>CAJGYO010000010.1:47522885-47896897 GCA_904845875.1 Miscanthus lutarioriparius | reverse complement strand
TCTTGAGGGCCTGATGGGCATTTTGAAATCCTTACAGTCGAAGGGTTGCCAGAGGAACTGCACTGATTTTCTTATCAATGGATACAGCAATGATGAGGAGGTCGCATGGCCAACGCTCAACAAACAGTACAGGGAAGATAGAGTTACTGATTGAGGAAACAAAAGTTTAGTGACTGATTATATGCCCAAGACCCTTAAAAGCATCTGCTTTCATCTTAGTGCTGGGAATATTTCAGTTTGTTCAGACAATGGTTTGACAATGGTGCTAAGAGCGCACTTGGGGTCACATTCTGAGTGGCTGGCACCTCTCCATACATGTCTTTAGACGGTGCTGTGGATCATGGAATTGTTTGATTATTTATGTTGTCAATATGAGATCTGATAGAGTGATAGATGAATGCAGGTTTTATGATTTCTGTAGTAAATTGGATTCACAATCTTACTCCATTCACGAAATATACAGGGGGGCAACAGAGCATGTATAAGCATGCACCATATTGTGGATTTTGTCTTGTATTGTATTGGCCCAATAGCTGACTTCTGCTGTAGTTGCACACTGGTTTTACCAATGACGTTTAACAATACGGCGAAGGATGTCCTGGCAACAGGAGACATGAAACTGCAAAAATCAAATGACATATCTTATTGCTTTTGATGTGAGATAAAGCCAGATTACCTTAGTACTTATATAGCATCACAAAATGATATGCTTCCTTATATAGCATCTGAAGATTAAATTTTTTCTAATATAGCATTGGGTTTGTTTTTTGTCCCCTATTTAGCACTATCGTCAGATCTCCTAGGGTATACCGCTTGTGCTTGTCAGGTAATCGAAGGATAGACCAAAATAACCTTATGAACAGGTCATGGTCCCGAGCCGCTGGTCCTTTCTCTTCTCCTGAACTCCTATCGTGACTCCCACCGCACCAAAGCAATGGCCGGGCGGCGGTGGCTTGCCTCAGGCGAGGAGCTCCCTTCCCGTGGATCCGGGGCATGGATCTCGGCGGGCGACCTGAGTGGCGCCAAGGCAGCGGCGGGGCTGGCCTGAGCGTGGCGGCCCAGCAGAGGCCATGGGCGGCAGCCCGAGAAAGCAACGGCGCTGCTGCGGCGGGCAGCCCATGCGCAGCTCCTGCCGAAAGCCTCGGGCGAGGTGCATGCGCATCAAGATTGCCCGATGGAGGCGCGCGCGCAACCTTGCATGGCCCAAGCACGACAGCAGTAGGTGCCACCCAAGCGGGCGCTTGAAGGTCTGGCATGCCACATTGTTGAGGGGTGAGTTTCCATCCTCTCCTCATTGTGTTCTTGCTGTTGATGCCCTTTCAACTGTTGGTATAATTACTATAGTTTAAGATGTTTTTATTTGTTCACAGGTTTCATCCATCTCTTGATCCAAATTCAACTTATATCCTACAAATGAAACACCTTGGTAAACCTAAGAAAGCTAGGAAAGATGTCGATACTTTTGTTTTGAGAAAGTTGTTGATTCCGATCTCACTAATTTTCAAGATTTAGTTGAATCAATCGTAGATCAGTACCCTCTGGCTATATGGAAATTGCACATCTTTAGTACCATGACCATGATTCAAAAACCTTCCTGGTTAAAATCACGACCAAGATTTGATGTTAATGTTTGAAAAACACAAGAAAACAAAGGTTGTGGACATGTTCATAGCATATTCTCATCCATCTGAACCATATGAGCCTCTCTCTACTCAATCGGGCATTACGAGGACCAAGGGCAGCCCATGCGTAATCTTCAATGAACCGAGGAGGACATATATTTAGATAATCCATCGCCCGAGAATGAACATGTATGGTCGATGAAGAGGCTATGTACTTGGCAAGCAATGAACCTATACATGCTCTAAATGTGGTCCTTTATTCGGGTGCAAAAGAATGGAAAAGGATTCGGTCCGATGAGGAGGGTACGGGAGGATGAGGAGGATCTTGACTCACAAATCTGAATCTAAAATCGAGGTTGCTTGATGAGCTATTGGACACAGATTATGAGGAAGATCATGTCCTAGATATAGAATATGACAAAGAAGACCTCCAATGACCACCTTTGGGCAAAGAAAGCTTATTCATGGAACCAATATATATTTGAGAAGCATTGGTTTGCTATGGAGAAAGCAAAACCCAAGCAAGAATCGTGCATATCTTAGGAATTGGCATAAGAAGTTGTGGACTAGGAGTCAATTTTTCAAATCCAATTCCAAGGTGGATTATGTAACTAACAACTTGGCAAGAGTCTTTTTAACAATTGGATTAAGCAATATAAGTCCATGAACTTAGATTACTTTATGGATAAGATTAGACAATTGATTATGATCAAGTGGAACCAAAGGAGGAAAGTGTCAAAGAAGTTAGAAGGTTTGATTCTACCCCTCACATAATCAAAAGGTTGAATGAAAGGAGTAGAGAACTAGAGTGGAAGTTCTTGAATGCTCGTAACACGCTATGGTGAAGTTAATGCATTAGGAGGTACTTGTTTTAGATTTGTTGTGAATTTATAGGATAGGACATGCTCTTGCAGACAATGGCAAGTTTCTGGTATTCCATGTAAACATGCTATAACATTCATCACATCACTCGTAGTGCCTCTCTTGAGAATTATGTGGACTTGTATTACTCCATTGACAAATTTAGAGCAGCTTATTGTGAACTAATCCTGCCATGCCCGACAAGTCTTAGTGGCCTAAAGGGATCCATGATTTTTTCCTACATCCGCCACTATTGAAACCTACATCTGGGTAGGAGAAAGAATATGAGGTTCAAAGGTTGTCTTAGAAGAAAATGAAAAAAAGGCCCAACACAAGTGCCCTATTTGTAAGGATTACTTAGCACCACCGGCATAATTGCAAAAATAGCAGCAAAAGAGGACATGGAAGCTATGAGAGAATTGAGGTAACAAATTGTCTAATATGTTCATATTTTGTTGCATGATCATTATAAGAAGATGTAAAATCTTGACTTTAACTTTTGCTCCTTATAGGGACCACCCAAAAAAAGAAAAGGCATGACAAAGCGCCTATAGAAGCTGGCCTTTTGGCTTTAGAGGATGACACACCAGCAGCCTGCATGTCTTTCCCCACCATGGTTAGCATTTTTTATGCTTGTACATGTCCGAAAAGCATCTAGGCCCTAGTTGGGTTTCGTGATTAATGACAATCGTGATTACTGTGACTAACGTGTTTTGCAGAGGCAATTAAGTTGGGTCATGGTAATGGAGATTGATTAGGCGATCAATGGATGCCATGCCCCTACGATGGAAATCGTTTGGTTTTCAAATGATGGACGACAAGGTTAAGGATGGACTAGTTCTAAGTGTCGTTTGGTGTTGAAGAGACACATAGAATAGTTAAGGACTTTGTTTTTCCTTTGCCCATACTATTAAGGGAGTATGGACGGGTAGCTTGACCTAGGTGAGTCTAGTGGGTTAGGTGTGGTGCACACTTGCTAAATCTAGCACTAGGTAGCTCCTAAATAGCCCTTACTTCAATTGGAGCAAACTTCATTCACATATGCTTGAGAGATGGAAGTGAATGGAGGGTCAAATGTTGACCTGACGGCTTGGCTTTGCAGATCAGACACGGCCGCTGAGTTCGGTCACTTCCATTTGATCAAGGTGATTTAAATGCAAAAGTGCGACCGACGCTTTAAGAGTTGAGCGACCGATTACGGCTGGGTGCCAGCGTCCGGTCGACTCAAAGAAGGTTCCGAGAGGGAAATCACGACCGATGAGATCCGTCCGGTCATCTTGACTGGATTGACCTGGACGTCGGCCAGTCCGATCACTACTTAAACATTGGAGTTCGGGGAGAACTGACCGGGGCGTCCGGTCACCCCTGCGAAGGCACATAATGGTTCGTTTTTCAACCAAGGTTATAAATACAACCTCCATTCGTGTGTGTGGGGTACTTTTGCTCATTCCAACAGTTGAGAAACACCTTTGAGAGTGCCAAGAAGAGCAAGGTCCTAGTGAGGTGATTGAGATTTGAGAATAAAAAGAGGCCTCATTAGTGAAAGCAAGAGTAGCAAAGTGTGCATCCACCCTTCTCATTAGGCTTGTCGTTGGTCAAGTGAGTTCGTGCTTGTTACTCTTGGTGATCGCCATCACCTAGATGGCTTGGTGGCGCTTTTGGGAGCTTGGTGATCATCCGGAGAGCTTGTGGATGACCCAACTCAAGTTGTGAGCGGTTGTGGGTGATTCACCACGGAGAGTGTCGAAGAATCAACTCAGAGAGAGCACTTGATCCTTGCGCGGATCAAGGGGGGGGAAGCTACACCCTTGCGCTGGATGCTCTAACGAGGACTAGTGGGGAGTGGCGACTCTCCGATACCTCGGCAAAACATCGCCAAGCTGCTTTCTTTCTCTTTCTCTCTTTACTTTGAGCATTTACTTTGAACAATTCAATTGTTGACATTTACATTCATAGAATTGCCATGCTAGAGTAGGATTGGAACATATGTTGCTAAACTTTTGTGCAGTAGATCAATAGAAACACTTTCTAGGCACAAGGGGTTAATTGGGCTTACCGTAGGGTTTAATTATTGCAAAGAAATTTAGAATTGGCCCAATTCACCCCCTCTCTTGGGCATCTTGATCCTTTCAATGTCTAAGTTTTTTTTCTCAGTACCTTTCTTCATTGCCACAGTCAAATTTTGGAGTAAAAAGGAAAAACGCAGCAGCTCATGTTCCAGAGGCTCAACAAGGTAATTATATGCTCCTTCCTGTACTTTATAGCAGATGGTTTGATTCACCAAAATTTTACTTGTATACTTTTGAAAACAGCCCCGGTGTTGAACATACAACTAAGAAGAAGGGAAAACACAGCACCTCGTCTTCTGGAGCTTCAGCAAGGTATTTCTGTTGTCCTTGTATTTTTTTAGTCAATGCATTCATTTCTTCACAGCTAAAGTTTTCCACTTTTGAAAACAGCCAAAGTGTTGAAGAAGGAAAACGCAGCACCTCATCTTCTCGCAGGCTCAACAAGGTAAACTCTGATTTGTATTCTGTTTATGAGCATTTTAGTACAGACCACCTTGGACCACAATTTTTTGTCAAACTTAACTCATTAGAGAGGGTGACCACTTGTACATGCACAATTGTAGGTCAAAAAAGGGTCCAATGAACTTGAGCCCATGAGCATAGATGGTGATCACACTAACTCAGCTGCAGGACATGCATCCAAGACAACTAAGGCAAAACCAAAGGTCAAGTCTAAACCAAAGGCAAAGGGGAAAATAAAGAATGACATGCAAAAAATTCCCATGAAATCACTTGACAGCCCTGTAATGGGCACAAGAAGCAAAAAGCAAAATGGTTGTCCCTCCTAGCCCGACAGCAATGAGCACTAGGAGCAAAAGAAGGCTCACCTGTGATTTCTCGTGCCATCTATGTACCATGTAATATGTATAGTTTTCTATTGTCTTCTTTATGTGAACTTGGACACTTGATATATGTGCGAACTATGTGGTTTGTGTGGCTTAAGCAATCTATAGTTGCTAATGTATATAGAGATCTCATCTAAGCTGCTGCTGTTTCAATACATTGGTCAAAAAAAATAATGTTGTTAAAATTGTTTATTGTTGAAAACAAATAATCTGGCAAAAAGGGCTGATGTTACATTGCAAATGTCCTGCTTCTATACAGATGAAACATCCATTGCAAAATGATCTGCATGAGTGAAATAGGGGTATAATGGACTTTTCCGCTGCCAATTAACGGTGTTAGTTGTCTATACCGACGTAGTGCTAGATAGGGGACCAAAAATAAACCCAGTGCTATATTGAAAATTTTTAATCTTTGGATGCTATATAGGGAAGCATGTCATTCTGTGATGCTAAATAGGAAATTTTCTACTTCATATATGATGGACTGGAGCATTCAATTTTTTTTGCTCGAATACATGGATTCTAGCTCATTCATTCAATAAACCCCTGGTAGAAAGCGTGTGGGCACTACTGAGATGAGTCACGGTCACATGCCTCTTTGGCACTGTCATTAAGACCCTCTTTTGGTAGGGTTTTAGTTTCTCTAAAAACGCCTTTGGTTCTAACTTTTTTTTTATAAAAGCAGTTTTTTCTGGTGAATCTAAAACTATTTTGAAAAAGTTTGAAAAAACAATTCTTCTATTTTGAGGAATAGGTGGGAGACATCAAATGTGCAAAATGCCCTTTATTTGACTTCTATACACAAGTTGTCAGTGGCATCTTCGGACTTGATGAATACTATTTCTAGGAGCATGGAAGCCACATATGAGCTAGGGGAAGTCATGTTTTTGTGGTTTCGGCTTCTTATGAGAAAAATAACCACGGTTTCACTAGTTTTAGCTTTAGGAGCCGTTCCTCGTGTATGTTTGGTAGGGCTTTTAGGCAAGTCTATGGGGAAGGTTCAACCAAAGCCACGTTTACTGTGTGTTTGATTTAGGGACCAAGTGGGTTGGGATGGGTCTAACCCAATTTTCTGGGATGAGATGAATCCATCTCGTGTTTGATTAAGAGGGTGGGTTAAACCTAAAATTTTTGTTTGGTTGGAAGGGTGGAGAGGGATAGAATGGATGGCATTTTGACACCATTATTAGTACCCGTTAGTGGGGCCCACTTGTCATCCTCTTTATTTTTTCCCTTCGTTATCTTCTTCCTCCTGCTCGCCCCCAGCTCGACCGGGAAGGGCATCATGCTTCGCCATAGCTCTGCCCCAGCTCGACCGCCCTACCTGCGTGGTTGCCGCCCGCCACCAGCTTCGCCTTGGCCGGCACCAGCTCAGATCTAGCTCTTTGCCACCGCTCGAGATCCAGCTCACTCCGCCATGGCCACCGCCTCCCGGCCCCGAGGCTCGCTCGCCATGACCGCCACCTCCCTAGGCCCAAGCTCGCTGCGCCATGGCCCAAGCTCGCCTACCATGGCCGCCACCTCCCCTATCCCGAGCTCGCCCGCCCTAGCCGTCGCTCGCCCACCCGAGATCCGAGAGAGCCGGGCTGGGGACGAGGACAACGCCGCTTGCCGCCCTGCAACCTCCTAGGAGGGGGAGGAGAAGGAGAGAGTTCACTGACGAGCAGGAGGGGAAGGAGATGGAGCTCATGACGCCATCCATCTGGGTTCAGCTCGTCCGCCCAAATAGAAAGGCTGTTTGGTAGTCCAACCTAGCAGGCTAGCACTGTTGCCTATCCGGTAAAGGCCCAAACTTCGCTTTGTATAACTAATTTGTGTATGATTTTGTATGACTCACTTTATTTTGTCTCCAGATACGTCAAAGGAATTAAAGAGCAATCCTCGTTTGGAGCATTGTTAGAATTAGTATGGCTTCAAGTAAAAAAGAAGGTGTTGATCAGGCCTCGTTTGGAGCATTGCCGCTGAGTGGTTCAAATAATCTTCAACATGCTACATATATATAACCAACACATGCCGGAAATCACATTTCTGGTATGCATTTTTTTCATATACTGTTAAATTTCTCATATTAGGTAGATGTGCTTTGTTAATCTACATGATGGGGACATGCAACCATTATAGGTTGATTAGATGTGCCAGTACAACTTTGTGTTAATGTAAGGTCCAATGTTCTGAGCGAAGGAAGACATACTACATTAGGTTTTTCTTTTATTTCTTGTTCTGGTGATGGGTACAAGGCTTTCAGGATCCATTTGTAGCCGAACCTGAAGGTGGCATGCATGATTTGAAATGTGACCTTAGAAATCGGCAATGCTACCATTAAGACGTCTGGAAGGCTGGACGCCTCGCTCCACTCACTGCCGCATGCGCCGCTCTCTAAAAAAACAAAATCAACTCCCGCAGCTTCGCTCCGCTCTGCTCCGCTCCCGCCCTTACCCCTTCCGCGCTCCTCATCCCCTGCCACAGCACACTAACTCCCCGCGTCCTCCCCCAACGGGAGCCCCCAATGCCCACAGATCCGGCGGCCTTCACCGCAACACGGCGAGATCCATGGAGCAGGAGCGAGATCCACTTGCCTCCAGCAAGATCTATGGAGGTGGCGTGGCGGTGTTGCAGGGGGAGTGGGTGGCTCTCCTCCACCCCGGCGCGGCGCCCTCCGCCACCCCAGCGGCACCTTGTCTCACCCCGCCGACCAAGCTCCCCCCACCCCGGCAGCCATGGCGCTCCTCGCCCCCCATCCCCCACTGTTGCCATCGAGCCAAGCCCGGTACTGGTGGCGCTGGTGGCGGTGGTGCTCGTGCGCCGCCACTCGCCGCCAGCTCCGACCCCGACGGCTGGAACCGACCAGCCGAGTCTTTCCCCTCCCCTGTGTTGCAAATGTATATTTTTTGGTGTTCTAGTCGTTTTAAAGGTATGTTGCAGTTGTTTCTTATGGATATTGCAAAAGTAGATCGGGTGATGTTGCACATGTTGCATACGTTGCACGTGTTTCAGAAGCTTGTTGCAATCGTTTGTTCAAAATGTTTCATCTGTTTCTAGACGTATGTTGCAATCGTTTTTTATCTGGATGTTGCATATGTTTTCACACATATGTTGAACAGTATGTTCCAAATGTTTGGGCTATTTCAGTCTTATGTTGTAGTAAGTGTTTTTTTCATGTTGCAATTATTTTATCTGGATGTTGCATATGTTTCACACACATGTTGCAAGCATATGTCCCAAATGTTTCATTTGTTTCAAATGTATGTTGCATTGGAGTGTTTCATGTTGTAAGGGCAGACCGCCGGCGTTGGTGTCCATGAGGGCGAAATGCAGGCGTAAGCTTGAGGCCACCGACACGTCGGCGCTTTTGTCCCAAATGTTTAGACCTGATTTCTTCATGAGGAAACCATTTTATGATTTTGCTCTCTTTCTTCATTAATTACGTTGCCATGTCAGCGTTTTGCCTACGTGGCAAATCATTTAATGAGGATAGAAATCATCATCAATACACCATTGGGACTACCTAAGTTGTGTTCCTTGAGTTATGGCAACGAGGTGATACTAAAGTTGCGCTTACAGTTCGCACACTGACTAACGACGACTTGAAACCATCCCGCACAGCGTCCTGGTTCTAATTGTTCATGCTCCGTGAAGAGTGATAGAATTGAGTACAAACGGAATGTTATGAACATCACACTCTAAAATCATCTTTGGTAACAATACAACACACGTCTGAATTATCGTGGCATTATTTTATTCCCGTTGCAACGTACACGGGTATGATCCTTGTGAACTAAAAATATATAGATATGTGGCTGATTCTTCATTTCACATGTTATTTAAAAAAAAGATGGAGGTGGAAAGTAAAGTCCACGTCGGTCGTCACCACGGCTAGCTTATCTTGCCACTCACCACATCCGATCCAGTGTGTGCACACACGTACACAACGATATGCATGATGTACGATTGATTGATTTAAACTGGAGTCGCCATAGCCTGCAGTGGTGTAGCCATCGACAGGTTGAGCCCAAGCCTCTCAGTCATGTCCAGCCCGTTCTTGTCATCATCAGCCGGAGGAAGAAGACTCCACTCAAAGCGATGCAGCAAGGACGCGAGCATGAGATGAACCATGCGAAGCGCCAGCGGCATCCCCGGGCACATCCTCCTCCCGGACCCAAACGGCAAGAGCTCGAAGTCTCGGCCGCGGAAGTCGACTGCTTTCTCGTCGTCCTCTGCTACCAAGAACCTCTCCGGCATGAACTTGTCCGGCTCGGGCCACACCTTGCCGTCGTGGCCGATCGCCCACACGTTCACCACGACGCGTGCGCCCTTGGGCACCGCGTAGCCGCCTCGGATCTGCGTTGTCGTCTCGGCCTGGTGCGGAAGCAGGAGCGGCGCCGGAGGGTGGATGCGGAACGTCTCCTTCACGATGGCCTGGAGGTACTTGAGCTGCGCAATGTCGGACTCCTCGACCTCCGGTTTGGAGCCGATCACCTGCGCGAGCTCGGCACGAGCCTTCGCCATGGAGGATGGATTCAGTAGCAGCTCGGCCATCACCCATTCTACCGTTGCTGCGCTTGTGTCGGTGCCGGCACTGAATAGGTCCGACAGCAACGACAGGAGCGTCTGACGATCGAAGCCCCGGCCATCCTCGGCGCCGCGGTAGTCCAGCAGCACGTCCAGGAAGTCTTTCTCTTTCTTGGGACCGGCGGCGGCGGCGGCGGCGACGCGATCCTGCAAGCGGCGCTCGATCTGCTTGTCCATCATGGCGTGAAGCCGCTGGAACAGGCTCTCGATGCGCCTCCTCAGCCCCTGCGGGTCCAGCCGCGCCACCTCGGGGAAGAAGTCCGACACGTTCGGCAACCCCACGGTGGCGTTCAGCTCCGCGAGAACGCCCTTAAACGATGACGATGGCGACGAGCCGCTGTCGTCGTCGATGATGTCGATGTCAGCGAGGTCGGTGGAGAAGATGGTGGAGGAGAGCAGGTTGAGCGCGGTGACGAAGGCGAGGCGGGCGACGGCGACTGGCGCGCCATCACGCGCCAGCCGCGCGACGTGGGAAACGAGCCGCCGCACCTTGTCCCGGCGGAGGGACTGGTGCGTGTCGAGGCGGTGCGGCGCGAAGAGCTCCCCGGAGCACACCTTGCGGAGCGCACGCCAGCGCGGGCTGCTGGTGGGGAGCCACGCCATGGAGTGCGTGTAGTGCGCGAACGCGTGGGTGCCGTCCGGGAGCGAGCGCCCCGAGAAGGCGGCGTCGTGGCGCTGGAGGACGTCGCGGGCGGCGTCCGCGGACGAGGCCACGATGGTGGTGACCGTGCCAAGGCGGAGGGCCATCACTGGGCCGTGGCACTCCGCTAGGCGCGCCATGGAGCGGTGCGGGAGGGTGCCGAGGGAAAAGAGACTGCCGACGAGAGGCAGCGCCCGGGGACCGGGAGGAAGGTTGCGGCGGCTGTCGGCATAGAGGCCGAGGAGGTACAGGGAGGAGAAGACGAGGACCAGGCAGCATGGGGCGTACAAGAGGAGGAGCTCCATGTCCATGGTGGCCGGGTGACAACTAGCTTGGTGATCGAGCTTGTGACGAGAGCTGTCCGGAGCAATGCAATGTACATACGCTTATATTATATATATAGAGCTAGGGCCTAGGGCGCAACACAACTGTTGATTGGTGGATCACAGCGCCGCAGGGGATCGGCATCACATCTAGATTACTATACAAAAGGATTCTTATCATCGTCTCTTCACCGAAAGGGGGGGAAAACGTGTAATTCTAGAGCCTCCAGAGCATCTCCAGCAACACTACTCAATTGACCTCTATCCCTAATTTGTGCAGTGGAGACTTAAAAATTCAACTCCAGCAGCCCCCTGGGCCTTCCAAATTTATTGGCCTCCTATTTTTTCACTCCCACCACCTATTCCTGTTGCCCCCCTACCTATTTGACAACCCAAATTTTTCCTTTTTGTTTCTTCTTCGTGTGAGCTCGCGATGTCTTCCCCTCACCCTGCCAGCATGTCCTTGTCCCAGTGCGGGAGGCGGCATGGCCATCCTCGGTGCGGGCGCGGCTCTTCCCAGCGCGGGCACACCTCCTCGGGCTGCCTGCGGCCTATGGCCCTTTCTTGTTGGTTGTCGATGCGTGCCTTCCCTACCCACATAGGTGGCCCGTGCCTACGGTCCTTCCCCGCTGGTGGCAAGTGCAGTCCTTCCCTGTCTCCGACTATGGCCAAGTGCTTCAATGGCGACAAGGAAACAAAGAGCATGACATGTGGGTCTCACATGCCATTCTCTACTAGCATGGATTTGGGAGACTTGTCTTAGGTAGTGTTGCTGGAGAAGACCACAAAGATTTAGGTAGCATTGTTGGAGATGCTCTTACAAATCAAAAACTCAACATCGGCTGAGATCAACCGGCGTATCCTCAAGGAGGCAAGTGTTCTCAAATATATAAAGATACACACCTTGCTCGTGTTCTAAAAAACAAGACATCGGTAGCCTGCTTGTAGCTTTCCACCAAATTGATTGACGAAATCTTGAACCTCACTTCTTTTTATTTACTTGCAATCATACATGGGATTATACAATTTACAGAGAGGACGAGCAAGGATGGTTACAAACATCATAGCATGAATAGGCGCTGTACGTCTTTACTAATATTATTATAGATATTTTTCTTCTCGAATATGTAGGAGAGTTGTGTATCATTATATTAATAATAACCCATAGAATACAATGCACACACAGACCCAGACAGCTATAGTTTAGATACGATCACACCTTTGAGACAACCACAACTCGACCCAGACCCACATTCAACTATATAACATCAAAGTGGTAAACACTGCTAGACACTAGACACTAGTCACTAGAGATCGATGTGCCTCCTCACCAATCTGTTTATTACTGTTGATAAGTGTAAGAAATAAAAAAAGAGAGGCGTTTGGTACAATAATAGAGCAAATTAAGAGATCAGGTTGCTCATCAGTGGTTGAAATCTCGCTATGCATTTCTCTTTTCTCCTTTGGTCTTCTGTGTCGCTGCTGCTGTAGTAGGTGTATGCGGTCTATGTTTTGATTGTGTCGTACGGTAAGGTGCAGGTTAAAAAGATAAAATAAGCAAATCTGTTCCGCTTTAAGATCCTAACTATAGTGAAGGATTAGGTGCATGAGGAATTTGGAGCAACCTTTTCAATTAATTCAGTAACAAGCATCATATAAATACGGTCGAAATAAGGTGACGGATGCTATGGCTCCGTCCCCTCCCACCTCGTCCTGCGCTGGCGATGGCGGCTGCTCCACAACGCCCTGCCTTAGTCGTCGTACCCTATCACGTCAGTAACAACTCCACATACTCACTCACGACACCCGCCACTCCGGTGCCGTCGTTCAGTGCCCTACTGGGTCGATCTTGGCCCGCTCGAGAATAAACCCCAATGCGAAAGAGGATTAGAATGAAAGAGGGGTTGTCGGGGACCGAATACCGGGGTACCCAAAGAGAAGGAGCTAATAACCATCAAACGTTGATTCTTTCGAATAGACAAGAACACAACTACACTTCTTGCCCGAATGACTGAAGATTGGCTCCGCCTCGCCCGACCCCCGAGGGCTAGACTCCGCCTCGCCCGACGTCCGGGGGCAGACTCCGCTTCGTCCGACGACCGAGGGCTGGCTCCGCCTCGCCCGACGTTTGAGGGCAGGCTCCGCCTCACCGGCGTCGGGGATAGGCTCCGCTTCGCCCGATGATCGAGGCTAGCTCCGCCTCGCTCGGCGTCCGAGGCGGGCTCCGCTTCGCTTCGGCGACCGAGGCGGGTTACGCCTCCTGAGATGTCTCGAGGCGGGTTCCGACTGCCCAACGTCGGGGACAGGCTCCGCCTCGCCCGACGTCCGAGGGCAAAGCTCCGCCTCTCGCCGACGTCCGAGGCTGGGCTCCGCCTCGCTTTCGGCGTCTATGCGCTACTCCTTCATAACTACTGGCGTGTAGATAAGGCATGGCACTCAAGTCAACCGCATATCACGAGGACCATACCACCTGCGCTGCGGGAAGTACCGTCGAGAGATATGACCAGACGGGCGCTTTTAAGCCCTTCCAGGCATGATGAGCCCAAACAATGTTGTGGGCGCCGACATTTATCCTACAATGTTATGGGCGCGGCATTTGCCCTCGGACACGAATCTTGACGGCAACATACGACAACCACTACGGTCCAAGAATGAAACTCATGTCATCTACATTAATAAACGTGGGGCATCTCGCCATCTACTCCCCATAGGGTCGTGGCTCGGCACCTAGTGCACCGCGTCGTCCGTCGGGGACGGGGCGGGACATGACCACTTCTTCGAACGAAGCGAGTACGGCCCTATCGGGATCAGACGAACGTGCTATCCACAGCACCGTCTGCCCCGTGTCGGCAAGGCAAGCTCAAAGGAAAAAAAAGACCCGGCACCTTGAAGGACCTTCTCGCCTCTAGTTTTCCCTCTTTCTCCCATCTCAGAATCCCTGCTCCCCCTTGATCTATAAAAGTTAGGGGCGGGGCACTCCACTAAGGGACGGATCAATCCTACACACCACATAACACACGGTGGCAACAAACCGAGCTCTCAAATACCTTTTGACCTTTCCATCGAGAGGCGGGGACCTGTCCCTCTCGACCGTTTGTACCCCCTACTATGAACCTTTCAGTGCTAATAACATGAGCAACAGCAGCAGACCGGACGTAGGGACATTCTGTCCGAACCAGTATAAACCTTGTGTCTTTTAGCACACCATCCGGACCTAACGCGCAACAAATATAAATTTACTAGTTGGTGTTTACTCGAAACACCGACAGTTGGCGCGCCAGGTAGGGGACCTTTGCGTGTTTTGACATTAACATCAGGCCACGGATGGCTAGCCACGGTATCAGCTGGGTCCCAGGCCCACACGTGCGCTTCGGGAACCTAGACTTTATTATCACGGTGGGAGAAGAGTTGGCATTGGCTCACACCGCCATCCAATCTCTCCCCTCCATCGGCCTCAACTACAAGAGGCTCGAGCACCAGCCTGGTGTCTCCCTGGGACCCCAGCAGTCCAGGGAGGACCAGTGCCGCCTCACCCTTTCCGACGCCAATGACATGGCGCGATTCGCCGGAGGAGGATCCCTCTCTCTAAAACACCACATACGGACCGCCCCGACAATAGCTTGCGTTCGGTCTCCGCAACATCAAGCGGCGACCGTTAGCCACCTGCTGTGGCATGGCGCGTAGTCACCGCCCCGCCTTGAACAACGAGTTCGTGGGGGTGATCGAACATGTCACGGGATCTCTCCACATCCTCCTCGTAGAGGAGCCAGGGTCGTCCTCTGGCTCTGACTCCAGTAGAGGGAGCTATCACCCCTCCCAGGAATGCTTCATGATGGGTACCCCCAAGGGACACGTCGAAAGCGTCCCTGCGGAGGAGGCTACCCCGTCGGGCAACCTCGGCAACAAAACCGAAGGGGAGACAGTGGCCCCACCTCGCATGGGGGTGGAGCAACTGAGAGCCCGACAGCGGGAGATCGAGGAAGCACGACTCCAACTTGTGCAGGAATGCGTCGAGCTCGATCGGGAGATCGAACGCCATGGAAACGGTGGGCGCGCACACGCCATGGCCCGTGATGTAAACCAAAGGATCATCACCCACGATGAAGCCCTTCCTCGCTTCGCTCGGGCAAGCGAACATCGCCAATTTGCATCCGCCCTGCTTCCACGGTCTTTTCGGAGGCCACGACGTCCGAGGATCGTCGGGCTCACCATGAGATTCGCCGCGCTACTCGGCGTCTGGCGGCACAACCTGGCGAGAGCTGAGCTCATTGTCTCGGCAGCGCAAAGCTCGACGCCATCCAGCGCACACCCTCGGTGCATCCCGGTAGGGACGCAGCGTCGATCCACCGAGCACCACAGGCGAGGCGGCAAGCGGTAGCCGCGGTCTGGTGCATCGGCGTCTCGGCCGTAACCGCGGCGCCGCGCAGCACTCTCGATGCTCGCATGAGCGTACCCACGGCGATCAAGGAGAGGAGCCACCAAGGCTATCATCCTCGTCGCGGCGGATGCTACGACAGCGGCGAGGACCGGAGTCTGAGCCCTGGTCTATCGAGCCCTTAGGCCTTCGCTCGGCACATCCTCAACGCTGCTTTCCCGCCAAGGTATCGACCACCGACCAACATCCCAAAGTATTATTGGGAAACAAACCCCGGATTTTGGCTCGAAGACTATCGGCTTGCCTGCTAAGCCAGTGGGGAGGATAATGACGACATCATTATCCGCAACCTTCCACTGTTCTTAGCCAATTTGGCACGAGTGTGGTTGGAACACCTGCAGTCCAACGCAATCCAGAGTTGGGAGGATCTGAAGGAGATCTTTGTGGGGAACTTCCAAGGCACATACAAGTGCCCTGGGAACCTATGGGACCTCAATAACTACCGATAGAAAACTGGTGAGACTCTCCATGGGTACATCCAGCGCTTCTCTCGGTAGTGCAATGAGTCCCTAACATCGCCAATGCCGACGTTATAGAAGCCTTCCTGTCTGGGACTACCTATGAGTCTTTGGTTCATAAGCTGGGACGCAAGGGTCCGCGAACCACCAAGGAACTCCTGGACATCGCCACCAGCCACGCCTTAGGAGAAGAGGCGGTCGAAGCGATCTTCGATCGTCTTGATGGCAAGGCAAGGCGGGATGAGGGCACCGGTGAAGGCGCCTCCAATCGTTCTGCTAAGAGGAAGAACAAGAAGCAACAGCGCGAGGACTCGCTCATGGCCTTTGCTAACACGCAAGGGTGGTCGAAAAGCCCGCGGAGGGCACTCTGAACCACTTGAAAAACTACTCGAGGGGCCATGCCCGAACCACGCCTTCCCGTTAAGCATCTCTACAAGGACTGCAGCCTCATGCGGCGGTTCTTGTCCGAAAACTCAACAAAGGGGAGCCGCAGGAAGGACCACGCCCCACCACGGACAACACCGGGAGAAGGACAACGGCTTTCCAACGCCGGACGGCTGCCTCATGATCTTGAGAGGATCGGTGGCCTAGGACTCCAAACGCCGTCAGAAGGTCACGCGCCGTGAGGTCTATACGACCGAACCGGACACGCCTGCCTTTCTCTGGTGGTGAGAGTCCACCATAACCTTCAATCGGACCGACCACCTAGAGAGCGTCCCACATCCGAGGAGATATCCGCTCATGGTCGACCCAATCATCGGTGCAAGGCGGCTCACCAAAAGTCTTGATGGATGGAGGCTGCGGCCTCAACATCATGTACACCAAGGCGCTTCGACGAAATGGGCATCGACTGGACACGCCTCCGCCCAGCCCGAGCACCTTTCCATGACATCGTGCCTAGAAAGCAGGCCATGCCACTTGGGTAGATTGATCTGCCCGTTACCTTTGGGGATTAGTTCAATTACAGGACTAAAACCCTCACCTTCGAGGTGGTTGGGTTCCCCGGAACCTTCCACTCCATCCTGGGACGTCCATGCTCTGCCTTGAAGTTCATGGCTGTCTCCATCTATACATACCTCAAGCTGAAAATACCGGGCCCTCATGGGGTCATCACCGTCAGCACCTCCTTCCAGCGCGCCTACGAGTGCGAGGTCGAGTCTTCATGTCACGCCCCATGACAATCGTTGCCTCCCAGGGAGCTCATGCGCCCTCAAGGAGGAGGTCACCGAAGAAGCGCCCGATGCCAAGAAGTCAACCAGGTCGTTTGAGCCTGCAAAGGGCTCTAAAGGAGTCATCATAGACCCCGGGAGCACCGAGGGTAAAACGGCGTGCGTTGGTACCACGCTTTCCTCTGAATAGGAAGGCGCGCTCATTGGCTTCCTCCGCGCTAATAGAGACATCTTCGCGTGGAAACCCTCGGATATGCTAGGCATCCCAAGGGAAGTCACCGAGCATACCTTAAAGATCCACCCAGGCTCCAAGCCGGTGAAGCAATGCCTGCGTCGCTTTGACGAGGAGAAACACAGGGCCATAGGCGAGGAGATAGCAAAACTTTTGGTAGCCGGATTCATCAAGGAAGTATACCACCCAGAGTGGTTAGCCAATCCCGTTCTTGTATGAAAAAAGAGTGGGAAATGGAGGATGTGCGTTGACTATACAGGTCTCAACAAAGCGTGCCCAAAGGATCCGTTTCCTTTGCCGTGCATAGACCAAATAGTTGACTCTACCTCAGGGTGCGAAACCCTCTGCTTCCTTGATGCGTACTCGGGTACCATCAAATCATGATGAAAGAGTCCGACCAACTCGCGACATCTTTCATCACCCCATCGGATCGTTCTACTACTTCTCAATGCCATTCGATTACGAAGAACGCTAGGGCTACATACCAGCGTTGTATGCTCAAATGTTTCGGGGACCTCATCGGGCGAACCGTTGAGGCCTACGTTGATGACATCGTAGTTAAGTCCAAATGGGCTGACCACCTCATTGCCGATCTTGAGCAGACCTTTGCAAAACTCTGAGACAACAACATCAAACTCAATCCCGAGAAGTGTGTTTTTGAGGTCCGAAGGGGTATGCTGCTCGGCTTCATCGTCTTGAGCGTGTACTGAAGCCAACCTAGAAAAATATATCAGCCATCACAAGGATGGGCCTGATTTAGAACATAAAAGGGGTTCATCGAGTAACAGGGTGCCTCGCCGCACTCAGCCGCTTCATCTTGCGCATCGGCGAACGAGGTCTCCCCCATTATCGACTTCTAAAGAAGGCAGATCACTTCGAATGGACGTCCGAGGCCCAGGAGGCGCTTGACGTGGTCAAGCAGCTTCTAACAAAGGCCCCGATCCTGGTTCCTCCTACCGATGGAGAATCCTCCCGCTCTACATAGCGGCCACCACACAAGTGGTCGTGTCATACAATAGTGGAGTGGGAAGAAGAGGAGCATGCCCTTAAGGTGCAGTGCCCGGTGTACTTCATCAGCAAGGTACTACCCGACTCTAAGACCCGCTACTTCCAAATCTAGAAGCTCCTGTACGCCATCACCAAAAGGAAGCTACGCCACTACTTCGAGTCACACCCAGTGATAGTCGTGACGTCATTCCCCCTCGGTGAGGTCATCCAAAGCCAGGATGCCATGGGAAGAACCGCAAAATGGGCACTCGAGTTGATGGATCAGGGCATTACGTATGCCTCCCGAACAGTGATCAAGTCCCAGGTATTGGTGAACTTCATCGCGGAATGGACTAAGGTCCAAATCCCCCAGCGGCCGTCGATCAAGAGTACTGGACGATGTACTTTGACGGATTGCTGATGAAGAGGGGCGCTGACACAGGGCTGGTCTTCATATCGCCCATCGAGGTACGCATGAGGTACATGGTTTGTCTCCATTTCCCCTCATCCAATAATGTGGCTGAGGATGAAGCACTCATCAACGACCTACGCATTGCCATCGAGTTGGGCATCCGATGCCTCGATGTCTAGGGTGACTCCTAGCTGGTCGTCGACCACGTCATAGAGTCAAGCTATCATGATGCCAAGATGGCCGCATACTACTGAGAAGTCTGACGGCTAGAGGACAAATTTGACGGCCTCGAACTCAATCACATCCCGAGGCGCCTCAATGAGGCGGCCGACGTGCTTGTGAAGGCGGCATCCGACCGAGAGCCAGTGCCAATAGGTGTCTTCGCCAGTGACCAACACAAGCCCTCGATGCGCTATGAGGGGTTGGAATAGGCCAACGACGGCCAACCCAATCCAGCCTCGGGGGCTAACCAACTGATGGCTCCGTCTGGCCCTGAGGTCATGGAGCTTGAACAAGATCCAGTAATAGGGCCCGACCCTCTGGTCGACTGGAGAACGCTCTACCTCAACTACCTACTCCATGACACACTGCCGATGGATAAAGCGGAGGCTCGACGGCTCGCACGCCGCGCCAAGACCTTCGCCCTTGTGGAGGACAAACTCTACAAACGAAGCCACACTGGGATCCTATAGCGCTACATCCCCATTGAGCAGGGGAAGCGCTTGCTGAGCGATATCCACGGTGGGGTCTGCGGTCACCACGCCACACCTAGAACCTTGGTTGGAAATGCGTTCCGACAGGGCTTCTACTTGCCCACTGCAGTAGCCGACGTCGAGCAGATCGTATGCACCTACGAAGGGTGTCAGTACTATGCTCGGCAAACTCACCTCCCAGCCCAGGCACTCTAGATGGTCCCCATCATGTGGCCCTTCGCGGTCTGGGGGCTCGATCTGGTTGGACCTCTCAAGAAGGCGCCTGGAGGATACACCCACTTGCTCGTCACCATATACAAGTTTACCAAATGGATAGAAGCTCAGCCGATCTCCGCGATCAAGTCCGAGCAAGCCGTCCTATTCTTCCTGAACATCATCCATCGCTTTGGAGTACCGAACTCCATCATCACAAACAATGGCATGCAGTTCATCGGCAAGAAGTTCCTTCGATTCTACGACAAAAACCACATCCGGGTCGATTGGGCCACCGTCGCGCACCCCTGAATGAACGGGCAGGTTGAGCGCGCAAACGGCATGCTCCTATAGGGCCTCAAGCTTAGGATCTTCAACCGGTTGAACAAATTTGGCGCACGCTGGGTCACCGAGCTTCCTTCAGTACTCCGGAGCTTGAGAAGAACTGCCAGCCGAGGCACCGGCTACATGCCCTTCTTCATGGTCTACGGTTCTGAGGCTATCCTCCCAACCGACCTCGACTATGGAGCGCCAAGGATCAGGGCGTATGATGAACAGGGAGCCGAGGCATCCCACAAGGACGCCATGGACTAGCTAGACAAAGCACGTGACGTTGCCCTCCTCTGCTCGGCCAAGTACCAGCAGACGTTGCGATGGTACCATAGCCGATGGGTGCGGGGCCAAGCCTTCAACATCAGGGACCTGGTCCTTCATCTTGTACAGAGCAACAAGGACCGCCACAAGCTCTCCCCGCCCTGGGAGGGGCCGTACGTCATCGTAGAAGTACTTTGGCCAGGCGCCTACAAGCTGAAAACCATCAACGGCGAGGTCTTCACCAATGCCTGGAACATCGAGCAGCTACGTCGTTTTTATCCCTAAAAAATGCATACTTTCTCTTATCAATTTTTTCATTGCAATCCCCAATCTTTTGTGACATCCGACCCCTGCAAGCGCAAGGGGTCATACCTCACTCGGGGGCTGGTATGAGTACATTTATATTACAAACATTCTCGGTGCTTTCCCTCTTTTCTCATGGTAAGTCCTATGAGCTAGGATTTTAGGAACAATTCTTGAGTATAACTGGTAGGACTGTGTAAAACCCACGCCCCGATGGCTATGGTCTCTTTGCTCACCAGCGTGATCAGAATTGGCTCGCCCGCAATCCGAGCTTTTGCGACCTTAACTATGGGAAGGGTCGGAAGGCACTAAACCTCTTTTGCAAAAAAAGGGAGAAAAGCTGAAAAGCTATTTGCTGTAACGAAATTTGAGAACTTGTTCATTTTTGTACAAATTCGTCGCTTACAAAGTGATTTCATCACAAAAAGGGACTGATGTATGCATGAATAGAAAAAAACTATTCACTCAAGGGCTCCCCCACAACTTAGATGATTATATTTGCTGATCAGTTCTATTCTAAATACTACTACGGCCGTCGCGCAACGCTCTCCATCGGCAACGTCCTACCGCTCCACGGGATCCCTGAGGGTGCCATTGTCTACAATGTCGAGCACCACGTCGGTGATCGTGGTGTATTCGCTGGGGCGTCTAGGGACTACGCCATCGTTATCAGCCGCAACCCTGACAACGGCACTTCAACGGGAACGCTACACACCGAAGTATGGCCGCCATGGCTGGTGGATGTCTCCGACATCACATCAAACTTGATGAACTGGCTGACCTGAGCAGCTGCAAGGGCGAAGCCCCCCATTAGCGCAGTCCTAGGTGGCTTCCCCACCGACAAGGCTCGCCCGGAGAAGATTCGCCGAAAAGAAGTCTTCGTCTGACTCCATCCCGACGAAGGCCTCGTGAAGCGGTGACAAAGCCGACGGCGTGCGGCACCCTCCGGTGTGCCTCCTCCTTCGATTGAGCGGCCCTTCTCGGTGAAGGCGGCCAGCACCATCTCATCTACATTGGATGACCTCTAGCTCGACATCGTGCTCCGGATTCACGAACGGATCTGTGTGTTCTCCTCTCCCTCGCATTACCCTCTCTCACTTAGGAACCGCCCGCGACATGCGAGCGCTTTTCGGCGAGGAGGAATAAGGAGGAGAGGTAGCAGCTCAAGTGTAGGTGGAGGAATGGGATTAGAACCTTCTCCCTTCCCCTATTTAAATAGGAGACGCAGCAGTTGGAGAAAGGCGAAGGGTTGGGGCGAAAAACCCTCTCCCTTCCCCTATTCAATGCGGACGGGAATTTGATGCTGATTGGAATTCGAGGGGATGCGTCTTGACCGACGGGACGCGCCCTACTCGATGAGATGGCACCAGGTCAAATGGGACGTGGCCTAGGCATGGCCCACCACTACTGCACGCCGGGTGTGAGAAGCAAGGCGCAGCCGCATGCAGACGGCACTCCACTTTCCTAGGCAGGACCTGGAAGCACCCAACGATGGAACCTCCATCAAGGGGAGACCAACGGGCCTCCTGAGTCGATCAGACGGCCCAGGAAAACGCAAAGTGGTGGGGTTGAGGAACCAAATGGCCGCTGAAAGATAAGCACCCTTATTTACTTACTTTACATACCAATTTCACTACTGAGCCTTCGACCCCAGCAACGGCAGGGGCGCGGACATCGCTCGGGGGCGGCCGAGAGTGTCTACTTGTTTAGACATTCTCTTCACCCGACCCCTCCCTACATTTAAAAACCAGAGGCATGGTGTGCGGGTGTGAACTTTGAGTAAAACTAGTTGAACCGCTAGACCCTACGCCCCAGCGGCTACGGCGTTTTTGTTCACCGGCGTGATCGAATTCTTTGTCCCCGCATCCCAAGCTTTAGCATCCGCCTTCTCGAGAATGGTTCGGAGGGGTATACCTATGGAATCTCCTTCGAGGAGAAGCTGTTAGGTCGCGCAAGTCAATCAAACGGCTTGGATCGCTGCCGAGAGACAAAAACAAAAAATTGCGATGCTCGTGCAGGTTACACCGGCCCCATCGCATAAGCGTCGGACCGAACCCGCTTGCGGACATGTCCGGTAAGAGCTTCCGTCACTCATGCTACCAAGGTAACATCAACAACCCTCGCTTTTGTTTCCATTACATCGTACATTCATCCCATATATCCAAGCGTTGCATATGCAGTTGCTGCATCTCAACGCTTCGCGTCGCGTCACGAAGCGGTAGTCGCCTCATTCGATATGAGCGACAACTGACCGAGGTTCAAAGGCCGGCCCACGAAGGGCTCGAGGCTGCCTTGTGTCAAACAGAGCTAGGGGAGAAAACCCTAGATGAGCCCCAGTGGCCTTGCCCGACCTTGCTCAGAAACGGACAGGGACATCTCAACCTTTCTTGTTCGATTCTAACCTCGAGCCAAACCCACAGAATCTCCATCGAGGAGAGGCCAACGGGCCACCCGAGCCTATCAAATGGCTTGGGCATCTGCTGGGAGGCGGGTTAAGAAGTAGTGGAATGCCACATGAGGGCTCTGCCGACCCTGTCAGCGGATGACGAACCCGGATTCCACTCGAACATGCCTGTTAGTGAGCTCATTGAGCGCAACACTCAAGCCGTCGAGGCAAATGTCATTAGCTTAGCCCCTCTGGTTGCGGAAACTAAGGATGGGGTGACGCATGAAACACGACCGACCCCTATTAGACCCCAAGGGGTCGAGGGCTCGAGCCGCTCGATCCTAGATCGAGAGACCGAGGTTCGAAGGCCGATCCACGAAGGGCTCGAGGCCACCTCATGATGAACAAGAGCTAGGGGAGAAAAACACAGATGTTCCTCAGTGGCCTTCGCCCGACCCGCATAGAGGCAGATAGGGTCATCTCAACCTTCTCGTTAGATCCAGCCTCTAGCCGAGCCCATAGAATCCCTATTGAGGGGGAATCTATTAGAAGGCGGGTTAAGGAGCAACGGAATGCCTCCCGAGGGCTTTGCCGACCCTGTCACGAGCGACGGGACTAGATTCCGTTCGAACATCCCCATTAGCAAGCTCATCAAGCACGTCACTCGAGCCATCGAGGCAAGTGACATCGCCTCAACCCCTCCAGTTGTGAAAACCGTGGACGATGCGACAGTCACAAAAATGAGCCAACCCTTGACCGAATCCCCGCCACGCGGGGGGGCTTGGGGAAGGTTGGACTTGCAATGAGACTGAACGCACATTTGCAGAACAATAGCCACAATCCTAAGGAAGGGGTACGTGCGAATTCAAGAGTAGTTTTGCTATCCTCACTTCGGTCTCCTGTGACATTCGACCCCAGCAACCGTAAGGGGTTGGATCTCACTCGGGGGCTGGTAAAGGTATAAAACCCCCTTTTTATTTTGAAACAGTCACTGCGTCGGACCTCTTCCTCACATTAAGGCTAGTGGCAAGGTTTGGGGGAACAAACAACCGAGCGTCCTTGGTCAGACTACAAAAAACCCACGCCCCAACAGCTACGGTAACTTTGCTCACCAGCATAATCGATGTTTTCATCTTATACACCTCGGGCCCTACAGTCTTAACAAACGGAAGGGTTCGGATTGCATAAACCTTTTTCTCGAATGCAAAAAGGGAAGAAAGCAAGTTCAATCAAACAAAACGAAATTGTGAATTTGTTTAACAAAATGAAGTTGTGAATCTGTTTTCAAAATACAAAAGTGCTGACACTTGTCCACAGATTACAGATAAATGTCCATCAGACTCATTTGACTAACTACCCCCTCCGGGGAGAACCATATCTTCAATTTTGCTCGCCAGGGTTATCGCGAGAGGAGTCACCGCCGCTTCTATTTCATCCAGCTCAGAGGGTTCATAGCCAGGCGCAAAACCGAGGCTCATCGCCTCCAAGTCCATGTTGTCATCGTAATGCGAGCGGGCGATGGCGAAGGCTTGGGTGATCCCTGAGTGAAGAGCTTCCTTCTCTAGCTGGCATACCCACGCCGTGATATCTATGGCATGGGCCGCAAGCGAGCTGGTCCCCTCCGCCTGCACCACCTGCAGGTCGTCGCAGATTACGCCAAGGGCAACCTTTAGGATATCGAGCTCATCGCTCTCCGCCTGAAGAAGACTCCTTGCCTCAGCGAGATCCATGGCTAGTCTGGCAGCAGCACCCTCGATCTCTAGCTTCTGGGCTTTCGTGGTCTCCAGCTCGGCTTGGAGGGAGCTAATCCTCTGTTGCTCCTCGTCGCGCTCTTGAACGGCCTGGTCGCGCTCCCCGCGGGCCACGCCGTGCTTCAAGCAGAGCCTCTCCATAGTATGGCATAGCTCGTCTTGCTCCATGCGCAGCTGGGCGACCACCTCGATGTCTAGTTTCGCTCTCTGCTCTAGGGCGTCAGACCTCTACTCGACTCCCAGCCTAAGATCCTGCTCCTTCTCGGCCTCGGCCAGGAGGTCGATGATCCGCTGGCGGGTCTCAGCATCCCGCTAGAGCAGCTCGTCCCCCTCCTTCTGCACTCTAGCAGCCTCCTCCTGAACTCGCCGTGCCCTCTCCGATAGTTCATCAAAAGACTTCTCGATGTCCTCCACATCCCGGCGAGCCTCGACCTCCCACCGTCGAAGATTGTTTGCCTTCGTGGCAAGGGGAGTCAACTCGGCCGCCCTCTATCAGAGCTGGGCGGTCACGTTCCTGTGTAGTCGTGCCTCATCGATGAGGCGGTCCCAATCCTCCTTGTGTTCGTGAAGGAACCAGGATTTCTCCCGGCTGCGAGTAATAAGAGACTGAAAAAAGACGGTGGTCAGAAAACAAAAATAGATGAAGAAATAAGAGATTGAAAGGCAAGACGGTGGTCAGAGCTTCTAGCACGGCCATGAACCCTTGTTGAGATTCTCCCGCTCCATGCCCTTGGGCGACATCGTCGAGGTGAAGGGTTCCGACAGACGGGTCCCGTGGACTCACCCACCGGGCGGGGGCTCATCCCGCCTGCAGGCGGTGGTAGCCCTCAATGTCAAGACTAGGGACAACTCCTGCTGGTCTCCTCGGCAACCGCCCGCGGTGTCTGAGGTCCCTTGGCCATGACCCCCCTCTCATCCTGACCACGACCAGGCGTCATCTGCAGGGCCAGCCGGTAGCATGGGACGCCCGCTACCTCGGCACCACCACCATAGCTTCAGGCTATGACCCATCTATCATAGCCACCATCACTCCACCTCCATCGGTGGGACCTCTTCAGCTACGCCACGCCCCACCGTGGTCGGCGCAATGGGTGCGGTCGGCAGCTCACTTCGCTTCCGACATTGGCGGCGGAATCACTTCCGTCGCCGGGTTGCGCGGCAACCTTTGAGGTGCCCCCTCAACCTCATCGACCGCTTGACCCGCCCGAGGACATGGGCACCACCGCGGGTGATGTCGGGCGCCGACGAGGCAGTGGCCTTGCTCCGCTCTCACCCGAAATGGGAGCGACGTCAGGCGGCGGCCCCCGCCTTGCCTGAAGGGTGACATTTTTCTTGGGCGCTAGCGCTAAAGAAGTGCCCTGTTTGACCCATCTCCCGACGCTGTAGAAGAAACGAAAGGCATGAGTCACTATGAAAAACAGAGAAAAAAAGAGATAACAAAGGAGTCGGCAACTTACGTTGGCGCTGTTGGGCGGTGGAGACGTTTGGGGGACGAACCCTAGTTCCCTGCTCCACCTCATCGTGGCGGGACCGTTTTGAGCCCATCCCCTGCTCCCGGGCCAAGGGGCTCGCCTCCCTCATATCTAGGGGCACGACGGCGGAGACACTCCCCTCTCTCGGCACCTCGGGCGCGGTGGCAGATCTGCCCGCCCCCGCCGGCTCTTGGGGCACGGCGACGGGTCCGCCCGCTCCCACTAGCACCTCGGGAGCGGTGGCAGATCCGCCCATCCCCGTTGATTCCTGAGGCACGGCGGCGGGGCCGCTCTCCTCCGCTGGCACCTCGGGCGCGGCGGCAGATCCACCCACCCCTGATGGTTCTAAGGATGGGCCGACGGTCCAGCCCGCCTCCTCCGGCCTCACGACCGTGCCTTCCCTTGCGTGGAACTAGAAGGGTCCCTGCATTGATGAGTGGGTACCTGTCAGCGCGTCCTCGCTTCCCAGGTCACCCCACTCGGTGTCTGCGACTACCTCATCATCATCATTGTCCTCATCATCATTGTCTGTCTCCTCTCCTCGCTCCCATGCCTGCTGTTTCTGCTGCTTCTTTTTCCTCTCAACCTCCTTTGTCTTCTTCTACCACTCGGCCGTGGTGCGATTCACCGCCGCCATGAGCGGGTCCTTTGGCAGTGGAGCTGGGCGGTCCATAAAGACGTGTCTCTTTGGCTGGTCCCGCTATCTCGACATCAGTATCAAGGGATCAAGAGTTCAATTAAAAAGGAGGCATGAGGAAAAAGAACTTACAAAGTCAATATACCCCGGTTCTGGCCGCATTGGGGGATGCCCCGACACCGGATACACGAAGTCAAGAATAGCACCGGTGTCGTCCCACGGGGGCTCCATCGCCTCCTTGATGTGCTACGCCACTTCGGAGGGGGAGAGCGCTCCAACGGCGAGCACAGTCCCATCGAGTGATGCTCCGGGCGTCATTAGGTGTAGGGGAAGCGCGCGACTCATCACCGGTGCCACCCTCCGCGTATGATAGGAGCAGATGATCCCCGACCCCTTCACGCCCCTCTCCTTTAGAATTCGGATGGCGACGAGATGGTCCTAGATTTTCTTCTTGTCTTTATCCGGGACCCCCCACTTCCTCCATGATTCCGGGACCTCTTCGATGAGGCGCCCGGTGAACGCTGGCAAAGGGGTGGCTACGTCGTCCTTGACATAGAACCAATGCGAATGCCACCCCTTGTTAGAGGTCGACAGACGTATCGATGGGTATTCGTTTACCCGGTGTTGCGAAGCTGAATGTCGGCGCATCCCATCGGCACGCTTAGCTCGTGCTTCTTCTCCTGCTTCTTCAGGAGGGTGACGGTGAAGAAATGCCGCCACAAGTCAAAGTGGGGACTAATCCCCAAGAACCCCTCACACAGGGCGACGAATGTCGCAATGTGCTGGATCCCATTGGGAGTAAGGTGCTGCAACTCCACATTGTAGAAATTCAGCAACCCTCGATGGAACTTGTGGGCGGGGGTGGCGAATCCCCGCTCATGGAAGTAAGCGAAGGACATGACATAGCCTTGGGGTGGCGACGGCGCGTCCTCATTACCAGGCAGGTGCCACTCCTCGACATCGGTCCACGGGCAAAGAAGGCCACGGCGAACGAGGCCCTCTAGGCGCTAGAGGGTGACATCGGATCTACACCATGGCTCCATTGAACGATTGGGGAGGGGTGATGCAAACTTGGCGGTGGCTGAGATGCGAATGTGGAAGTCTTAGGCAATTGGCGGCTGAGATGCGGATGTGGAAGTCGGCAATTGGCGACGGAGGTTGTGGATGCAAAGGCAAGGAGGCAATGTACGAAATCCTGGAGGTGAACCCTTTGGTTTTATGGGAGCGACGGATGCGAGGAAGGCAACCATCCGCCTGGCTCTCTGCGCCTGCCACAATTCGCCACCATGTCACCACGCAGGATATGCGCCCGCAATCCCTATCCTTTCCCACTAAAGTCACGCTGGACGTTTCGCCTTCCCGGGCAGACCAGGACTCTTTTCCCGCAAAAGGGATACGGGTCAAAAAGCATTGCTCCAGCCCACCTGGGCCCAGGAGTTCGAGGGCTGGCCCAATAGTTTCGGCGGCCGTCCCAACGAAGGATGGGCCCGCAAGCGACCAAAACACGGGCACGTGTGCCTCAAAAGAGTCTCAATCCGCGATCGAGTCTCAACCGGATTGACCCTGGACCTATCCCCAAGAATGGGATACCAGGGTTCCCTTTAAGCTATCCGGCTAACAAAACCACCAAATATCACAGCCATGCCCGCGAAGGGTGCGAATTACCCCCTGGGCGATTCTGTCCGAATCACCCAGGGGCTACACCCGACGGGTGCGCTAGCGCGCACCCTCTGGCGAATCGAAATACCCTCCGGGCGATTCTATCCGAATCACCTGGGGGCTCAGGGGCTACACCCTCTGGCGAAACGAAATACCCTCGGGGTGATTCTATCCGAATCACCCGGGGGCTCGGGCGCTACACCCGTCGGGTGCGCTCGCGCGCACCCTCTGACAAGTCACAACACCCCTAGGCGATTCTATCCGAATCACCCGGGGGCTCGGGGGCTACTGTCGGGGACCGAATACCGGGGTACCCAAAGAGGAGGAGTTAATAACCATCAAACGTTGATGCTTCCGAACAGACAAGAACGCAACTACACTTCTTGCCCGAACGACTGAAGATTGGCTCCGCCTCGCCCGACCCCCGAGGGCTGGACTCTGCCTCGCCCGACGTCTGGGGGCAGACTCCGCTTCGTCCGACGACCGAGGGCTGGCTCTGCCTCGCCCGACGTCTGAGGGTAGGCTCCTCCTCGCTCGTCATCTGGGGACAGGCTCCGCTTCGCCCGACATTCGAGGGCGGGCTCTGCCTCGCCCCACGTCTGAGGGTGGGTTCTGCCTTGCCCGACGTCTGGGGACAGGCTCCGCCTCGCCTGACGTCCAAGGGCGGGCTCCGCCTCGCCCGACGTCTATGCGCTACTCCTTCATAACTACGCATGCAGATAAGGCAGGGCACTCAAGTCAACCGCAATACCGAGGACCATACCCTGCACGCCTGCAGGGAAGTACCGTTAGGATATGACCAGACGGGCGCTTTAAGCCCTTCCAGGCATGATAGAGCCCAAACAGTGTTGTGGGCGCCGACATTTATCCTACAGTGTTATGGGCGCCGGCATTTGCCCTCGGACACGAATCCTGACGGCAACATATGACAACCACTACAGTCCAAGAACGAAACTCATGTCATCTGCAGTAACGAACGTGGGGCCTCTACGCCATCTACTCCCCATAGGGTCACGGCTCGGCACCCTGGTGCACCACGCCGTCCGCCGGGACGGGACAGGATGTGACCACTTGCTGAATAAAGCTAGAGTACGACCCTATCAGGATCAGCGAACGTGCTATCCCTGGCACCGTCTGCTGTGTCAGCGGGGCAGGCTTAAAGGAAAAGGAAGACCCGGCACCTTCGAAGTACCTTCTCTGCCTCTAGTTTTTCCTCTTTCTCCCATCTGTAATCCCTGCTCCCCCTTGATCTATAAAAGGGAGGGCATGTCACTCCACTAAGAGGATGGATCAATCCTACACACCACACACCACATAACACATAGTTGAGCAGCAACCGAGCTCGCAGCGCCCTTTTGACCTTTCCATCAGAGACTTGGGACCTGTCCCTCTCTCGACCGTTTGTACCCCATACTACGAACCTTTCAGTGCTAATAACACGAGCAGCAGCAGCAGACTGGACGTAGAGATATTCTACCCGAACTAGTATAAATCTTGTGTCTTTTAGCACACCATCTGAGCCTAACGCGTAACAAATATAAATTTATTAGTTGGCGTTTACTCGAAACACTGACAGGGGTCATACGTAGAAAACACAAACAATTATACATATGGTCCTAAGTTGGGCCCTCCAAGAAGACACCATGTGTTTTCCTACATTGACAAGTGTCGGTCAACATGTTCTCTGGCATTGATAATTGTCCATCTTACTATGATGTATATCTAGCATAATCGTTACTACATAAACACTACATGTAGTGTCTAGTTTTTTTTTTAGCAACACGTGTAGTGTCTAGTGTGTGACACATATATATCATTGTATGCAGGTGATAAGATTTGCCTACGCAATTTCTCTCGTGATGTCATGGAGTGTGGTGTGCTTGTCCACCAATTCAGCAGCTCATGGGCCTCGACATTCAGTGGGCCTTGTGAGACTGCTTCATATCATATTATATGGGCCGAAGCCTACGTCCGGCTGGCTCTTCTCTTTAGTGGTTGGTTACTGGTGTCCACCGTGCTGGCAATCTGGCATCCGGTGTGCCTATCCATTAGGAGCCCACCCAGCCCTTGGCCGACGAGCACTCCTTCCCCCCTAAGCCCTGGGGCTACAATATGTACAACCCTGCAGTTCATTAGGATCTCGTGCGAACATCAGTGCTAGCGTCCAGGGCCACCACCGGAAGGTCCCCGCCGACATCTGCTCCTCCATTAAGGTACCTACTAATCTTACTACTTACTAGCCCTATGTCAGGATGTGGTATCATTAGATTACATTATATATGCAGCAAGCATAATGCTCCAATAGTCCTTTGCACAGGATCATATTACTTTCGATAATGATAGGGTCAGGGTGTCCGGCGGACGGACGTTGTGCTACGTACCAGCCTAGGCAACCGCCCTCTGACCTTCCCAACTAACGCAGAACATTTCTCCACTCTCATTCGCGGCAGCCATTTCCACCGAGCCATCTGTTCACACGGTGACCCCGTCTCCACCGCGCAATCCGCCCGATTCTTGCGAGCGGTAGCGCCGTCCGCCCACACCGACTACGCCTTGCCGCCACGGCCATCCTCTCACTCGCCCAATCCCGTGCCGCGCCCACCCCAATCCCACGCCGCACCCCAACTCACATCATCATCGTCGTGGCTACGGTGTTCATCGCACCACCACCACCCAGTGCCACCAAGAGGAGGTCGCAGCCGGCCTGCGCTTGGGTGTATGCTGGGCCGTTGTTCTCAACGTCCCCTTGACCTGAGCTTGCTGGCTAGTGCAGTTCCTCACTAGGTAGGTCGTGGCTACAGGCGACACCATGATTTAAGTGTTTCAGATGTTCCGGACAGATGTTTCAAGTGTTTCATCTGTTTGTTGCAAAAATAGATCTGGGATGTTGCACATGTTGCAAACGTATGTTTTGAGTGTTTCAAGTGCTTTAGACGTATGTATCAAGTGTTTCATCTGAATGTTGCATAGTAGATCTGGATGTTGCAAGCGTTTGTTGCAAGTGTTTTAGGTGTTTGATACGTATGTTGCAGTCGTTTTATCTGGATGTTGCATATATTTTGCAATTGCTATACACATGTTTTCAAGTGTTTCAGATGTTTTTGCAAGTGTTTCATACGTATGTTGCAAGTGTTTTAGTTGTTTCGGACATATGTTGTAAGTGTTTAATCTGTATGTTTCAAAAGTAGATTGGGATGCTCCACATGTTGTAATGTGCCCCACCTGCCAGAACCTCTTGTTGCAGTTGCTGTGGCATCGTGCATGTGCGTGTGGAGCGGAGGGATTGAGCGCTGCTCAGCGACGGGCAAGGGAAGCAGAAGAAGATGGCGGCAGGGGCGCAGGCGGTCCCCGCGTGCGCGCAGGAAGCAGGGGAGAGCGCTAGCGTAGCAGGCATGGAGGGGAGCAGCGTAGTAGGGAAGCGCTTGGAGCGGCGGGGAAGGGAGGGGCGTGGGAATTGAAGCAGAAAGCATGGGGAGTGGCACGGGTTGTCCCTTGCCTGTGCGTGCAGCAGGTGCTGGTGTGAGCGTGTAGCAGGCCCAGGCGTCTGGATGCACTCGTCCGTCCAGATGTCCAAGCACTAGTAGTGCCGTATTACTTTGCCCCATTCAGCCTTGCCTTGCAACATATAGATTGCTGTGTGAGCTTCAATTTGGCTTAGTTGGATTGATTATAACTTCTAGCATTGGTTTGTTTTAGATGATCACAGGGCTGCCTCATGCAAAATAAGATCTTGGATACCGTAGAGGGAATCATGAAATTGAAGTTCTCATAACAGCCCTTCTGAATATTGCCCTGGCTCTCCCGAGGTCACAAAGAGTTAAACACACTTGGAGGCCTTATCACCTATTAGGCTACTACCGAGCGTTCCAGCTCTTATGGCGTGTGATCGATCGTATCCAAGCGTCAACAGATATATAGTATATATACAAACTTTGAGAATAATTCGTTATATATGCCATCAAATAAACCATAATGTTGTTCTAGACCGAAGCGGTGGGTCGTCTAACAACAGCGAATGGAAAAAAACGAGATAGAGATGAAAGATACTTTTGATTTTCTTCTTCCGTCCCCCTCCCCCTCCTATTCATGGGGGGGCCTTTATAGCTCTTTTTTTTTTACAAATGCGATGCCCATAATGGCCCCCATAAAATCAGCATATGGCATATATACATCAAAAGAAATTTCTCAAAAAAATATACATGAAAAGAAAATAATTATTCTAATAAGTGTATAAAACAAAAGTATTTTTAATTATGGAGAGGCTAGCGCCTAGACAGTCCGGCCCAAGGATGTGTCTGGACGCAGCTCCCACCCAGCCTATAATGCTATCTGACGATTGGAGCGCTGGAGCGTGTCTGTCCCTGTGTATCAGAACAGAGCGCGCACGCGCGTCACTCACGGTGGTTTGTTCCCGCTGCCCACGCTAACCCCCCTCCCCGAACGCCGTGCCCGCACACAGGAAACCACGTGGGTCCCAGTCACCTGCCCGCCGTTGGATGCACGTCGCGGATGCGTCTGCCAGCCTTAGGCGCCCACACGGTGACCCATGGCGGCGCCCCAGCAGCTGCAGTAGGCAACTACGACAGGTGGGTCTCCATTGTAACGTGTGCAACATCAGATCTATTTTTGCAACATCCAAATGAAACACTTTTAACATGCATCCGGAATAGCTGAAACACTTACAACATACGTCTAAAATACTTACAAAACACCTGAAAATACTTGAACATGTGTGTAGCCATTGCAAATATATATATATATATATGCAACATCCAAAGAAATACTTGCAACATACGTACGAAACACCTGAAACACTTGAAACATACACTTGTGACATACATGTATCTGCAACATCTAGATCTACTTTTGCAACATCCAGATAAAACATTTGAAACATACGTTTGAAGCAACTGAAACGCTTGAAACATACGGTTGCAATGTTTTAAGACGTATGTTTTAAGTGTTCCAGTCATCAACATAAAGTAGAATACGCATTGAAAATACTAATACAATGCTAGCTTAAGAAAAAATTAAAACTTATTCTGAATAAAACAAATTTTAAGTTTCGTATAATAATGTATAAACCATAGCCATCACTTACCCACAATCAAATCGAAAGAAGAATAATGATTTTCTAGAAAATAAAGAAATTCTATTTTGGTCTCTCTGATCCATCCGGTTTGGGTACGAGCCCGATCCTGAAGAATTCAATCTTTTTGGCGTAGGCTGGGTCCTCCAGGTAGTTGTTGCACTTGTAGAGCTTATGGGCCATCACGTCCACCTCGTGCTCGCTGTACTCGTACGGCCTCTTCCTCGACGACCTTGTCAGCCCGCCGCCGCCGCCGCTGTCTCGCCTTTGTTCATCATCCCATCTAGCTCCGGTCTCTAGATTCTCAAAAAAAAAAAAAAAAAAAAGCTCCGGGGTCTCTCTCTTCGTTCCAGCCCCCAACGAGGTGTTACTACCCTGCGCGGCCGCGTTCCATCTCCTAGCTGCAGACTACGGCAAAGCTCCAGATTCTGATCGATGGCTATCTTAATTAATCTGGATCTCTTGTTGCTAATCGGTACTGCTGTCGTCGTGCCATGATCGACACTCGGTCGTGCCATGTTCATATCACTGCTACAAAATTGATTTTTAACAACACATCTATTTTTAGTAGAGGGCCTCTACGTAGAACCATCTCTAAAAATGGTTTTTGAAATGACCTACCTCAATAACTCTATTTTCAGAGGTGACCGAAAATTTTAGTTGTCTTTGAAATACGGTGTGGCTAGCGCTCCGACGTCCGGACGCCCATGCTTGCCCTACCTGATGCGCATACTGCTGCTGCCTACCCCGCCTGCTTCACACGCATGCTGCCTTGCACGCGCCCGCATGCTTCTGCTACACGCGCCCGCATCCGCCTGCGCTCGCTTCCCGTGCGTACTAATAAAAACACTTACAACATGAAGCACTTAATGCAACATACATCTGAAACAGGTGAAACATTTAGAACATACGCTTGCAACATATGTGTATAGCCACTGCAACATATGTAATATCAAGATAAAACACTTGCAACATACTTCTGAAACAGCTAAAACGATTGAAACATACACTTGCAACATATCTGTATAGCCATTGCAACATATGCAACTTCCAGATCAAAACACTTACAACTTACAATATGAAAACACTTGCTACAACATAAGACTGAAACCAATGAAACATTTAAAACATACTCTTGCAACATATGTGTGAAACATATACAACATCCAGATCAAAACGCTTGCAAACATACGTCTGAAACAGATGAAACATTTTGAACAAACGCTTGCAACATTCATCTAAAACACTTGCAACATATGCAACATGTGCAACATTCCGATCTACTTTTGCAATATCCATATGAAACACTTGCAACATACATATAAAACATTTAAAACACTTGAAAACATACGCTTGCAACATGCGCTTTCAGTGTAGCACAACATCTGCTTGCTGCTTGGGAGAATAGAGGCTTGTTGGCGTGTGGAGTTCACCAGAGACAGCGACAAAGAGGACACGACAAGGAGGCAGCACCCGCACAACTGGAAAAGGGAGCCCGATCCGCCGGGGAGAAGGCAACAATTGATGCGGGCGGCACCGCCGAAGCATCACCAAACAGGGGCCTCTGTGCCAGCCTGCAGGGTTGATGTCGCATCCTCCATAACGGCGGCACTCTGTGCCAGCCTGCCAGGGGCCGTTCGTGGCTTGTGTCTGGCAATTCTCGACTGATGCAAAAAGCCTTTCAAATTGATTACCAATCAGCTCCGTTACAACACATGGTCCAACGCTCAAACTCAAAAGCTGAACAAGGAAAACGCCGGTTACAGATCGAACTACGCTGCGTTCAGGAGGCCTTTTGAATTTTATTAGTCGTACGTAGGAGGGCACACACATGGTTTAAAGTTGTATTGCTAAGTTGTCCTCTTGTATTGTTGTCAGGGGCCGATTCGATCGTTTTTCCCCCTTGCTCTCGATAGAGTTGTGGTTCACATTATTTATTATGTTCGGTCAACTGATACTACCGATGCATGCGTTTTGTGTCAAAGCATCTCAAGTTTGACCAAAATATCTTATAAATTTAGAATGGAGCGAGTAATTTTTAATCAGTGCACAATTTCTTAGTTTCACAGTATATTAGTTGTTGAAATTTGCATACCTTTTTTCTTGTTCTATTGTAAATTTATATTGTCCAAATTATTTATGCTTCCTTGTAGTACGGTAGATTTATATTGTGTGTCGTTGTATAGAAAGAAAAAAAATGACAGAAAATTGGGTCAACATTCCTTGCTCTGTCAAGCGCTTTTGGGATGGACCGGATAAATTGGCCCGTCACCAGAAACAAGAAGTTATAGACTTCGGGCTTGTTTAGTATGCTATATGTTCGATAGAGATGCATGCATGCTTCAATCCAATTTATTTAGAGCATCCCAAAAGCGCTGGATGGAACGGGATGTGGTTCCGGTTTTTTAACATTTTTTTCTAAATAAATATATAACATAGGCAAAAAAAATGTATGCTAATCTCTTAAACATTTTTTTGTGATGGGCCTGTAGTAGTGTGTGGATACGTGGTGGCGTGTGTGTCCCACAAGTGTTCTTGCTCTTCTCTCTTCCCCATATAAACAGTAGCAAAAATTACAAAGGATTCTGACCTAAACTTCAGTTTCAAGGACACAACAAGGAGGTAGCACCCACACGACTGGGAGAGGGAGCCCAATCCGCCGGGGAGCCACTCGTACCGGCCTTGCCGCGATAGTCCGCCCTTGACCAGGGCTGTCGGCGCCGTTGCGCCGTCGTGTTGAGGGCCGCTCAAGCCTCCCCGTCGTGGCCTGCTCACACGTCGAGGCCACTGCGCCGCCGTGCCGGGGACGCTCGCCCGCACGCACAGAGGGAGGGAGGGAGTAGCGCTGGAGGCACGAGAGAGAGAGGAGCGGTGGGCGATAACGCATGCATGCGGACGTAGGCAGGTCAGGGTCGGGTCACAGGCCCGGGCAGGCAGGGTACAGGTACAGGCATGCACAGCAACCTCATTATACTTTCTAGTGTACAACAGTGTTAAAAATATAAAGAAACTTTCCAAATTTATGAATTTATATTAAGTAATAAAGATCATATTTAAGGATGTGTGAGCGAGCAATCCATGGGTATCCACCGAAATCGGTGTTTAGGGTTTATGGAACCATCGAAGACACACCGAAGACACAACGATTTTGCATGAAGACACAGGATAGCAATTTCGTGGAAATCTTAATCAATTTAATGCCCATTCGGTCTTGAAGATGTAAGTATGTGTCAGATAACCAAAGTTCAGACGAATAGACGATGGAGGAATACACAGCCCATCTCAACACTGAAACACATCGCAAGGAGATGAGGGGGGCGTGCAATCCAAAATAGGGCAGAGGCGAGTTCGCTGTTTACCCTTTCCTGAACCGCAGAGGGCCAGGTCTGTTCGTGTTCAGGTCCCAGGTACAGGCACGGGCGGGGTACAGGTACAAGCGTGGACAGGTCTGGGTCCGGCCGGCCAGATGTCCTCGTCCTATCATTATTGTTAGAAATAGCCATATTTTGAGAGGCGGCTAGATCTAGAGCCATCTCTAGAAATAGGTGCAGCATAACAAAATTCATAATTGTTTCAAATGAAGTCAGGTAAACACAAACTTTAGAGATCTACATCTTTGTAGTTGACTTTTTCATTTAAAATAATTTAGATCCTGCAAATTTTGTGTAAAGTTCTCATATTTTGAAATTTATTTTTTTGAATTTTTCAAATAACCTCAGATGAAGAAATGACTAAAACTAAAGTTATAGATCACAAAAAGATCTAAAACATTGCAGTAGATCATATTTTCATTTGAAATAATTTATGGTCCTCATATTTTAAAATCCAAAATTTTTGAACAACCTCACATGAAGAAATGACAAAAACCAAAGTCATAGATCTCAAAGGGCAATGCACTGCTTGAATTTCTCATATTTTGAAATTCAAAATGTTCAACCAACCTTCAATGTAGAAACGACGTCTACATGTAACCTCTCACTCTCTAGATGGATAGATAGATTTAGGTATATAGATATACTATACTATGTTTTAAATTATTACTGTCTGTAATTAAATGTTATTATTTAAATGGATTGTGCTTCTACATAAACACCTAGACACTGAAATAAAGAATACATACAAACATACTAATAATCTCCTCTCTTCCTTCCACTTGGCGATAGTCAAGAGCAAAGCGACTGGGATTATGTACCTGACTGCTGCTATTTTTTTCTTTCTTGCGATCATGTCGACTTTCTTGCGATCATTGCTCTGTTCGCTTGGCTGATAAGTCATGGCTGAAAGTACTGTTGACTGATTTATTGTGAGAGAAAAATATTGTTCGTTGGCTGAAAAAGTACTGCTTATAAGCCAAGCGAATAGGGCACATGTCGACCACCTTTCCATCTAGTTTCTTTCAAGCTGGGAACGCATCTAAACACTAAATACCCCTCTTTTACTTACACTAGATTATCTTTTAGACATGTCCGTATATTAAATAGGTGAACAAACTTGTTTGATTTACATTATGTTGCTCATCGTCAGCGCCGCAGTCGCCATCGTTACGTTGCTTTGGTATGGAAAAGTGTGACAGGAAGCACTGCGAAGTCGAGTGTGCAAATATGGACTTCCCGCGTAAAGGTGCCTACTGCGAATCCAAAAGGTCCAATGCTGCTGCAAATATCGTTAATTAGGCATTGTAATGCATCTATTTGTTTGGTGCAAAATTAATAATTATAAATATCAGGTGATTTTTTTTCCCAGGTTGGGCTGCGGGATTTTTAAAATAATTTTAAATGATTTCTCTGTGATGAAAGAAATTGTAAAAGGAATCCAATTTGATTGGCATTTCAATGATGAAAAAAGAGGGCTAATATATGTGGGCTAATTTTTTATTTTAGTCTTTAATTCGTTGTTAGCAACTGGCTAGCCAACCATAATTGATTTGGGCTAATTTTTAGTCCAGCTCTGCACGTGGAACGGGTCTGCATAGTGTAGCACCTCTCTTGGACTTTCGTTCCCACTTCGTGTAAAAAGGGTTAATCCGGAGGTGCTAAGTTTGGAACAACGAGGATTATAAGCTGGCCCTCACCTTAACTTCCAAGGTGGTACTAAACCCATCAACCACAACCACACATGCGTACATGTTGAGCATCTGTATTGTACTGTGTAATTCTAAACAAACCCACAACCACACATGAGCCACTTGTGCCAATTTCACAATTACTACATGCTACTAATGGGCTGGGGTGTTACATCATGTGTATCTAAAGATGCCCTAATATAAGTCCATGACAACGATGACTCTTAGGATGACAAAAAAATTCCATGATGCAATGATTTCATTATTCATCACATGCAACTAAAGTGCCACCACCATTGGTAATAAGTTATGATGTCCTTAAAAAAGTGTAGCTTGGTAGAGAAGTGGAGGTTTGGATGAGCGGATAGCTTTGACTCCGTATTTTTTAAATATAAGTCAACGGGGCAAATAGGATACACAGAGTGCATACACTAACAACACATCACCACCACCAACACACTGAAGAGGGGAGGACAACCACACCACACAGGTACAGGAGCTAGGAAGTAAAACTCCCATGACAAATGCATGCCATTATTCACCGATTAACACCACTACCAAGTGGTTGTACTTCGATGACCTCTATTCCAAAGGCGACTGTTGAGTTTTGGAGCACATCTAGGACCAATTGACGTCCGCTAACACCCATTAAGGGAAGGAAGCCTCAAAGGAGGGAGGGATAGCAATAGGAGAACAAGGAGATCCAAGCAAGGGGATCATGGCCTCGCAACCTAGCATTTGGTGAGACAATGCAATCAAGAATTATGGATGACGTTGGAGCAAGGACACTGATAGCGAGATACATGCTAGATAGTAACTTATGCAACCATTAGGGGTATTGATCACCGAAGGTGGTCTTAGATGACCGTGTAAAGGATGAACATCCACGATTGTAGGTGGACTCCAAATGCCATATGCCTCTAGAAAAGGAATGTCATGAACGATGCCACCATCGCACATCTGAGAACATCGAATTGGTTTTTCACCAGTGGCAAGGTGGCAAGTGGTTCTTTGATGATTCCTCAAAAGATGAAACATGACACCCGAGGACACCACCATCGCCAGCACTGGCTATGATTCGGGCAAGACTTTCGCCAAAAAGATACCATGATGGCCAAGCACCCACGATGAACCACACATGGCTATGGCCGTTGGCACCAGCACAACAGCTACCACACACCTATTGCTATTACCGGCACTATCAGAAATAGTGACTTTACCGTGTGCCACAGGCACTCGGCAAAGACGAAAAAAACACTCGGCAAACAGCACACGACATCTACAGTGCCGGCAAACGTCTCTTTGCCAAGTGTTTTCTATCGGGCACTCGGCAAATACTTTGCTGAGAGCTGAAACCGACGCTCGGCAAAAAAAATAATGCGATGTCACGGAGACGGTCACAGCGTGTTTGCCGAGTGTCCCGGATCTGACACTCGGCAAACATGCCTTCTTTGCCGAGTGTCAAATCCTGAGCACTCGGCAAACCTACCATCTTTGTCGAGTGTCAAATCTTGGGCACTCAACAAACCTTCCTTCTTTGCCGAGTGTCACAGTGCAGACACTCGGCAAAGAAGCCATTTTAGTCCTAGAATGCATAGATTTTGGCCACGTGTCCTCTTTGCCGAGTGTTTTTATCTTGACACTCGGCAAAAGGCCTCTTTGCTGAGTGTAACAATCAGCAAAGCAACCATATATTCCCTATTTTTATTGTTCGGTCACGTATAACGTACCCCACTCAAATAAACATTACAGGCATCACACATAGTTCACAATAAGCATCACAGGCAGTTCATATAGATATATCGACAACACATAAATGCAAATAAACTTCAGAATCATTAGTAGGTTCATTCACAACCACAAATAGTCACAAGTAGTCACAGGTAATCCACAAATGCAAATGCAAATAAAATCACAAGTAGTCACTTAGGCCACGAGTTCCACAGTGCCTGAAACAATATTTGGAGCAGGTTGAGGAGGAGGGACTGGCATCGGTGGTGGAGGTTGACCGATTGTAGCCTAAACACCCCTCATATATTCAAACATCTGCAGCTCCATCCTTTGCCGCTCTGCCTCCATCCTCTATCGCTCTGCCTCCGCCCTTTGCCGCTCTGCCTCCATCTTCGCCTCTAGCTCCTCCCGGCGTCTCATTTCTTATTCCAGCTGAGCCTACAATATTTCATCTCAATGTTACAATGCAATGCAAAAGTATGTAAAAATCAATGAACGATGAATAAAACAGAAATAATCTGGAGTGCGTTCATCTAGAACCGTGTAGAGTCTAGCCGTGGGCGTATCACCAGGCTAGAACTCGTGATCCATGCTCAAATCTAGGAGAGAGTGGGAGTACTAGGTGTGTCGATTGTGCCGTCATCAATCCAGAACCGGCCATGCTTCTTGCCTCCTCCCGCCCTCATGACCACTTCTCCATCTAGGTCACGGGCGCTCGAATCGTACTCTGGGCCATGGACCACCCTTGCCATCGATGTGTATCCATCGAGGCGGCTGTGGACGGACTCGTTGCTGTACGCCGAGGGTAGGTCCTCCGGGTTGTAGGCGACATCGGACGTCACCTTGCCCTTGTGGGCCAAAGCATATGCCATGAACTGGGAGCAAGGCTCGCCACCATGTGTCACCGACTACAAAAAAAGCAATATGATTAGAAATTATGCAGAGTTGAGCGTTAGAATAAAGAAATGAATTTGCGCACCCATCTAGTCGTGTATTCTGAGAGGTTGAGGTTGCCTTGATGGTGTGGTGCACCCGGCATCAGCAAACGTCGCTCCCGGCAAGCATTGTGATTCTCATCCCACGCGGGGTCGCACCACCTGTCCACCATCCGGGCCCAGCACTGCAAATCGTAGGCGCACCACCACGGAGGCACCTACATCATCAAGTATATGACATATAAGAAGATGAAATTAAGCATAATTAATCTCAAAAAAAATAAGAATTAATGTTCTATATTTACGTTCAGGTATTGTTTTGGGGTTAGGCTCATGGTTTTTGCCACACTTTTAGGGATCCTCTCTCTAAGAATTTTGGCGTGGTATTGGATTACGGCCTGGATGCGCACCTTGTAGTGCATGTCCTTGACGAGTTTCTTGGCGGCTTTGTCAGCCACAGCATCCGCCTTGGCCTCGTATCCCTCCTCGCATCTAAAGAAATCCTTCATATAGATGCGATGTATCCAGTCATTATTTCAAGAATGTCCAATCAATACGATGTATTGAGCAATGTAGTGCCAGAAAGACTTACCCAAAGCTCGGCCTTGACACGCTGCGCCTTATCGGTGAATACCCTACCATCCCGATCAGGGGTGTCGAGGACGGAGGCATAGTGGGCCCACGTGTAGGCCGGCTTGATAGTTCCACCGAACTGCACCAGGCCAGGGAACTTTTCCTTGATCAAAAGACCAAGGATGTCGTTCACATGGCATGCGTGATCACCCCCACCGACCTTCCTCCAACCCCTACCCAAGTGATTAAGATAAATTATTAGTTTCTAATGTAATTTTGAACATATCAAATGAAAAATTAGTGATAACATATAAAGTTACTTACTTGTCTCCATCGGGTCGAATCAGCGGGCGTCTCTCAAGAGGTATCGGTCGCCTTGGGAGGGTCGTGGGACCTCGCAACCACACACATGATGAAGTAGAGGAAGAGGTACCCCCTGTCTCCTCCTCCATCCCTGCCTCCTCCTCCACCCCTGCCTCCTCCTCCACCTATACCTCCTCCTCCTTAGAGGATGAGTGAGCGGAAGGTAACTCAGACGGCGACGAAGGTACAGGCGACGGTGGCCTCATCTTGCCTCCACCCTTCCCTCGACCCTTGGGTCTACCCCGAGGTCTCTTCCCGGACCCCTCAACTGCATCGGACCCTTTACGCGTCACTATCGCTTTTGAGTAAAGCGATGTTATCCTCCTCATACTGCCCAACAGTGTTCAATCACCTGCAAATAAAAAGAGTAAACTAATTAGCACAGATAATACATCAAAATAGATGCAAAATAAACAAAATATACTTAGAAAATAACATGGTATGACAAATAATAAATCAATTAGCACGGGTCACACATGTATTAGAAATAATCATCATGATCGGGATTAGCTAGATCATAAGTCTCATCATCACTATCACGCATGTCGATATAATCATCCCCGTGCTCCGAAGAAGGAATGTCGTCATCACAGTCGTTGCTTAGATGTAATCGCTGAAGTAATTCTAAGTCCTTCACATTCTGAACCTCGTCTCCGACGTCCTCGTCAGCACCACTTTCATTGTCTACTTCCGTACCCTGAGCTTCGGTTAAGTCTATCTCAAAACTCCCTTCGAGCCCATCTTCTTGAAAGAACTCTCCGTCATATGTGTTGGGGTCTATGTTGTAATCTTGATTGTTTGGGACAGGTAGTTTACCGTGTGGCGATACCTTGTACACAACATCCCAACCCTTAAGATGGTCTACAGTTTGGCACGGGTTTGAGAGATAATAAACTTGCGTGGCCTGTTGAGCCACAATATCGACATCGTCTCCTGGTAAGACGGATGATTGTCGAATTTCAACTAGCCCAAGATTAGGGTCCGCCTCACTCTTCAGGATCAAACCAATGGCATTTGAATATAACAGGATTAAGAGGTTTGCAACCATGAAACTTGAGTTCGTATATTTCTTCAATTCTTCCGTAATACTCAACCCCATCTAAGCCTTGCGTAAAAACTCCATTATTTATGGTTCTTTGATTGGGCCGACTCTTCTCGTGGCTTGTTGTGTGAAAGCGATATCCATTCACGTCATAACCGGTAAATGACCTAACCCTATAGGCACAACCTGTCTCAACTCGGCACTCATAGGCGCATTGGTTTGTCCCTATAAGTTCAAGCAGGGTAGTTCGTTATATTAGTTGCACTTATGAGCAACTTGTAATGTCAAATTAAGTACGAGCCAAATTGAACAATACCTTCTGTTTGAACCAAGAAATGAAATTGGGCATTCCATTTCCCACACCCTCTCTAAGAAGGGTTGAAGTTTCCTGTGGGGTAGGTTCCCTTGATTCACGCCATCATTGTTCATGAAACTCCCTGTACCAACGAGAAACAAGGGAGTTGGACACATAATTGTGACTACTTGAGAAAAAGTTTATTGAGAACTTACAACATGTACGGCTCCACTTCGGATAGGTTGGTCAACACATATAGCATAATAGTGCGCCACTCTTCATGTTTCAAGGTCTTGTTAGTCGCACCACTTGCACTTCCTAGTTTCCCTCGAAAAATGCTAAGGTTCGATTCATCTTCGCTAGCATTGTAACGAGGGGGTGGATTATGCACGCTAGGAAGGTTGTCATCATAGTATTTTGTTGTGAAGTTTGACACCTCCTCTAGAATGTATGCCTCTGCTATGGATGCTTCAATTTTGCATTTATTTTTACATTTAGTTCGAAGAATCTTTTGAAATCTCTCAATTGAATAGCACCAACGGCCTTGCACAGGCCCCCATTCATGCCTCATACGAGAGGTGCAAAATCAAATGCTGCATCGGATTGAAGAAGCCAGGTGGAAAGATCTTCTCCAACATGTAGAGCAACATAGGTGCCATTCTTTCCATGTCTACAACCATGGTACGAGATAACTCCTTAGCACAAAGCTAGCGGAAGAAATTGCTCAACTCCGCCAACACTATCCAAACATGCTCAGGGACATAGCCTCGAACCATCACCGATAGTAGCTGCTCAAGCCATATGTGGTAGTCATGACTCTTGAGCCCGTTGATTCGCAATGTAGCAAAGTTCACTCCCCTCTTTAGATTCGCTGCATACCCATCAGGGAACATTAACATTTGGAACCATTCTAGTACTTCCCTCATTTGGGCCCTCGTCAGAACAAAATCGCCCTTAGGCTTTCTCCATGACTTCCCACCTCTGGGAGGCACCATGTCTAGCTTTGGTCTGTTGCATAACCTCGCTTGATCCACTCTAGCCTTAACATTATCCTTTGTCTTATCAGGAATCTCCATGATTGTACCAAAAATGGCCTCGGCGACATTCTTTTCAGTGTGCATTACATCAATGTTATGTGGAAGTAGAAGGTCATCAAAATAGGGGAGGTTCCACAAGCACGACTTGTGAATCCATGCATGTTGCTCACCATATCCTAGAAAACAATCTCCTTGGTCATTGACCTCGAGAGAGTCTAACTGAGCATGAACCGCGGCACCAATCATCATCTGGGGTGCAGGGCCTTCAACTACTACATCTTTCGTAAAGTTCTTGATGTCTTGTCTGAATGGATGGTCAAGAGGGAGGAATTGTCGATGTTTGTCAAACGAAGAAAACTTGCCACCCTTCGTCAACCAAATGAACATCAGGACACCTTGCATACTGGGTATGAGAACTTCCCATGAACACACCAGCTGTAGAATATCCCATACGCTAGAAAGTCATGCAGGGAGTACTGGTACCAAACATGCATTTTGAAGTTTGTCTTTGTAGCTCAGTCATATGTCCATACCCATTCCTCCCAAGCACAGACCAAATAATCAATCAGAGGCTCCATGTACACACTCATATTATTCCCCAGGTGTTCAGGAATTATCAACGACAAGACTATGTTCTATCGTTGAAAGAGGACGCTAGGGGAGAGATTGAGAGGGATAACAAACATGGGCCAACAAGTGTATGAGGCAGCCACCATTCCATAAGGATTGAACCCATCTATTGCCAGCGCAACACGTACATTACGAGCCTATAGAGCTTTCTCATGATGAATCATATCAAACCTTGTCCATGCTTCACCATCGGATGGATGCACCACCTTCTTAGGATTGTATCGACGTCCATATTTGTGCCATGTCATCTGTTTCGTGGATTCCTCAGTCATATAAAGCCGTTGGATCCTCGGTATGAATGGAAGGTACCATAGGATCTTCACGGGGATGGTGAGCTGCCTCTTCTGACCATCACCAGAGTCTACCTCCAGGAACCTAGATGATTTACACTTCACACAGTACTTTGCTTTCACATGTTCTTTCCTAAATAAGATGCATCCTTTGGACAAGCGTGTATCTGCTCATATGGCATCTTAAGTGCACGAAGGAGTTTCTGTGCCTCATACATGCTCTTTGGCAGGATGTGACCATCCGAGAGCAGGCTACCAACAACTGTCCGCATAACATCGAAGGCTTCATGACTCCAACTAAATTGGGACTTTACGGCCATTAAGCGTGCAATGGCATCCAGTTGAGAAACCTTGGCGTGCCTGTGACGGGGTTGTTGTGCCGCAGACAACATATCGTAATACGCCTTTATGGTTGGCTCTAGCTCCTCCTCCCTATGTCCTTCATCGAAGTGTGCTTCATGATAGTCATTTAACATGTCTCCTACCCCGGCATCAGCATCATAATCCTCGATGTGTTGTCTCACGACCTCGTCTCTCACACGATCGGATTCACCATGGTAGATCCACCAGGTATAGTCCGCCGTAAATCCATTCTTGCAAAGATGTTTACCCATGACCACTTTTGTTTGTCGACGCGTGTTTGCACAAATGCTGCAGGGACACCAAGTGGCACGCGCTCCTTTAACCCTTGCAAATGCTAGTCCTAAGAAAGCATCAGTCTTCTCAATCCATTCATCGGTCAACGAACCCTGACTAGAGCGGCCTGTGTACATCCACTCACGGTCATCCATCCTCTAACATATCAGCAAGTAATATAAAAATCAATTGCATCTATAGGTTCCTATACTATCTAATAGGTGAAGATAGGTCCTAATCCCACCCGAGGATGTGTAGATGGGGTTAGTTTCCGTACTCTACTCCTATCCGAGATAGAATTTCGGTAGTACCTCCCCACTGTTCTCCAAATACACGTCCTGGCAGGGAGATTGTGTATCCAAAGAACAACAGGGAGATGCTGCTAAAACTCTGTCTTGGATCGGAGTACAGCATGGAAACTAACCCCATCTACACATACTTGGGCTGTCTAAAAAATGTGGACAATTCAAAACAGATACGGTTATAGATATGCAAAGATCTACATATTTCCAACCATGTCTCTTTCGAACGGGAGACACCTAGCTAGGTTACATGATATACGAACATCATACGGAAAGAGGGGTGTAGGATGCCTCACCTTGCTGTCCTACAAAGTGATGAGTCGAGGACGGTGGGGAATGATCTTTGCAATAGCCTCCTGCAACAAACGAACATAATAGTATCAATTGTAAATTTTGGCAGCACCTCCCCTGCACAGTGAGGTAACCAAAACCTGCAACAAACCAACAGCATGATGGCCAACAACCACATACACACCAAACCACAGCACGATGGCCGACAACCACATACACATCTTATACCTTGCAAAACCACAACAAGTCGAAGGTGTGGGGCAACGGGAGGGCAAGGCGGACGGTGGCTGCAGGGCGGTGCAGGGAGCGGCGGCCGTGTAACCTATTAAAACATAAAACAAGCCATGTCACTTGTCTGCTGAAATTAAATCAATCTTGGATGTGGAAGGAAAAACAGGAACACCGACCCGTAGTCCATAACAATTATAACCCGATACACCAAGTCGACCACATAGACATAACATAACTGCATAAGGCATAAGCAATTGTAATGGACTAATGATAGCACCATGGCAACATGCATGAAGACACAAGTTTTAAATATTTAAACATAACATATGTGATGATTGCTCAAGTGCATAAGCAGTTCAGCACACTCACTGCTTGCCCGGCTACCACATAGTGCCACATCCACACAGACACATAGTTTAATAGTTGACCACACGTCCACGGACCACAAGCAAAAACAATAGTTTAAGTCTCAGCCTCACTAAACAGAAGTGAACAAACGCAAGCACTAGAACTAAACAGCAGAACAGCAAGTCATAACTCTTGGTTAAAAGCTACAGCCTATAGCTCATCGGCATCATTCATGATGTCAGGATCAGTGTCCATGTCATCTTCCTCATTCTCCTCAATTGAGTCAATCTGTCCCTCACTTTACTATTTTCATTTTGTTATGGATGATACACGGCGACCACCAACTAGCATTATCGTGGCAGAGCAAGCATGCATGTCAATCATGTCGTACCTTGAAGGAACTCGGCGAGCTTGTTGAGGTTGCCGACGGCGAGCCTATGGAGGTCCTCCCCGGCCTAGACCAGTAAGACAAGGATGGTGGTGGCGAGGCAGATGGCGACACCGACAAAGATGGTGGAGATGCGCTGGAGCGCGAGCGGCCTGAGCTCCTCGACGCGGTAGCTGGACACGAGCACCAGGTTGAAGCTCAGGATGAAGATGCTCACACCGTAGTCGAACCTCGTGCGTAATCGATTAGTAGGGGAGGGGCGATTAGAGGCGGGGCGCCTACCGCCAAGGTCAGGCGTCCCGGCGCCGGCGCGCGGTCGGGCCGGGGCGAGCGCGTGGTCTTGGCGTGGCATGCGTGAGAGTGTGTGTGTGTGTGTATGGCCGGGGGTGGATATGCGCAAGGTTTGCCGAGTGCTAGATCGCGGGCATTCGGCAAACCCGTTTTATTATTTTTTTCATTTTCAAACCCTAAACTACTGCGCGTGTGTGGGGCCCGGTGAATCAGTTTGCCGAGTGTCCAGGTCTGACACTCGGCAAACCCTAGGTTTGCCGAGTGCTAGATTCCTGGCACTCGGCAAACCCGTTTTGTTTTTTTTCATTTTCAAACCCTAAACTACTGCACGTGTGTGGGGCCGGGTGAAGCGGTTTGCCAAGTGTCCTAGGTCTAACACTCGGCAAAACCCAGGTTTGTCGAGTGTCAGATCATGGGCACTCGGCAAACTTTTTTTTTTATTTTCCTTCTTTTCCATAACGTGTTTTCCTCAATTTGTTTCGATGTACTTTAAAAATACCTTCTCAAATTCACTGAACAATATATATTTGATTTTTCTTGGAATATTATTGCATTATTTTATGCAATTATAGCTCAAATTCAATGTATATCAATTAAAATTCTATAATTGCACTTAATAAATTAAAATTATCAAACGGATCCAAAAAATTATCAAAATTACACAAGAATCAATCTATGTTCTCTATTGCCTATACAAAAAGTTTTGAAGTCAAACCCCAAATCGACCATCACTTTGACTCCAAATCTTACTGGATCCTTCTCAACGCCATGATTCTTCTTCTGAGATACTTTATTTGCTAAACATCGTACGTGATAGATTATGCGAAACCTTCTCAATTTTTTACCATGGCCTCCACGTATGGTATCACGAGATCTTGACAAATCTCATGACTTTTAGACTACGTTTGCTTTTTTTAGAATTTAAAAACCATTCGGCCACACGTTCGTGGTCATGTTTCCTGAACAAGATGTTCGAAATTTCTTTTCATTTCCTGGATAAGACCTCACACCGAACTCAATAACATGAATATCATTTTTCTACTCATTTTATTCTATTATTTTAATCACTTGCAGTTCAAATTTGACTTATACCAAAAAAATCCTTGAAAAGCAATAAATTAATTAAATATAGCAAATGGATCCAAAAATATACCAAATCTTAACATAGAGTACCACATGTTGTATGTCGAGAGTAGAAAAAGTTTCAAGGCCAGAAGTGAAAAAAACTTATTATTTCATGCATTTGTAGCTCAAATTCAATTTATATCAATTAAAATTCTATAATTGCACTTAATAAATTAAAATTATCAAACGGATCCAAAAAATTACCAAAATTACACATGAATCTGTCTATGTTCTCTAATGCCTAATCAAAAAGTTTTAAAGTCAAACCCCAATTCGACCGTCACTTTGACTCCAAATATTACCGAATCCTTCTCAACGCTACGATTCTTCTTCTGAGATGCTTCAGTTTGTAAATATCGTACGTGATAGATTATGCATAACCTTCTCAATTTTTTACCATGGCCTCCACGTATGATATCACGAGATCTTGACAAATCTCATGATTTTCAGACTTCGTTTGTTTTTTCTAGAATTTAAAAACTATTCGGCCACACGTTCGTGGTCGTGTTCCCTGAACAAGATGTTCGAAATTTCTTTTAATTTCCTGGGTAAGGCCTCACACTGGACTAAATAACATGAATATCATTTTTCTACTCATTTTATTCTGTTATTTGAATCACTTGCAGTTCAAATTTGACTTATACCAAAAAATTCCTTAAAATATAATAAATTAATTAAATATAGCAAACAGATCTAGAAATATATCAAATCTTAACATGGAGTACCACATGTTGTATGTGGATAGTAGAAAAAGTTTTAAGGTCAGAAGAGAAAAAAACTTATTATTTCATGCAGTTATAGCACAAATTCAATTTATATCAATTAAAATTCTATAATTGCACTTAATAAATTAAAATTATCAAGCGGATCCAAAAATTACCAAAATTACACATGAATCATTCTATGTTCTTTATTGCCTATACAAAAAGTTTTGAAGTCAAACCCAATTCAACCGTCACTTTGACTCTAAATATTACCGAATCCTTCTCAACGCTACGATTCTTCTTCTGAGATGCTTCGGTTTGTAAACATCGTACGTGATAGATTATGCGAAACCTTCTCAATTTTTTACCACGACCTCCACATATGATATCATGAGATCTTGACAAATCTCATGATTTTCAGACTTCATTTGCTTTTTTTAGAATTTAAAAACCATTCGGCCACACGTTCATGGTCGTGTTTCCTAAACAAGATGTTCGAAATTTCTTGTCATTTCCTAGGTAAGGACACACACCGGACTCAATAACATGAATCTCATTTTCTACTCATTTTATTCTATTATTTGAATCACTTGCAGTTCAAATTTGACTTATACCAAAAAATTCCTTGAAATATAATAAATTAATTAAATATAACAAACAGATCCAGAAATATATCAAATCTTAACATGGAGTACCACATGTTGTATGTGGACAATAGAAAAAGTTTCAAGGTCAGAAGAGAAAAAAAATTATTTATTTGTCGAGTACCAAAAAAACACTCAACAAAATTATTTCTTTACCGAGTGCTAAAGGAAAACACTCGACAAACGTACTTCTTTGCCGAGTGCCACTAACGGACATTCGGCAAACTCCTAACGGCCGACACACTAGCTGACGGATGTCCACGTGGCGGTTTTTTGCCGAGTGTCTCTGTTTTGCCGAGTGTGTTTTGTTAGTTTGCCGAGTGGTCTTTTTCAGCACTCGGCAAAGATATTGGTATGCCGAGTGCCGTTGTTTTACCGAATCGATGTTTAGGGTAGGCAAACATAGTGCATTCATGAAAAAAACAACGCACAGTCTCCTAGATGCTATGTTGCTAAAAAGCTAATATTTTATTATCAAGCGTTTCATAGCATATACCCCTAGCCGTTTCATATCACATACCCCTAGCATAGTTGAAGTAGCTAAGCAAGACTACTACTACCCATGTCCAAGGGGCAAGACTACTACTACCCAGTGCAAGGGGCAAAACTACATAGCATATACCCCTAGCATAGTTAGAGTAGCTAAGCAGGACTACTACTACCCATGTGCAAGGGAAAGCAGTGGTGATCCTTATAGTATGCAAAATTATACACATGCATGAAACTAAAGTGAATTAAAGTGTGTATAGGTAAAGAACATAGTTAAGAGGCACTTGCCTTTCTCCAAACTGCTGCAAATCATACTCTTCAAATGCTTGGTCTTCAATGATCACAAACTGCTCTCCGCCTAAGAGTAACGAACTGGGAACACACGAGCATTCAATCGGTACATGCATACAAGGAAACAAACAGTAAATAAATAAAACCGCACAACAAACATATTAACAACAACAGCACTAAATCATGAAAAACTATACTATACATTGTTACAATCTAGTGATGAGTACCAGTTTTATCCAAAAAAATAGATTTAAAACGTGTAAGTTATGATTAAAACAAGGTTTCAGGGGCATTTTTGCCAAAGAAAACTACGATTTTAGGGTTTCGCAAAAGCAACCAAGACACACACATCATTTTCATATGTAAATCCAGATAAACTAGAGAGGCAGGGACCTTTTCTGCAAACACGCCAGGCGCTGACCGGCTCTTCCTTGGTTTATCGGTGATGCTGACTTCGGTCAGCTGTCGATCTTGGCCATCGGTGTTCCATCGAACGGTCAGAGGGGCTTCTCCTTTCTCTGGTCACGGGAGCAGGCCCGATCGACCATGGCGCCTAGCAGACGGCAGCGCGCATGGTCTGACGACGATCTCCTGTTGAGGCGCATGACAAGGTGTGTGGAGCGGCAACATGGCAGCAACGAAAGATGGCGAGCCCGGCCGATGGCATCAATCTTGGCGGCGGACACGGCCGGAATATAATCCTCCTCGTGCTATGGACGGCGGAGAAGCGGTGGGCGGTGAGATCAGAGGCGGCGACGGTGAGGTTTGGAAACAACAGGGGCGCCCAATTTAATCCATGCAGATGCGGAGGAAGCAGATGTGGGCCAGGCACTGCGCAGGGTTCCTAATGATGTGGAGACTCGGCCTTGGCGTGCGTGCCCGCTCTGACTCGGTCACACCGTCAAACGGAGGGGAAGAAGGGGTTCTGGAGTTCTGGCGCTGGGAGGATTTGTCGCTAGGCCGAAGTAACGTGCCGGCCCAAGTGCAAGGAGGCCCTGCAACATAGGGGAAATGCCGAACCCACCAAGCCCACGACATTGTCTTGCGAGGAAGGAAAAAAGAAACGGATCGACTAGCGCCTAGTCGTCCGGACGCGGTGTCTGTCCACACACTGCTCTCGTGCCCGCGCCCGACGCACGCCCCGCACTCATTCCTGCTCCGAAGGCAGCAACCGTCTAGACCAACCTTCTTGAGCCTGTGTCCGACGCACGCAGAATAGAGGCCTGCGTCCCACCCCACCAGATGCGTCGTGCCCACGCCCATCCCAACCGATCTGCCGCGGCATCCCATCTCTGGCGCTCTCGTGTCAGCGGCTTCCATCTTCACCATACCAGGAAGTCACAGCAGCTGCACCATCGAGGGCTTAGGCTTTCTCCACACCTACATCTAGATCTACTTTTACAACACTCAGATAAAGCAATTGCAATATACGTCTGAAACAGATAAAACATTTAGAACATACGCTTGCAACATTTGCAACATATGCAATATCCAGATAAAACACTTGCAACATACGTCTGGAAACATATGAAACACTTGAAACATGCTCTTAAACACATGCATGTATAGCCATAGCAATATATGCAACATCCAGATCTATTTTTGCAACATCCAGATGAAACACTTTTTTTCACGACCGTGTAAAGTGGCATGTTTTTCATTAAGAGGAAGCGGAAAGAGCCAAGTTCAACTTACAAGCATTTTGATTGGTAATCGCATGATTCCCAAATAGAACCTCCACCACAATAACAAACAAGCGATATTACACAACACGATGAGCGACTAGCTACACATCGCAACCCCTACAGTAGCTCTAGTATCGTCTGGATATGAGCATACCCCACCAAGGACCACTCCTTGGCCTCTTCGACAATCCTTACCAGTAACTGTGCCGACAACGTAGATATCCCACCAAATGTCGTCTCGTTTCGCTCTTTTCTAGATCATCCAACCAATGAGAAAAGTTAATGAGTCAAATACTCTACGCGCCACCTTTAGCACCCGTTTCCTGGCATGCAGCCACCAGGAGAAGAAATTTTCCAAACACACAACAATAGATGAGTCCAAGTGCAGCTCCCTAGAACGATGGACCAAATCTAGATGAAACACTTGCAACATAAGTCTGAAAACATTTAAAACATATGCTTGAAACATGGTGTATAGCCATGGCAAAATATGCAACATCCAGATGAAACACTATCTGAAACAACTGAAACACTTGAAACATGTCCAAAAACGCCTGAAACACAGCATCGTTGTCGGTCACGGCCTACTTGGTGGGGAACTGCGGTAGTGCGGGCCTCCCCTTCCTGCCGACGACGCGAGGTGGATTGGGCCGCATGCGCAGGCCTCCCCTGCCTCCTCTTCCACGATGGGCGAAGTGGGTGAGGGCACGTGCAGGAGCGAGCAAGGGTGTGCCGAGTAGGCGCGCGCAACACGGGTTGTCCGTCTGAACAGGGACGGACGCCCATGGCGTATTACTTTCATTGAAACATGCGTGTATAGACGTAGCAACATATGCAACATTCAGATAAAACACTTGAAATATACGTCTGAAACAACTGAAACATAGCCTTACAACAAGTCCGAAAACGCCTGAAACACAGCGTCGTTGGCAGTCACAACCTACCTGGTGGGGAACTGCGGTAGCGCAGGCCTCCCCTTCCTGCCGATAGCGCGAGGTGGATGGGGGCGCAGGCGCAGGCCTCCCCTGCCTCCTCTTCCATGACGGGGTGAGGTGGATGAGGGCGCGGGCGGGCAAGGCGTGCGGAGCAACGGCTTGGGCGACGTGGGTGGGGCGTGCTGAGCAGGAGTGGACGACGCGAGCAGTCCGTCCGGACAGGACAGACACCCGTGGCGTATCATTTCCGAAATGATGGGTCAAGCACAGGATTTTGGTCACTTCCACAATTTTAAAATTACAAACTCTCAAACTTTTATAACAAATTTTGGAAATTCCCTATTCAACCATATCTTTTTAAGCCCATTTTAAAACTGCTTTTACTCAAAGTTTGGAAGCCAAAGCAAACTGTTTTTAACACCTTTTTAAAATCAAAAAATCAAAATAATATTTTGAGCTCATTTGGAATGCATTTTAAATAAGTACTCGAAGTGGAGTAGGGCGCCCACCTCATCCACTTCTATAGTTTTCTGTCTCCGACTCGTGGGAACATGCAGGAGATAGAGACTGCTTAACCAGCTAATAAAACAAGGCCACTAGTACTAGCTAATAAAAATTGATGATTTGCTTCCAGCGCACGGAAGATTTCAGTCTGTTCAGACTTGAGACATGGGCGCCAAGGTTGACGTGAAATCAATGGAACACTGCGTATTGAAACGTTTGATTATAACAGTCTACAGCTATATTTGCATTTACAACTACACGTCTAGTAAAAAAAGAGAATGTTGGGCTATGTATGACTATTTCTTGTAATCGCTTCTGCACTAGTTCTTGCACTATTCAGTTCAGAACACATCTGGGGAGGGCCGGCTGAGCCTCTCGTCCTCCAGTAGCTCGTATGGATCAATGTACGGTGGCAGCGACACCGGTGTCTTGCTTGCATCGTGTACAAAACTCGGTCCAAAGTACTGCAACATGCAAGAAACCACGTCAATCACCATGCGGACAATCTGGTATACATACATCTAAGATCATCAGTAAAAACTGTCAGCTAGATACAGCTACTGTGCATATTCCAGATGAGTAAACAACAACAAAATAGCAGTAGTTGAAAACAACGGTATTTTGATTTCCTTATTTTCCAACATAGTGAAACTGCACCATTCAGTGTACAGATCTGTATCGAATTTAATGGATTTTGTTCAATTATGCTAAAACATATAATCAGATTAGCAGTCAGGTAATGCACGAAGCAGAAAGTACATTAAGAACAGAGCACATATCGACAGCGAACATGCATTATTAGCATATGAAAGGTGGGATTAGCAGGGGCTTACCACATATAAACCAGCAAAAAGAGAAACGGTGACAAGAATCAGGGGCCCAAATGCCAGAAAGAAGGTACTGCCAAGTGATAGTAGTAACTTTGCCCGAGGAACAAGACCCTGTGAAAAGAAACAAACAATTATAAGGGAAAGGCAAGTCACTGGCTATTTTACTATCATATTGTTACTGCTCTGATAACCAGTACTAAACAAAAATTCTTCATTAAATAATGAGAAGGTGAAGACAGAACAGCTGTTGATTATCTGATTATCATATAGTACTGCTGAATAGATAGTTGACAAAGGTGAATATTCTTCAAAACATGACTATTTAACTAATATAAACATGTACATGAGCATGGGTTCAACTATCAATACAAAAGGGCAGACCCAGTGCCGGAGGCTCCCACATGAGTGGGGTCTAGGGAAGGAAAAACCGAGGCAAAGCCTTCGCCCCACAAAATCTGCGGAGAGCCTGCTTCAAACCCACGACGTGGTGACTCAGTGAGACAGCTCTCACCACTACACCAGGCCTGCCTTTCTTCAACTATCAATACAGAACTGACAAAAAATTGTATTTATCAGGCAAAAAAATGTACTAATCCTTACGATGCTCTAACACACCATATGCCAAAAATCATCTTTCCACCAAGGGAAAGATATTTCCATGACTTAGGACAGTGAAACCCGTTGAATTTTTGACTGCATATTTTCTTAGCGGTTGAATCTTGAATGCATCACCTAAAGGATTAGGGTCTAATATGTTAGAGAGTTCTGTTGAATTGTGTACAACAAAAAGAATAAAATTGCACAATATCGTTTCTAGTGGCATAAAAATCTTACTCTAAAGCCAGATCATGATAAAAATCTTATATGCTTGAATATTTAATCAAGAATAGTCTTACTCTAAAGCCAGATCATGATCAGTTATCATGATACAGTTGCAAAATTAGTATTTTAACTCTTGTTCACCCATTGGCAAACCATAGATCGTAAAATCGCATATCTCAGTCTTTTGCAACGAGTCAACTGACTTCTTCCCAAATGCCCTGTAGCAAAACAAAAAGAATATGCATATGATTAAAGGAAAATGTCAATTTTGAATAGTAGATACATGTAATACTGGTGACTTACTCTAAGGTAGCAGTATCACTGACGGAGTTTATATAATTTAAAACCTTGGACATTATTAAAACTTCTTTGCACATTGCTATGTTGCTGGTGGAAAGTACATATGACTTTTGATATTTGCTTTTTTCACAGGCCTATATAAAATTGGACTTAGGCTATCAGAGTCCAATCGGATTTTTCCTTCTTGGATTTTAGTGCACTAGATATATTGTTGTGTACTTTAATTTGCGTGGACATAAAGTCCAAAGTTAATATATCAATATAAAAACACATTGCAGTAGATAGATATCACATTGGAAGCAATGAGACAGTTGAAATAATAAATATCACATCACATTGCAAATATACAACAAGTCGTGCAAAGTAGAGTAGCACCGTGCAAAGTAGAGTAAACCTAAGACTATATTATAAATAATCAATTTGTCTAATATCGTCACATAATTATTAGACCACAGTTGCCAAGTACCTCCACCGCCTTTCATCAAATCTATTGATGAATGTGACATCCATTGCCCCCATGACCAATGTCTGTCGGATGACTTATACTTTCAATCATTGATATGAAATGTTTTAGTAAACATTATCTTTCAAAAAATATATAGATTACAAGATTACTTCTTTTTGTATGTAGATCTTGTATTTGATATAGTCACCCTGAAGTTTTCCTTCATTGCACGATGAGGTGGATTGAATACTATAGTTGTATAACCCGACATTTGCAAACACTAAATGCATGGCCAGTTTGTAGACCGTTTGTATATCTCAGTTATATATATAATTAATAATCAATTTGCTGTATTAGAGATTGAGATGAATCAATTACTTACTGTTTTTATGGTTGACTCTGAGCATACTTCCAAAAATAATAGTTTTGTCAAGGCCAATAGTTCACAATTTGATTGCATGTGGAACCAAGACTTAGCGTCATATATCGACAATATCATGTCGCACTATAATATTTATGTGTTAGCATAGGAGGCATATAGATATACACATTTTTTAGGAAAAAGGTTACCACATATAATATTTAGATAATAAATGTTGGAATCCTGGGTACAATTTTCTTGGTGTACAGTGGTTGGGACGTCTCAGCGGGTGATAATTTCTGGGGTGTACCTAGGATAATTTTGAGTGTTCCTTTATAGTAGTGAAGAAGAAGATAATGGCGACAATAACTGTGAACTCGATGGCAACATTTGAGTGTTGGGCCGGAATGCAGCTCAGATTCGACGGTTTTTCTATAAACATTTCCTTTTCAGAAGATATTTACCATACTAATTTTGTTCAAAATAGTGAAGCAGAAAGCAGCAACATTGCTTTGAATAATTTGATCATTATATAAATTAAATGAAGCAACTAAGCTCGTGGTAGAAATATTAAATAGTCTGGATACTTTGATTATTACAAACTAAATGGAGCAACCAAATATGTAGACAAACATTGCGCAGTCTACATATTTTGAATCTTTCTAACCAATGAAAAGGCACAAAGTGACTCTCATTGAACTAAATTCCTGTCCATCATATATTGAAAGTGCATCTCAAAAGCATGTAAATAATCTCAATATTATTTATTTCTCTAAATCGGTGAGTAGGCATCATGGCTTCTCCATGAGACGCAACACGGTGTCATGGGCAAATTCTTTAACTTGGTGACGTTCGGCTTTATCAACAAGCAGACGATTACGTAGGCGTATAAACAAAAAACTTTTGGATTAGTGCTATATCCGAGAAACTAAATCAATGAATTATCCCAAAAGAACCTCACCTTGAAATGCATACGCCTGACTATAAAATAGGACAAAATACCATTTGGTTGAATTCAGTAGTGGACTCCACCTATCATGCACGAGCAAAAAATGTAATAACTGAAAGTTTAATTAGTCAATAGATATGAGGACATCGGTAATGCAGTACGTCTCCTTCTATTCATTTGCACATGGAGGGCAGCTAAAGTGTGCAACTCTGATGTCACTTGCCACCATTTCCATAGGTGACGCAATAGGTGTGGTTCCTTGACGTTTATTATGATGCACTTGTACCTATGAGTTACAAAATTGATTAGCATCGATCAATGATAAAATTTTCAAACTACTACTATCTCTCACAACTAAACAAGTACCTTTTATTCATCACCACCACATGTCTGTACGGACGTATCTAGAAGTCATCCCTTCCTTAGATATTGGACACATACACAACCATACCAATGACAACACAAATGATATGTATTGATGGAATAAGAGCATGAACAGTTAACTACATGATTTTAAATACAGGCGTATGAGATATACCTGCAAAAATGGACGGACTAATCCTGATCGTTTACATCCTCAATTTCCATAAAGGTACGAGGACACTGAGCAATCCAGATAGTTTTCTATGGTGCATTAACCATAGTTTATGGAGATAGAACGACATAGTAGTCAACACATAAACAGAAAATATAGCGCAAGTGATCGGCGCAAAGCCAACTCTCATGAATTCATAAGCTTCTCCTAGACCAAGAAAACTGTTGAACCTCATGGTGGATGAGCATGTGCATTCAGAGCATATCTTTTTAGACCATGTCTAAAATTTTTGTCTACAGACAATTGTTATCTATCTGTTGGCTACAATGTTGTTATAGAGAACCAAAACAGAAGTGGTTGCCTACGCAATCAAACCATGAGGTTTGACAGTTTGCTTGGTCTAGGAACTTATGACTTCATGAGAGTTGGCTTTGCGCCTACTTATGTTGATCGCTTGCGCTACATTTTCTGTTTATGTGCTGACTACTATGTCATCCTATCTCCACAAATTATGGTTAATGCACCACAGAGAACTATCTGGAATACTCAGTGTCCTCGTACCTTTATGGAAATCGAGGATGTATACGATCAGGATGAGTCCATTTTTGCAGGTATATCTCATACGCCTATATTTAAAATCATGTAGTTAACTGTTCATGCTCCTACTCCATCAATACCTATCGTTTGTGTTTGTAGATGTCATTGGTATGGTTATATATGTGTCCGATATCCAAGAAAGGGATGACTTCCGGATACGTCCTTACAGACGTGTGGTGGTGATGAATGAATGGTATTTGTTCAGTTGTGAAAGATAGTAGTAGATTAAAATTTTTATCATTGGTCGATGCTAATCAATTTAGTAACTTGTAGGTACAAGTGCATCATAATAAACGTCAAGGAACCACAACTATTGCGTCACATATTTGAATGGCGGCAAGCGATATCAGAGTTGCGCACTTTAGCTGCCCTCCATGTACAAATGAATAGAAGGAGAGGTACTGCATTACTCATGTCCTCGTATCTATTGACTAATTAAAGTTTCAGTTATTACATTTTTTTTACTCGTGCATTATAGGTGGAATGACCACTAGAATTCAACCAAATGGTATTCTGTCCTATTTGTATTTGTAATCAGGCGTATGCATTTCAAGGTGAGGTTCTTTTGGGATAATTCATTGATTTAATTTCTCAGATATAGCACTAATCTGAAAGTTTTTTTTGTTTATAGGCCTACATAATCGTCGGCTTGTTGATGAAGTCGAACGTCACCAAGTTGAAGAATTTGCCCATGACACTGTATTGCGTCTCATGGAGAAGCCATGATGGCTACTCACCAATTTAGAGAAATAAATAATATTAAGATTATTTATACGTTTTTGACATGCACTTTCAATATAAGATAGATAGTTCAATAAGAGCCAGTTTGTGCCTTTTCATTGGTCAGAAAGATTCAAAATATGTAGATTGGGCAATGTTGCCTACGTATTTGGTTGCTCCATTTAGTTTGTAATAATCAAAGTATCTAGACTATTTAATATTTCTACCACGAGCTTGACTGCTTGATTTAATTTGTATAATGATCAAATTATTTGAAGCAATGTTGCTGCTTTCTGCTTCACTATTTTTCACAAAATTAGTACGGAAAATATCTTCTGAAAAGGAAATGTTTATAGAAACCGAATCTGGGCTGCATTCTGGCCCAACACTCAAATATTGTCATCGAGTTCTCGCTGAGACGTCCAACCACTGTATACCAAGAAAATTGTACCGATGATCCCAACATTTTTTTTATCTAAGCATGAGTTGGGAACCGTTTGGAACCTCAAAAGTTCTGACTCGAACCAAACCAGCCCAATCCATTACCCCGTAGGCCAAGACGCACATGAACACTATTGCTCCCAACACAGAGCCATCCGACCACAATCCAAACTGTTTAACCCATTCCAGCCCAATCCATTAGCAGGGTACTTGTGGCTACACTATGTTTGTATGTCCTAGATGGACGGTCCACGACCACGAATAGGCCCAATGCACAGTCCCTAGATGCCGCGTTGCTAAAAAGCTAACATTTTAGTACCAAGTGTTGTATAAACCTTTAGTCAAAATTACAGAGCGTATGTCATTAGCATGGTTGAACTAGCTAAGCAAGACTACTACTACCCATGTGTAAACCCACAAAAGGAAAAATAGGAAACTTGGTGAGTATGCAAAAGTAGACACATGTATGAATAAAAAGTGAATTAAACTGTATGTATAGATAAAGAATATGGTCAAAGGACAAGGGACACTAACCTTTCTCCAATCTGCTGCTACTCGAACTATTCAAATGCTTGGTCTTCGATGATCATGAACTGCTCTCCGCCTAAGCGTAACGAACGATGAACCCACACGAGAACATAATCGGTACATGCAAACAAACAAACAATAAATAAATAAAACCACGGAACAAACATCAACAGAAGCAACACTAAATCATGAAAAAATTATACTATACGTTGTTACGAATGCATGAGTGTTAGTTTCATAAAAAAAAATTAAAACTAGTAAGTTAATTATGGTATTGATTGGTTTGTTTCTAAAATTTGCCATGCTAAAGATTTGGCAAACCATGATTTTGGCTAGGATTTGGTTTGCTGTCAAAACATGCGAAGCTCTCACAATTGGCTTGTCAAATCTATAGCAATTTTTTTGCTAAACTTTTGGCTTGCTAAATCTTTGGTATGGCAAATTTTAGACGTCAACCAAACTGGCCTTATGACTAAAACAGGACTCAGGAGCATTTTTTTTAAAAGATAAATACGTTTTTAGCGATTTCCCAAAGCAACCAAGACACACATTTTCATATGTAAATTCAGAGAAACCAGAGAGGCAGCTAGGGACCTTTTCTGCAGACACGTCGGTGCTGACCGGCTCTTCCTCGGTTGAGCGGTGATGTTGACTTCGGTCAGCTGTCAATCTTGGCCATCGGTGGGCCATTGAGCGGTCGGGGCGGCTTGGCGACGATGGCGCGTGGTGACGGGAGCAGGCCCGACCATGGCGCCGAGACGGCAGCGCGCACAGCCTGAGGACGATCTCCGGCAGAGGCGCACGACAAGGTGTGTGGAGTGGCTCCATGGCAGCAGCCAGCAGGGAACAACGGTGAGCCCGATGGGATCAATCTTGGCGGCGGAGACGGCCGGAATCATTCTGGTGCTACGGACGGCGGAGAAGCGGTGGGCGGCGAGATCAGAGGCGGCGCCGGCAGGCGAGGTTTGGAAACAACAGGGGCGCCCGATTTATTCTGTGCGGAGGAAGAGGATGTGGGCCAGGCGCTGTGCAGGGTGTCTGATGACGTGGAGTCGCGGCTTTGATGTGCGTGCCAGCTCCGACTCGGTCGCACGGATCGAGGGCGGGCCCGATGGATCAATCGCACAGGGGTGAAGAAGCCAAGAAGGGGTTCTGGGCTTCTGGCGTTGGGCGGATTTGCCGCTGGGCCGAGGTAACGGGCCGGCCCAAGTGCATGGAGGCGCGGCGGCACAGGGGAAAGGCCGAACCAGGACTTGCTGATGGACCGCTCGGCAAAGCCGAGGAGAAAAAAGGGCTTCCGACGAAAGAAGGGTGTGGGCGTGTGGCTAGCGCCGGACTTCCGGAGGGACGCGTTCGTCCGGACGTCTGCGTAGCCCGCTCCCATGCGCCTTCGGCCCGCTCCCCGCGTGCACTTCGCCCCCTGTCTGGACTCGCTAGTCACCCCTGACCCCCTCCTCTCTTTTCGCACGGGCAGCACTCAGGAGTCGGGATGAGCGGCTGAGGACGAGTACGTCCCCAGCGTGTCCCGACCGTAGCACCACCGTTCGACGGCCCCGCGGCGCGCCGCACGCCCAGTCCACTCGCCCCCGGCTGTACAGCATAAAACACTTGCAACATGAAAAACATTTGATCGCAACATATGTCTAAAAGTAGATAAAACATTTGGAACACACTTGCAACATGTGTGTGAAACACACGAAACATCCAGATTTGTAACTTGCAACATAAAACCACTTGCTGCAACATAAGACTGAAATAGCTGGAATATTTGGAACATACTGTTGCAACATATGTGTGAAACATATGCAACATTCAGATAAAAGAATATTGCAACAGACGTCTGGAAGGAAACATATGAAATATTTGAACAAACGCTTGCAACGTGCCTCTGAAACACTTGCTACATATGCAACATGTGCAACATCCCCGATCTACTTTTGCAACACCAATATGAAATAATTGCAACATACATCTGAAACGTCTGAAACACTTGAAACATACATATGCAATATAGGGGAGGGAATGCTGGGTCAGTCAATTCCCGTTGTCGGGGTGGGAGCCGGCGAAGAGCCGTGGCGCGCGAGCACCACCAGCCTACCCACGCTCATGGGTGCCCTTGGCTCGGCCAGGGAAGACTTGAGGCGCCACGGTGAGTGAGCGAGCGACGTAGGTGACTGCCACGCAGGTGAGTGGCACAGGGAGCGAGGGCGCGCGACATAGCCGGCGCCGGGGAAAGGAAACGGCGCGGCAGCCCGACGAGCGCATGCTGGAGAAGGGGGCAGATGGATGAGCAGCCACGCTGCTTTGGGGTCGGGCGTATAAGCACGAGGAGTGGGGTGTGGGCTCAGGAGGGACGGGCGGATAAGCACAGGGGAATGGAGATTTGTTTTTTGTTTAGGGCCCACTCCAAGGGAGTCGCGTCCGGACGCAGAGTCACGGACGGACGCTCTACATGAAGTATTTCCGATGAAAGAAAGAAAAGATGGGTGAAGCCAAGAGAGAGGGAGTGGGCCGGAAGGAGAATGGCCGCCTAAAATAAGAGGTTTTCTTTTTCTTAAGAAGGATTTTGATCACTTCCAAAACAATTTAAATGAAAAACTCTCAAACTTTTATAAACAATATTTTTTTGGAAAAAATCATAATTTTTAGAACCCATTTTAAAACTGTTTTTACTGAAAGGTTGGAAGCCAAACAAACTATTTTGAACACCTTTTTAAATAAAAAAAAATAAAATAAAATAAAATACATTTTGAGCTCATTTGGAATATAGTTTAAAGAAGTACTCGAAGCGGAGTAGGGTGACTCGTAGGAACATGCAGGAGATACAGCAGAATGAGACTGCTTAACCAGCTAAAAAAGACAAGGCCCTACTACTAGCTAGCCTACGTACAGAACTGAAACAAGTGACAATACACATTACACAGGCTAGGATAATGCTTAAGTACTGCTCCCTCCATTTTTATTTACATGTTGCATTAGGTTTGTCATAAGTTAAACTTTTATATCTTTAACCACCTATATCTAAAAATATGCATAGGTTCATAACACAAGAATTATATTTTTAAATTCACTATGAAAAATAATTCCATAATATGTGATTCATAGGTTGTAAAACTATAAGGATTTTTTAAAATAGATGGTCAAAGATAGCAATGTTTGACTTAAGACAAACTTAATGTGGCATGTACATTATCCGTCCCAAAATAAGTTATGTTTTAGGTTTGTCCTAAGTCAAACTATTTTAAGTTTGACCAAATTTATATGAAAAAGTGCTAATGTTTATGATATCAAATGAGTATTATTAGAATTAGCGTGAAATATATTTTCATATTTTATTTATTTGATGTCATAAATATTGATGTTCTCCTATAACTTTGGTCAAACTTGAAATGGTTTAACTTAGGAAAAATCGAAAACATCACTTATTTTAAGACGGAGGGAGTAAAAAAGAATAGATAGAGTATATCTAAGACAAAACAGAGCAAAGAAAATTAACTAAAAAGATAAACAAAGTAGCGATCATAAATCCTGGACAAAGTAGTAGTACGGAGGAGAGAGGAAGCTAAGTGTTGCTTGGTGCAGCCTGGCTGCACCCACGCATGGTGCAGACCCCACTGCGATGAAAGACACGTGTCCAGGAATTGATCACCGATGGTTAGATGAGCGGCGTTGGAAACCAAACTGAGCGGTGAACAACAGACGGAAGTCACCGGATCATGCGGGATACGGCAGATTAGGGCATGTACGACCACAGACAGGTGTTCTTGTCTAAGCGCCTCGAATCTATTATATAGACAGGTATAAAGACAGGTCATAACCCATAGACAGGGGATCGGTCTCTAAACTGTTTAATGCTTTGCATGTAGTTAGGATCAACTATAAATAAATTTTTTATACCATTATGTGACTATTTGATAGAAAATATATCAAGGATAAAAAGAGCAACATGATTACAATATTTTTAAAAACCATCAATATAATAATTATATTTCATATAGATGCAGCGTCTTTTATCTAATTTCCTTTGTTTTCATAGTGTTGTCATATGTGCTCGATTAGATCCTTCTTGAGTTTCCTATATGTTGGCCGAGCTTTGATAGTGTAATTTCTACGAAGTACCTCTGCGAAGGTAGGATTAGGGTTGTCACTTGTACGCACTTCAGGTGGGAGCACTATCGTCGCACTTGGATTCTCATTCAAATCCAAGACTTCTCTAATTGAATCATTCTCATCTTCCACTATCATATTGTGAAGGATAACACAAGCTTGCATTATGTTGATAACGTCCCCTGCTTCCATAACCTTGCTGGTCGACGAACAATATCAAAGCGTGATTGCAGCACACCAAATGCGCACTCGACATCTTTCCTCGCCCCTTCTTGCATTAATGCAAATAATTTGTCTTCCGCCGACTTAGGGGCCGTCACTGTCTTCACAAATACTGCCCATTCTGGATATATTTTATCGGCAAGATAATAACACATGTCATATTGTGTTCCATTTACATTATAGTGTACCGCATGAGCTTCCCCTTTTATTACTTGAATGAACAGTGGTGACTTGTTTAGAACGTTTATGTCGTTCTGAGACCCGGCGGTACCAAAGAAAGCATGCCATATACGAAGATCCCGAGTTGCCACCGCTTCAAGGATCATAGTAGGAACGCCTTTATCACCACGTGTGAACATGCCTGTCCAACCTTTCGGATAATTCTTCCATGCCCAATGCATACAATCAATGCTTCCCAACATTCCTGGAAAACCACGAGCCTCATTTTCTCGTAATATTTTTTCCACTTGTAAATACTCTGTGAGCCTTTACATAAGCACATTCAAAGAGGTCCGTCCACCTATTAATCTTGTGCCATCTATCCTTGCATTGCTTCAGATTTCTCTTTCGAAGTGGTGGGGTAGTCTTGTTGTAGGATTCAACAACCTCACCCCAATACTGGTTACCACCCTTATCGGCTCCACAGGTAGAGTCTGTTGAATGTTCTATCCAAGCGCTCATCAATCTAAGATCCTCTTCTTCTGTCCATAGGATCCTCTTCTCGGTCCTAACATTGTCATTGTCAAGTAGTATTTCTACTTTAGGCTGTGAACTTGCATCATTGTTGGTGGACAGTGGTCTATTCAAAGGGCTGTTGTGAATAGGTGCATCAACCAAATGAAAGTTGTGTGGCTGATTTCTGAAGTAGCTCATGAAACCACTAGATGGACGTGGATCTTTGTCCCTACAGGAAACAAACAATAACCACTGGCTTTGAGTTGCGTAATATATAGCACAAGACAAACATCTATCCAATATGTTGCGAGAATATAGCACAATCATCTATCCAATATGTTGCGTATATAGCGTAATCATCTATCCAAAAAGTTACGAATATAGCACAATGATCTATCCAATATATGTTATTCTTCTCTGGATCTTAAACAATGATTGTAAATTGAAAAAATCACAAACCGGAGAAGAGGGATTACCATGATACGAGAGAAGAGGGATCACTTTGCCGCCACATCAAACCAGGCTTGAGGCGGTGAATGAAGGAACGGAAATCCATCTATCTTTGGGAAGCCACCAACGCCGGATCCATCAATGGAGGATGGCGCCGTCGCCGCACCCTTGCCGACACCACCACCGTGGTTGGGCGGGTCTTCTGCTTCTGCGAGCCGCCGCCATGTCCGAGAGAAGCGGGCCGTCGTGAGCCGCCGCCACGACCAAGAGAGAGAGAGAGAGCCGTCGACGCCGAGAAGCCACCGCGACCGAGGGTATGGGCTGGGGCCGCCGCCGCCGCATCCAACGCCGACGGTGTGGATGCCTTCTTCTTCCTAGTTGCGGCCGACATGGACATCTCGAGAGTGCGAGGTGGAGATGGATGAGGCGGATTGGGGGAACCGGGATGAGGCGGATTGGGGGAACCGGGATGAGGCCGAGATATGGCGGGTGGAGATGGATTGGGCGCGAAAAAACTCAGCCCCCAAATCTTCTGCTGCTGCAGCGCCGACGACTCCCTACCAGCGGGATCCGAGCACGCCGTCGCCTCTAGAAGACGAGGCCGTACAACGGAGCCGCCGCCGTCTCTTCCGCCTCGGAGCACGGGAGAAGGCCATCGCCTCGCGAGGTGACGGGGGCGCGTGGCGCGGCTAAACCGGGGGTTTCCTGCAAAAAAGCCCATCACAGAGACGGGAAAAAGACGCCGTTGTACATGCCCTTACTCGGGCATCGTTGCCTACTCGGACACGTGGCTTCATTGCCGTGGGGTCTGCACCGTGCTTGGGTGCAGCCGGACTGCACCAAATTTTCTTCCCTAAAGTGGACATATCTTATCCCCGTTGGCATGCTTACGTACTGTAGTGCACAGTTAGGAATTTTTTTGTCTCTCATGTGGAAAAAAACGTACGCAAAAATATTGTAGGAATTTATCCCTTTGGCTTGTTTAGAGACTCCCGTATTCACTTCAGTCCAAATGGGTTGAGGTGGATTATGGTGTAAATTAGGGTAAGTTCCACCCCAGTTTACCCTAACACATGTGGATTGAGATAGATAAGAGGATATCCAAATAATTCCTCATGTGGAAAAATAAATGTTTCTATAAAAATAGAGTGTTGCCGCAGAAACATGTAATGCATTCATCTTGGATGTGAATATCTCTATCTATTCAATAAATAGTGAAAAAATGACTCCGGCGCTTAGAGGAAAAAAGAAAAAATATACGCGGTTATTAATCCCTTCTCCACAAAATCTCACGTTATATATTGCTTGTATAGGAGGTGCCGGAAAAAAACTGATGATTTGCAGCCAGCGCTTGGAAGATTTCAGTCTGTTCAGACTTGAGACATGGGCGCCAAGTTTGACGTGAAATCAATGGATGGAACACTGCGTATTGAAATTTTGATTATAACAGTCTACAATAGTTGCATTTACATGTTACAACTACAAGTCTAGTAAAAAAAAAGGAGAGCGTTGGGCTATGTATGACTATTTCTTGTAATCACTTCTGCACTGGTTCTTGAACTATTCAAGTTCAGAACACATCTGGAGAGGGCCGGCTGAGCCTCTCGTCCTCCAGTAGCTCGTATGGATCAATGTACGGTGGCGGCGACACCGGTGTCTTGCTTGCATCGTGTACAAAACTCGGTCCAAAGTACTGCAACGAGAAACCAGGTCAATCACGATGCGGACACTCTGGTCGATTCAACTATACATACATATAAGATCATCAGTAAAAACTGTCAGCTAGATAGAGCTACTCTGCATATTCTAGATGAGTAAACAACAACTCAATAGCAGTAGTTGAAAACAACGGGGTTTTCATTTCCATATTTTCCAACATAGTGAAACCCAGTTGCCATTGCAACTGCCCCATTCAGTGTATACAAAATCGTATTCATTTTAACTGAGTATGTTCAACTATGCTAAAACATATAAACAGATTAGCAACCAGGTAATGGACGCAAGCAGAAAGTCGATTAAGAACAGAGCACATATGGACCATGAACATGCAGTAGCACATGAAAGGTGAGATTAGCAGGGGATTACCACATATAAACCAGCAAAAAGAGAGACGGTGACAAGAATCAGGGGCCCAAATGCCAGAAAGAAGGTACTGCCAAGTGATAGTAGTAACTTTGCCCGAGGAACAAGACCCTGTGGAAAGAAATAAACAATTATAAGGGAAAGGCAAGTCACTGATTATTTTATTATCACATTGTTACTGCTCTGATAACCGGTACTAGACAAAAATTCTTCAGTAAATAATGATAAGGTGAAGACAGAACAGCGGTTGATTATCATATAGTACTGCTGAATAGATAGCTGACACGGGTGAATATTCTTCTGAACATGACTATTTAACTGATATAAACATGTACATGAGCATTGGTTCAACTATCAATACACAACTGACAGAAAATTGTACTAATCAGGGCCCAGTAATCCTCCTGAAGATGCTCTAACACACCACGTGCCAATTTATTACCTACCAAAAAGGATAAAAGTGTTGCTCAGTAAATTGACAATTTTCCCTACAAACCAGGGCGATGTTGATGAGGAAGTACCAATAGAATCACACAAAGAAGCCCAATTTGTCTCCTTTTGATAACAGTGTATCTCTACCTACTAGCACCAGTAAGACAGAACAACTCCTTCCCTTTCCCTGACTAGTGCCTAGTTCAGTAGTTTGGGAAAATTAAGCACATATTATGCCAAGCCCTCACGTTTGCATTGTTCAATTACTAGCACAACACCATATCCAATTCTTGTCGCATCCAACATGGCCGTGCTACCAAAGAATGGTCTTCCAGCTCAGGAAAAGCCAACTATGTGGATCAAAATGGCGCGCGCGAGAGAGAAGGAATGAGAAAGAGAGCAGGGACGGCAAGCGCACCTCGAGGCCCTCGCTGTTGAGCGCCATGGACCGCTCCCGCTGGCCGTCGGCCGCGGCGCCGCGCTCGAACTCGGCGGCCGCCACCCGGCGCTTGGCCCCGGTCTCGGGCGCCCCCTCCTCCGCCTCCTTATTAGCGCCCGCGGCGGGCGTAGCGGCGGCCCCCGGCGCCATCCCGCGCCGCCGGAGCTCCCTGGCGAAGAGCGACTCGGGCGCCTCTGCCTCGCCCTCCTCCTCCCCCTTCCCTCCCTCCCCGCCGGCGCGGCACCTCACGACGCGGAGGCGGCGCAGCCGTGGCCGTAGCGACGGGGACGCGGCGGCGGCCGACGGCGGGCGCATGGCGGCGGGGCGCGCTAGGCGGATCACGGCCATGGCCATCGCGGCGGGGCTGGACTGGACTGGGTCGTCGTCGGTTTCGTGCGCGTCGAGGGCCCGCGAGGCGTTGTTAGGCGGAGGAGAGGCCAAGTCGGAGGACCGGGCTGGCTTGGCCTTGGCGGCGGTGCGGGCGGGATCTGGCCGTCGTGTCGGCCTCGAAGCGGAATGGAGGGCCGGGATCCCGCGGAGAGCTCGTGCGGCTGGGGACGGAGGAAGTGGTGGCGTGTGGAGGAGCGCGGGGACGGCCGGACGCGGACGGGGCTGCGGCCTGCGGCAGCACGGGAGGCGGTGGGTGGGACACGTGGGCGGCCGGCCGGCCCTTAGGGAGCTGGAGTTTCTTCTGTGAAATAAAATAAGGCTGTGTTTAGCTGGGTAAATTTGAGAATCTGTTATTGTAGCACTTTTCTTTTTATTTGGTAATTAGTGTTCAATCATGGAATAATTAGGCTCAAAACGTTCGTCTCGCGATTTCCAACCAAGCTGTATAATAAGTTTTTTTTGTCTACATTTAATGGTCCATGCACGTATCGCAAGATTCGATATAATGGCTACTATAGCACTTTTTGGGAATTTGATTTTAGAACTAAACGTGCCTAAAAAGGTCTGAAGCGTGCACGCCGGCAGCAGCAGGTTGGACCATTTGCGCAAGTTTTCGCGAAGCTTGTGGCTTCGGTTTTCCAAGAAAGGAAACCGTGCACGGCCCGGACACTTCCTTGTGCACCAACCTTGGGTCCTTTCCTCCTATCTCGATTCTCAACCAGACAACCAAGATTTCCAATTCCGTGCTTTTTTTTTCTCCAGTAGTAAAATCACTGAATTTGAAGAAGCTCCTTCCGATTTTCAGGCAGATTCAAGATTTCGAAAGTCTAGAATGCCTGTCCAGCAATAAATTAGCATAAGCCAAATTTCAGCCGAACGAACAAGACCTGTAATCGGAAGTCACGACATGACTTGCAGGCCAAAAGTTTGAACGACGGCACTGCTTGGTTGTGCTACTGCAGAAGCACTGTAGACTATACTCTTTCCGTCTCATAATGCACTTCGGGAGTCGAACAATCTTAAGTTTGATCAGATTTATAAACAAAATAGTATTAAAATTTGTATCTCTAAAGTAAAGTTGATTAGTGTAAAAATATATGATGTGATTAATGTATTGATGATTATTTGATATTACAAATCTTATTATTTTTTCGTATAGATTTGGTCAAACTTAAGTTTGTTTGACTCCTCAAAGTGTAAGATGCATTTATTTTGGGAGAGGGAGTAGCCGCAGAGCCACAAAACTAAAGTAAAACAGCAGCAGCCAACACGAAGTAACTATACCGATCAGGTATAATATATGAGCAAAAAGAAAAAAAACACCCAACTATACAACCAACCATGCAACCCAGCGGTGGATCTAGGAAAAATTTTAGGGGGGCTGAACAACACATACCTCCTACTGCTGCTCGATCCTAAGTCTCAGCCCCACCTACACTATAGAACTTTGCCTAAAAATTCATAGGGGCTCCAGAGGGGTTCCACTGCTCCGGTACGGGTAGGGGGGGCTCGAGCCCCCCACCCCACCGTTGGATCCGCCCCTGATGCAACCTAAGATCTCTTGCAAAGGGAGACTTTTTAAGACTACACTACACGTTGATAAATGTTCACCTATGAATGTCTAACTAAAAAAATAGGAAAGCAATTTAATTTATCAAAATCGTTTACTACTAATTATTTTGTTTAGATTCAAAAAGAAACACTGAATTCACAAAATTAGTTTAACTGAAAGTTTGAACGCTGCCTCAAACCATAATTTAGATGAACAATTACATATGGGTGGATAAATGACTGTCCTGCCACTATGTACTAGAGTTCTTCATGGAAATAACGGTTAAAAATTCAAGCAAATATATTTGTAGTAGTTTATCGTCCCCATTGAAGTCCTAGATATTTTATTTGCTTTTTAATCCGGTTTTGTGAATATAATGCTTAATATTTCTGAAAAGCTGAGTGACAAAGTGGATAATTAATCTCGATATAGTTGCAATAATAGAGAGCCTCTCTGTTATGCATTAATAGAGAGGAGCCTCTGTTAACATGCGGTGGTCGTGTTAGTGTTACAACAACTAACTCTCACATAATACATTAACAGAGAGGCGATTATTGTGACGTGGCCACTTCTGTTCATTGAGTGTTAATAAAGGCGGGCCTTGCCTCGAGGCCCTAGCGCCCCTCTCCATTTCTGAAGGCGGTGTTCCTTTTTTTCCGTCTCTCTTAATCTAACCATCTGTCTCCTAAAATCAAATCTGTGGTAGTGAATTTTATGTCTAAGCAAACCTCAATGTAACGTGTGGGGTGTTCTTCAGTTTAGTTAAACTAGAAAACTGAACCCAGTTTATAAATTCAGTGATCGTCACAACATTTGTTCTTTGTGGTCGCCGCAGCGTTCTCAGATGCAGAATCTGGGCGCCATCAACATTCAAATAGTCACCGGCCCACACCACTCAGCCATTCTCCGGTACTCCAGACTCCAGTGACCCAAGAAGTCCCAACCTTAGCCTTGCTAACCTTCCTATCTTGCGGTGGCGACGCATGCAGGAGGCGTGGTGGCCGCACCGCTCGAACAGGGGGCGCGACCAGGCGGCTGTGACCGCGCGACGGCACGTGCAGGAGGCGCGGTGGCCACACTGCTCGAGTAGGGGGCGCGCGCGGCGGCACGACCAGCCGGCAAGACGGCTCTGACCGTGCGGCAGCGAGGAGGGAGCAGCGCACGTGGGCAGCTGCGGCGAGCGGCGTGGCGGTAGCAGCCTGACTCACGTCCTAGCTCCCGGACGCCCGCGGCTGCTGGCCTGCTGCGCTGCTCGCCCGCTTGCTCGGTAGCCTGCCTGCTCGTCCGTGCCACTCCATCGCTTTCCGCGCGCAGGTGGGGACGCTTCCACCTGCACCTGCTTCCCGCGTCTGCTCGCAGCATGTGCAACATCCTGATCTACTTTTACATCCAGATGAAACACATGCAACATACGGCAAAAACAGTGGAAACACTTGCAACATACGTCCGAAGCACTTGAAAACTATTATAAACATACGCAACATCCAGGTAAAATAATTGCAACACATGTGTGAAACATATGCAACATCCAGATAAACACACTTGCAATATACATATGAAAAAAAGAATGCAACATTGGAAATAGACGCTTGCAACATACGCGTACAACCACTGCAACATATGCAACATCCTGATCTACTTTTACAACAACCATATAAATCACTTGAAATATACATCTGAAATAACTGAAACACTTGAAACATAGGCTTTCAACATGTTTGAAAACACCTAAAAACACAATGTCGCCACCGGCCATGACCTACCTAGTGGAGAACTGCGGTGGCGTAGGCCTCTCCTTCCTGCTGACAGCGCGAGGTGGATAGGAGTGCAGGTGCAGGTGCAGGCATAGACCTCCCCCGTCGCAGGCGCAGGCCTCCCATGCCTCACCTTCCGCGATGGCAAGGTGGATGGGGGCACGACGCGCGATGCGTCGAGCAGCGCGAGAAGGGGCTGGGTGCCTTGTGGGAAGGAGCAGTGTGGGAAGGGGCTGGACACGCGAGAGAGACGTCGGAGCAGTCGTTTCATGCTAGGGAGGGAGCGGGGAAGAGAGAGCATCCTGCTGCGACCTTGTGGTGGCAGGGTTGTCCGAAAAGATGCGTTGCTCAGCAGGAACTAGCGTACGAGAGGATAGGACTGGACGAGAGGTTTTTTGAGAGCTCATTCAGTTAGAGATGGTTGTGGGAAAGAATTATTCCTGGTAAACACTGGCTATATTAGTTGCATAGCAATCCTAGTTGGAATGATTCTAGGGATGAATCCACGAACCGGCCGAAGCAGACTTAAGAAACTCCTAAGCGGATGAGAGGGATAGTTGGGCTAGTGTCGCGGCCCACCCAAGAGCGTCCAGGCAGACGTATCGGATATAGTAGTAGCCTGGCAAGGCGTCCGCTAGCCTATTGGGCCAAAAGGCCCAACGCACCAACCGACCTCCGAACAGCGAAAGCCGACCTTCTTCCTCTCGGAGAGTGGGAGATAACAAATAATATTCCTTAAGAGAGCCCACGACCTGCGAACGAGCCGGTGGTTCAGATTGGTGAGGCACACTGAGGGCGCCATCGCCCCCCGTCGAGCCGCTTTCGACGCGGTTTTTGCACCAGATTTTTTTTTTTTTCCTTTGCGGAATTGCGGCCTCAAGCCGGATGCTCCACAAAGGTTAAGGTGTTGTGTCCGTCACGCTTGGAGTATGATAATCTTCAAGTACCTCTCAGTCGCATGTGTGTCTTTACACAACCAGAATTTTCTACTTCTCCTAGGGAGGTGGGATTCTCCTAGTGTTTTAGTATTCAAAATTTAGTATAAACTTTCCCTACCAAATGCCTCCTAGTGAGGATTCCCATTTGCTATGACTAATGGTAGTGTTTTACTACTACTTAGAAACACTAGGAGAATTCCACCATTTTTGTTGGGTTAGGTATAGGTGTAGTTCTAGCTTGCGCATAAGGTGTGTGCGCTTGAAGTACTGAGCCATTAAAAAAAACAGAGCCCGCTACGGCCAAATCAGGTGTAATTACAATTTTACAAGGAACCTAGGTTTCTGCCCCCTTCTCTCCTACTCTGACTTCGATTAGTCCTCCCGGTGGCCAGCGATGTTAGGCCCACACCGAGGTATACCAGGAAGACTCCGGTTACGCGATGGGAAGGTCGTCCACCGTACTATCACCTTGGAGGAGACGAGGGATTTCGGCGTGGGGTGTGGTGCACCAGTACCTCCTATGGCTTTACCGGACTGGGGGCTGGAACCTGCCGCGTCGAGTTGGATCTGGCTGCGTCTTCCTCCTCCTGAGCCACGCCACGACCCTCCTCTTCAGCCCATGGAGTGGTGTTGCTCTTCTCTTTCTCTTTGGTGCTCTTCTCCTGTGTGTTGTTCAAATGAGGAGGAGGGAGCCTCCTTTTATAAGTGGAGAGGAGGGGGTTCCTTGGAAAATGTTTCATCCTCTCATGGAAAGCACCAAATCAACCTCCAAGTACATTGAACCTAGGCCAAACCCCAAGAACCGACCAAAGAGAGGTGGTTTGAACCACCCTGACAAGGTTGGGCCTGAGGCGAGCCACCATGCCCTAGGTGGGCCACCTTGAGTCCAATTTTGTTGTGCGATCTTCTTTGGTCTTCTAGAGTGGGCCTGCGTGGGTTTTGTGCTGATTGGTGGTGTTTGGATTTGGGTTTTGGCCTTATTCTTCTCTTTGTCTGGGCCCTAATTTGTATGGTAATGGGCCTGCTCCCCCTTGGGCTCATGTTGCTTTGCTCTCTTGCACATTTTTAGCCCTTTTATGTGTATTTCCTCAAATGCCCTCCTGCAGATGGATAAACACCAAAACTCATAGAATTCGTTACTTATAAACCCATTACTAAGTTTGGTGTTCTTTTGGGTGGATTTTATGCGAGTGTTGGCGGTTGGAAATAGGAGTTAAGAACTGCCAACCAACTTCCCCACACTTAGCCCTTTGCTCATCCTCGAGCAAAGTTAGAGATAAAAGTAATCATGAGCATAACATCCTAAGATATATGGCTTACATGAAAGTTATTGCAACACATTCTTTACACAAGTGAGATTTGTGGCGTTAGCTTACATGTTTCCTTGGGTTGTTGAAAAACAGAATAGTTCTTGAAACAAAGTCATCTTCCCAATTTCACATCTTAGCAACTTGGAGTTTTGAAAGTTTTTCTCAAGCAAAAGCATAGTTCACTTTATACTCTTGAAATGGCACTCCCAAATCACTCAATGGTGTATACTTCCTCACCAAGGCATAGAAATGTTTTGCCTTTTGTTGTTTTCTCCTACTTCTAAAAAGGTTTATGTGGAGCTTTAGGTAGGGATAAACATTATAGCATACTTGTATTGCATATGTTGTAAAGTCAAATCGAGGATCCAAGGAGAGAAGTGCCATACTCTTAGATCAAGATGTGCATGTGCATGAAAAAGGTAAACTAAAACTATACTCCTTTGGTAGATATGATCTCTCTCTATAAGTTTATTATTTTGAAACATGGTTGTCTTTCTTCCTCTTTTTTTCAATACTTGAGCCTTCATGTGCTCATCATTTTTTTCTTTTGTACTTGGACCTTTGACGAGATCCTAACATATGGGTATGTTAAGCCTCGGGATCCATGGTTCCTGACTAAAGAGATCTAACCGAGCCTAGGCACGCCGCAACCCCTACTCAGGGCTCGGGGGCTCACCTGAGCCTTAGGCTCCTGATCGATGATGCGCTCGTGCTCGGCCCTTGGCTCCTGCTCAGCCTATGATGCTAGCCATGGGCTGGGTGCAAGAAGACAAGCCCTAGGCCATCGAGGCTCGAGGGCTCCTAGACGCTGCACTCTGAGCGCACCCTTGCCGTCCGCTCCCACGATAGGGTCGTGCACGGGCCATGACACAAGAAGACAAGTCCCCTCGGCCCCTGGGGTGGGGTGGCTCCCAAGCCCTTACGTCAGCCCCTAGAGCCGACCTCCTTCACCACCAAGAAGACTCTAGAAGGTCCACCTAGGTGAGACCGGTCCAAGCCGACATAGCCTAACATGCAGAGTGTCAGAACAGAGCAGCTGGATGACGCACAAATCTTCGTTGGCTCCATGACAATGCCACAGTCCATAGAGCACTGCCGCAAGACCCTCATGGACCCCGGTGCATGTAGACTGTAGACACTTCTCCCTAAACCGCCATGTACCTGACCTATCTCAGTATATAAGGGATAAGGTCAGACCTTAGAGGAGGAGGATCCGAGATAGATCATTCCATCCGCTCCTGCTCAGCACCGAGGGCAAGGGCAACCTAGAGAGGGGCACCAAGAGCTCCTTCGCTGCATTCATCGTCTTCCTCCTCTTTGACGAGGGGAAGACACCACCGGCGGTTAGGCAACCTAAGAATTAGCACCGAGCTAACCCCCTTCCAAATCACTCTACACTCTATTGTAACCTCCTAATTTTTGGTGCTCTTGAGTATAAGGATCATCAGCTGCTGGATGTAGGGCACTGATCGGCTCGAACCAGGATAAACCGTTGCATCCCCTCTGTGATTCTTGTGTTCTCGAGTCCACCCGAGCCACCAAAGACACATACTCTAACACCGACTCAAACAACAATGCTTGCTGCAGTTCCAACCTGCGACAGCTGGCGTGCCAGGTAGGGGGCAGCGTTAAGTGCAATTCAGGCTCTACGGTGGCCGGAGCCACCCACCTCATTGCTGGAGCAAGCGGCACCGCCCTAGAAGGTAGTGCCCGCTTCCCTGGCGAGTTATTCATCACAGCCAACACCTTCGCTCTGGGCAGGGTCCTCGACTTTGGGAGCCTAGCCTATGTCACCAACTGCTACGGTGAGCTTTGTCCACTCGATGGGGCTACGCCTGTGTGCAATGAGCCCCTAGCGTCGCCACCTCCGCTAGGCCTCCTATGAGCAGATCTTGAGGTCTTGGCCCAGTAGATCCGACATGGTCTGGGTCTGCACCCCATCGTGTTGGACTAGTGCCAGATGTTCTACATGCTGGCCAACGTTCACCACCAAATCGCCATTGGCGAGGTGCTCTCGCCGCCTGAACGCTTCTGGTACTACCTCCTAGACCTACCTTTCGGGATCCAAAATGCGGTGGTGTCCTTCCAGCTGGAGCTGGAGTGCCTCATCAGCTATGAAGCATCATAGAGCGCCGTCCTCTCCGACATCGCGGGGGTTGAGGTCCCCTCGCTGTGGACCTTCCTTGAGATCCTCTCGGGGAATAGCTCGGAGTAGCTGCTATGCCCCACCGCACATGTGCTACTACATCGATGGTGAGGTTCCCACCGATGATGCGTCCGAGCTCACGTGTGGGGGATATGACCCCCGGTATCCACAAGACAAGACATGGGCCACACCATCAGAGTTGGCCCAGCCCACAAGATCAAGGTGTGCACGGCACTAGTCAACGTGCGCCGCAAGATATTATATAGTACCAAATAGGATACTTTCCTTGTAACCCTACCCCTCTAGAGTATATAAGGAGAGGCAGGGGTCCCCTAGTGGACATCGATCTACATGGTTATCTAGATCAATACAATACACCAAAGACACATGATGTAGGGTATTATGTCGATTAGATGGCCCGAACCTATCTAAATCACTGTCTCTACGCCTTGTGTCACCATCCGGTTCTTGATTACGCGCACCTCCACCGATCAATCTACCTTCGTGGGATACCACTCGGAGGACTGCCAAGCATCTTTTGTTGATAGTTGGCGCCCACCGTGGGGCTCATGCGCACTGATCCCTGGCGAACCAAATGGCGTAACTCAAGATCAACATCCTTCGTGGCAACTCGGCAGATCGCGTTGACATCCTTCGACAACCACGACGCACATCTTTGTATGCGGATTGACACCGCCAAGCTCCAACTACGTCTGTCCTACTCCAACACGAGATCAACTTAGTTCCAGCCATCAAGCGAGCCGCTAAGCGAGCTACCCGCGTCACCGACCAGATAACGCCATACGCCGTCGACCCGACATTCTGTGTAAAGCTAAGTCACGCTTTAATATTTTTCTAAATATTCTCCGATTTTCATATATCGCCATAATGTTTCTTCGAGCTGTTTTCTCCATGTTTGCTCTCCAAATGATTTTCTTTCATGTATACCATCTTAAAGATGACATACAACTAAGTCTAATGCAAATCCCCAAATAGTCATGTTGATGCTCGGATGTCCCCAGAGACGGCCCTGTCTCCGACTCCTCCCTACACGTGCATGAGCGTCTGCCCTCTATGTTATGGGTGGTCGATAGTGGCTCCTTAGCAACACTTTGTTCTTCCTACATGCACAAGGGCTCCGCGCTCCACGTTATGGTTAACGGGCTAGCTAGGGCTGGAAACTTAGCTACACACTAACTGGTCAGGCAGTTTATATTAAATATAAATACATCTTCACACCAACTGATTGCCGAGCTGCATACGCTATTTCATCACCATTATTGATTCTTCTCCGGAGTTCATATATTTTTACATCTTGTACTACCCGTTCTACATATTTGTATTGCAGGATCATCGTCCAGGTGATCGGATCACCTGGTGCTCAGACTTCTCCACCGATCAACTGGTTGAACCGCTAGGTTCATGGACTTCGTCGCTGACTAGTTGATCATACTATTCACCGATCACTTCTACTCGATGCTCACTTTGCCGCCGACCAGTTGACTGGACTGTTCGTCGCTCGTGCTTCATCGCCAGCTACGACAGGGACTCCTCGGTGCTCGGACATTGCCAGCTATGCGCGGGGACTCATCGGTGCTCGGACATCGCCAGCTACGCCGAGGACTCCTCGGTGCTCGGACATCGCCAGCTACGCTGGGGACTCCTCGGTGCTCGGACATCGCCAGCTACGCCGTGGACTTCTCGGTGCTCGGACATCGCCAGCTATGCCGGGGACTCCTTGGTGCTTGGACATCGCCAGCTATGCTGGGGACTCCTCGGTGCTCGGACATCGCTAGCTACACTGGGGACTCCTCGGTGCTTGGACATCGCTAGCTACACACGGGGACTCCTCGGTGCTCGGACATCGCCAGCTATGCTGGGGACTTCTCGGTGCTTGGACATCGCCAGCTACGCCGGAGACTCCTCGATGCTCGAACATCACTAGCTACGCTACGGACTCATCGGTGCTCAGACATCACCAGCTACGCTGGGGCCTCCTTGGTGCTCAAACATCGCCAGCTATGCTGAGGACTCCCTTGGTGGTCGGATCTTACTACATGTCATTGGTGTGCTATCAAGCTACTCTATGCTGTTCGAATCAGGGTGCTGATCTTGGGCAGCACATCTAGGGTCTTGATACGTGCATGTTAGATGACGTCGGCAAGCTTTTAGACTTCTTTTCTTTGACCCTGCTACAAGATTCATTCTTCGTCTTCCAACAGGCTCGGGGACTAAGTGGATACACTTCACCTAGCGGTGAATGTAGTGCTTATTTCTTGATTTACCATCCTTATTGACGGAGTCTAAGTGGCTACACTTCTCCTAAGTTGAAGAATTTTTAGATTTTAAACTTGAGCTCCTTACATCCTTATGGCAAGCCTAACTTGGGATATACTGCTCGGTGATGGTTCATGCTGCTCGGTGACGGTTCACGCTGCTCGGCGATGGTTCACACTACTCGATGACGGTTCACACTACTCGGCGATAGTTCACAACTTCTCGGCAACTCATCACGGTGGTTGGACCATGAGTTTGACTGCTCGGCTTTGTTCGCACTTGCTCGAACAAGCTCAAGATGGCATTGCACAATGGATACAAGGTGCTCGGGGACTAGCTATGGGGGATATGACCTTCGGTATCCACAAGAGAAGACATGGGCCGCACCATCAGAGGTGGCCTAGCCCACCAGATCAAGGCGTGCACGGCACTGGTCGATGTGCGCTGTAAGATATTGTATAGTATCAAATAGGATACTTTCCTTGTAACCCTACCCCTCTAGAGTATATAAGGAGAGGCAGGGGCCCCACCAGATCAAGGCGTGCATGGCACTGGTCGACGTGCGGCGCAAGATATTGTATAGTATCAAATAGTATACTTTCCTTATAACCCTACCCCTCCAGAGTATATAAGGAGAGGCAGGGCCCCCTAGTCGACATCGATCTACATGGTTATCTAGATCAATACAATACACCAAAGACATAGGACATAGGGTATTATGTCGATCAGACAGCCTGAACCTATCTAAATCGCTGTCTCTACGCCTTGTGTCACCATCCGGTTCCTGATTACGCGCACCTCCACCGATCAATCTACCTTCGTGGGATATCCCTCGGAGGACTGTCGAGCATCTTTTGTTGACATCATGCCACCGGACCTAAGTCCCCACAGCCACATGAACTACCTTCAGGAGAAGGGAGATCACTTGTGAGCTCGGCAGGTGGACCTGGAGGCTACCGAGGCAGAGCTCGAGCGCCAAAGGCTAGGCTTTGCGTGGCAGCAAGCCGCACAACCTCACATAAATGACGACGGCGCCTGCATGGGGCACCTAGCAAACTAAGCTTCCCATGGGTAGCCTACAACATGGCGGCTGCCACCTGCCGGCTGGCGGATGTCTTCGACATGCCTGACCCAAAGACCAATGAGCGGCTGCATGAGGCAAGGAAGCTTTTTCACGTCGCCCTTGAATAGCAGGCCGAGAGCTCCGCTTCCCGGCATCATGCTGCGCCCTTGTTGGTATTTCTTAACGCGTGCAGAAATAATCCGCAAGTGCACGGAATTACCATTGTAGCATTTCACCCGAAAGTATTCAGGGTATCGTATTTTCCATAAGAAATAGAGGTATTTCTTATAACTAGTTTGTCCAAGGACAACACAAGGGTAAAGTTGGCAAGGGAAAAAGATGGATTCCTATGGTTTTTGGGTCTATGAATAGATAAACTTTATTTTTACTGGCTTACTTCGGGCCCCGGGTTGCACCTTGTCGGGGTTATAACCCCGGGATATCTTAGGGCAACAATTAGGTAGCAGGCCACGCTGCCCACAATGTGCCAACTGGCGAAGGCCCGAATGACTGAGGCCTTGCCGAGTCAAGCAAGCCAGGCTAGAAGCTAAGGCTAGGGTTGGCCACAACCTCTTCCTCCTACTTTAGGCTGCACGGTGCTCGAAAGGCACATGACCTCACCCCTGTCTCAACCCCTAGAGGGGACGGGGAGAGGTCGAACCCCGCCAAGTACACCTACTATGGTGAGGGCAGGCACACCTCACTGACCCCGCAAGGACTAAGGGGACAGTAGTCACCTCGATCCAGTTAGACACCAGCCCTGTGCCACAAAGATCAGATCAGACAACACCACCCTAAGGCGGTTATGATAGGCACGATGACCACCAGCCAGACACGGTTCGACAAGATGCATGTACGATCTCACCCTGTATGAGATGGGATCCACAACGAGGGCCTTGACTTAAAGGCCACCCGAACCAATGAGGGCCACAACCCCAACGATCGAGATCATGGCCCTCAGCTCCTCAGCGATGACCAGGTGATCGACGACCTAAGGGCGGCCACCAACTCTTGTAACATGCCCTAGGAAACCAGGAGACAATGACATGGACCATGACAGGGACCATGTCGCATAGGACAGCTGGCGAACCACCACCGTGCCAACAATGCCACCACGGCCGACACAGTATGTACCACGCCACATGCTGCCATGATGTGGCCACAAAATGATGACGACTGCCATGACCAAACGTACTCCACAATATGGCATAGCGTACAAGCCAAGTTAGCTAGGACCTCCCTCAGGCTTATGACCCTTCGATCAGGAAAACCACCTCCATTGTATGCGCCCTGGCCCCAAACTCTATATAAGGGCGGCTAGGGCACCCTTTTGAGACATTCTGAGTCCCCTACTCATTCACTCATTCTTCATTGTAGTAGGGCTCCTAAAACTTCCCTTCGGGCAGACCATCACCTAGCTTAGGTTCTCCTACCTCTTCCACCATTCTTGCACCCCCCATTGTAAGAACTTGAGAGCATTCAAGCGAGAAACACACACTCGATCATCTCTGAGACTAGACGTAGGGCCCCAGCTTGAACTAGTATAAATCCTCGTATCTTTTAGATGCTACCATCATCTTCCTAGAGCAGCGTGGCAATCATATAAGTTTACTAGTCTAGTTTATGAAACACCGACAGTTGGCGCGCCAGGTAGGGGATAGTCATGCACTCTCGATTGTTGAAGGAAGCGATGGCTCCTCACATTGCCGCTTGACTCACTCACGGAATGGCCAACAGTAGCCACATCCACCACAAAAACTATGGGCCCATCAGCGCCAAAGGGCCAGCATCTACGTCCACCTATAGCCATGGCTTAGACCTCCACCCTAGAAATCTAGGTCCCATGACCCATGGCGGGCATACTCTTGGAACTCCCCACGGGGCTTACATCCCGTAGTTCACCTACATAGGGGGGCTAGCGCCCTCTCTCATCACTGGCCATGGCCAAGACTTCCACCTAGGAAGCCTGAGGCCTGTGGCTCATGGCAAGCTCACAAAGGAATGGCTCATAGTGGCCGCATCCTTCTAGGGAATCACGAGATCGCTTAAACCAATGGGTCACCACCCATCATCGGCTACTACCTAGTCCAGACTCGTTGCGTTGGGAAATTGGACCTAACGGTCGAACCGCGCCCTGGACAACGCTTTTGCCGTCAGCAGGATGCAACCAGCCATGGCGCGCATGAGCAGCAGAATCAACCACCGCCGCATAGTGGCATCACAGGTTGTCGAGAGGCCAACTGGTGCCACACCACACAAGGCTAGGCCTAAAGCCTAGATCTGATCCTGTGTAAAGGAGAAGTCACATGATGCGTTTCCACAAACTATCAACTGTCGCTCGATTGCACGTGCACCCGAGGAAGCGGGCCCCTCGAGCACACCGCTCGCCGCAATGAATGGATCGAACCATGATGCACTCAAAGCCAGCTCCCACAACAATAGGTTGCGATGGCTCCCTATCAAAAGCGGAAACTACACCCACATGCGGAGATGCGGCGGTAATGACATCATCGCGCTAGAAGGACTCGAGCGTAGGAACGCACAAGCGCTCTTGGCCAGAAGCTACAACAAGTGTTGATGGTCACTAACACCTATTTTGACCATCAACATTTCACCCAAAAGCAAGATAAAGTTAGAAAAATCATCATCACATATGTAGGTTTTGCTTTATAATTCACCTAGTTCCACCTGTACATGTAGATTTTTTTGTATGCAGGAATTATCGCAAAAATTATGCAAAATGGTGAAGAAAATGGACTAGGGAGGCAAGTGGATGTGGCAGGGAGGCCAGGGGCCCACATGCCATGCTAGCTGGTTCCACCATGGCGCCGCCCGGTGCCCCACTTGCCCTTCCACATCACCGATCCGTGGGAGAGGTCCTCCAAGCCATCTCCAGCGTTGATCTTAAGTCGGTTTGCACCGATGGTCATGATGGAGTGATCTTAGATCCATGGGTCCACTGTCATGGACTTGGAGCCCTCCAACCAACTTTGGAACCACCTTACCGGACAAATCTTCACACGTGCTGCCTTCACAACCGCCTTTGGGAGCCAACAAAGGCCCTACGATCAAAAGGAGGTGAAATCAAGGGCCGGCCGACGCCCCTACCACACTGCCTAGTGCCCAAGTTACCTCCACCACCTTACTTGACATCTATGAGTACTCCCCCCTATAGCAACCGACCTTGGAGAGCTATAAATAGTGGTGTGAAGCATCATTTGTAAAGAGCCCCATTCATTCCATCACTCCAAGTGAGAGTAGTAGCTAGGCGAAGCTCTGTAGCTCTACTAGTTAGAAGTAGAAGATAGGGAGAGAGTAAGGAGAAGCTTGGGGAGGAGCCAAGGCTGTTGGCATCCTCTCCACTTGTGCTTCACCGGATGAAGCTCTTCTTCGAGTGAAGTCCATCATCTTCTATGGTAACTCAGCTCTTTTGCATTACCTAAGTATTATTTATATTATAGTGTTTTCTGGTTTCACCGCTTGGTTAGAGTGCTTTAGTCTCATTTCATCATGTACAAGATTAGAGTAGTGAGTCTATAGATTAAGCGTGGTGCTTAGGCTATAACTTGCTTATGTTTATGGCTAGGCCTTCGGATAGATTGTGGTAGGTGGCAGGTGGTGATAGCCCTATCCATCCTCTGTATTCCACCATGATAGGTCTAGTTATTAAATCATAGGCCTCGTGGCAGACCTTGTCTAGTTATCCCTCCTGGTTGCTAGACGGGTTGTGCCCCGAAGTAAACAACCGTGATATAGTATTCCTTAGTCTTGCCTTAGTTCAAAGAAACCACATATATCCTCTCTACCTATTATTTTACCCTTGTTATATCCTTGGATAACTTAGTTCTTAGTCTAGTTCACTTCACGTTCTCCGTGGAAATACGATACCTTGGAATAATCCTAGGTGAAAGCTACATTCACATCTGTGTGCTTGTGGATTTATAATTTTGCCATATCTAGTGTCAATAAGCTTTTTGGCGCTGTTGTCAAGGAACAATAGTGTTGATAGTCGTTAATATCAATTATAAACCGACAACATATCCTGCATATGTACTTAATTCCATCACCAAACATAGGTATATGGGTTGAAACTAATGAATTCCATGAGCTTTGGTAAATATTTATATGCAGGAGGATTTATCCAGAAAACAACTCCCAGGACCATTGTCATACACTCCAAACAAGCAAATCGATGACAACAAGTGATTCAATCTGCGAAAACTATGAAAGGCAACTCTAGAAGGTTCCAGAAGACACCACGCCTAAGATTGGGCCAAGCGGCCACAAAAGTGGGCTGGCTGCCCCAGCCCATAGGATGACCAGCCTACCATGGAGGCCGCTCTCCCTCCGCCGCTTCGTACTCCTTCCTACGATCTGCACCATTGATTTTAAGGTGGTTTTAGGTCGGTTTATCCAATGGTGGTCGAGGGAGTTGATGTGGATCGATGATGTGGCGATTGCTTTCCCTCCACTCCACCTCGATTCCTTGCCCCCTACTCCACCTCGATTCCTTGCCCCTACTCTACCTCGGCCTATATATAGCAGCCCCTAACCCCCTCCCTAGAGCCATCTTGAAAACCCTAATTCATATCACTCATTCAGATCAAGACACACCAGGAGGATTAGATCTAGAGCTCTCCAATGTAGCAGATTAGTAGCTCGGGAGTGAGGGTCGAGTTGGGCTCATGCTCAAGTTCTAGATCTAGTCTTGGAGGCTCGGCAAAGCCTTGTATCTTCACTTCTACATCTTGTAAGACTTATTATCAATTTATTATATTCTTATCTACATGGCTATGTTTACTTTGAATATATATCTTGCTTAGTTAAAGGTTATCAATACTTTTGTGTGCGGGTTCATAGAGCGTTTAGCTTGCTAGTTTACTGATTAGGCTAAGTAGTCGAGTCTCATGTAAGCATGGTGCTTTATAAGATGCTCTGCTTGTGAGTGCACCCTGTTCTCTGGTTGGGTGGTAGCAGCGGGAGATGACAGCCCCGTCTATCATTTCTAGTCCACTCTGAATTGAGCAGGTTCTTAAAATGTAGGACCAAAGTCGCATCAGTAGAGTTATCTATTGTAACACCCTAAAATTTGCTTCTTTGGAAATAGAGCTAAAATGATTTATTTTGGTATTTTATGTGCTTATGAAACTGTAGGAAATAATTTTTTTTCATTAAAATAAAATTCACCATAGGAGTAGCAACATGGTTGTGCATACATGCTAGTGCATTTGATTTATTGATTGAGTGGTTTGAATCAAGATTCAAAATAGTTTGTATTGCTTTTGGAAATAAGTTTGAAAATGGCTTTAAAATTAAAGAAAAGAAAATTTGAAAATAAAAGCATTTAAAAAGTTGTAAAAATTATTTTTAAAAACTTACCAAAATTTCTCATTTTTATTGAAAAGTATAGTTGAAATAATATTTGAATTTGGTTTTGGGTTCAAGGTTCAAATGAATTCAAAACCTATTTGAAAATGTATTAGGAAAAACAATTTGAAAAAAGAGCAAGCCTTCCCCCACTCAATCTGGCCCGCGGCCGGCTCCCTCTTGGCTTGCCTCCCCTCTGTAGCCCGAAGGCTGCTCGGCCTTCTTTTCGCTTCGCGCGGCCTAGCTGCCGAGCAACCCAAGCCGTAGGCCCACCTCCTCTCTTTTCCTCTCGCCATGCCGCAGCCTAGCAGGCCCAGCTGCGAAGCCGTCTCTCTCTCCCGCACTCTCTCTCGCTGACAAAACAACCCCACCTGTCGGATGTCTCCTTCCTCTAGCTTGAGTCCCATCCGGCCATGACACCGCCTGGGAGTCCGTGCTCACCCCGTCTTCGCATCGTGCTATGCACCCCATGCCGCCCTGCCTCATAAAAGCTGAGCCCCATGTCCACCGCCTCCATCTAGTCATGTCGAAGCCATCGTCCTCGCTCTGAGCCGTAGCGAAGCCACCACCGCCATAGGAGATCCGCCATGGCTGCGATCGCCGTTCCGCCACCCCTCTGCCCCCGAGATTGCCCTGCCAAGCTTCTACATGAGGTAAGAAAGCCTTCGGTACCCGCCTTTTCTTCTCTCTTGCTCTCTTTTCTTCTAGTGTTGCCGCCGTAGGTACGCCGGTGAGCCTAAGCCGCTGGTTTGAGTGCAACTTCGTCACCAAGCCACCACGATCCCCTCTGACCCCTCCATCACGTTCGCCTTCTTCTCCTCTTGCTTCTCGAGTTTTTCCTGAGCCAAACAGTGGCCGGAACGCTTAGAACGAGGAGCGCCAAGAGCTCCTCTGCTCCCCGGCCATGGCGCCGCTGCGCACAGTGCCGCTCCGGCGACCTCCATTCCCCGATTTGATCTGCACCGCCCAATTTGAGATCAACGACCTAGATCAGAAGATACCCCTTCGTCGGCCTTTTTGCTAAAGAGACCCTGACTTTTTATGAAATCAACCCGCCATCCTGAGTAGGTCAAAAATAATTCAATCAATGCCCCTACTTTTTATGTTTTGACCCCTGTGTTTTTCTAAAAATGATGACCGGTCCACAGGACTATTTTAATTCAGTTTTTAATTATTTTCAATACAAAATTGATTTCAAAATATTTACAAAATTGCCACTATCTTCATTAGGCCACATTTTCTCTATTTTAACTCCGATTTGACCCGTTCAACTTGCGTTAGGTTTGTAACTCCATAATCTACATGTTCATACTACTATTAGATATGTTTTCAACTTTTTAAATTCAAGGTTAGATTTAATCTATTATTTTATTAAAGTAAATCTTGTTTAATTCATATCTTCTATGTTTTAGCTCCGATTTGACCTATTCAAGTTGCGCTAGATTCATTACAACGAGATCTACGCATTAGTAACAATGTTTATCATGCCACTATTTTTTTGGAATTTCATGGTTTAAACTCTAATTTGAATAATAATTATGCAACTGGATTTTATAAATAAAATATGATTTGTTTTACTTTAGTTTTATAATTCAAATCTAAATTTGACTTAATTCAATTTATATAAGCTTTTATATAGTTAAAACATATGAAGCTTATAGTTTTACATTTTCTCTTATGAGTATATCTTTCGGAAGCCGTTTCTTTCAAACCGTAGCTCCAATTAGCGTGCCTCTCGTGACTGTGTGTTCGTAGCGATGCGTAGAATAGTATTTCAAACTCTTTTACTTATTTTTCTATGATTGGTGTATTGTTCTAATGTAGATGTAATTGTATGCTATGCATGTATGTGTATGAATGTTTGTGTGGTGTTCTACGATTACGTCAAGTCGGTGAGATATACGTGGTGATCAAAAAGAAGAAGAAGAAGAACGTTGAAGATTAAAGATTATCGAAGGATTGGTGTTTTAAGGCAAGTATAGCATGCAATCTTCCTTATTGTCCTACACACCTTTAATCATTTAATGCATGTTGCATGTGTCTACCTTGGTTAGCACTAAGGATTTTCTAGTACTTTGTATCTTGTTCCTCGATACCTATGGGTTATTGCATTGGGTAGTATGATGCTAGTGCTCAACTAAAGCCATGATCTTATAACTTGACTAATGGTATATGCAATAAATATTAAAAGATGCTTTTTAGCAACATGGAACAAGGGGGCTAGAGCATTGGCCTATTTTTATGGTGCTCTAGATTCCTCTCCCTAAGGACTTATCTGTTAGTGATCATCCAGGACTTATAGTACAATTGTGAGGGCTACATGGCTCTATCTTTAGCTCAGTATGAGGACCTTTTCTAGCTTGTTAGAGGTTACCTTTATTGGCATAAGAATGGCTTGCCGAGTTGGGTATAGGACAACCTCTACTCTTATGTGTATAGCCATGATGGATTTGTGCCATTCGACAGGGGGGTTCCTATATTTGTTTGTCGAGTGAATCTAATGGCCCTAACTTGTTAGACGAACCTTTGAAAGGCTTCATCATGAACCCTATCGATCTTCCTTAGTAGTGGGTCAAGAGGCTGATCACCTTGGGCGAAAGGGTAAATCATGACTCATAGTGAATTGTACAACCTCTGCAGATTGTAAAACTAGTATATCAGTCGTGCTCACGGTCACGAGCGGCCTTGGAACCCTTACAGAATAGATGATGAACACTGATGATACGGATGATAAAGATGTTGATTAATGGTTAATTGTTTATGCTATTCATTATTCATGTTTACCTGATCATCTGTTTATATGGGCTTGTGATAAACTTGTTGCTACTCAATTGCTAAAATGATGACTCATTAAAAGCTAATCGCTGTTAACCAGTGTTAGCCTTTTGAGCCTCATGAACCCCATGTTATATTTGTTGAGTAAGACATGTACTTACGCTTGCTTTATTTTTCAATTATTTGGATAAAAATCCTAGATGGGTACCAGATTTCTAGAGTTTGGAGGAATTAGGCTTGTAATCAACCAGTCCGTTGTCCCTATAGAATTGGAGTCTTCACCAGAAGATCGGAGTTGTCTTTCCGCTGTTTGCAATCTAAGGTTATATCCTTTATACTAAGTACGTTATATTTTGAGCATTGTCTTTCGATATTACCCTTATTTGTAGCTAAATGTGAGATTTGACTTCCTAGGCTAACATATGGTGCGTATCTGGTTTTGTTATTAAAACCGGGTGCTACATCTATTGTGGGTGCTCTACCGTCTAAGTGGCGTCTTGAAGTGCACAAGAGTAGACTTAGTCTTAGCTATAATCAGGTATATATATACTTTGATCCTGTAATAAGAATATCATAGGAATCTACCTCACCTATTGTTCTCTCGAGTTTCTAGTTTATATTATATTTATAGATCTATCCCATAAGTGTCGTTATGCTTAATTCCTATCTATATATTTACCCTCTACTTAAGCTATGCTGGTATATTGATAGATATTCCTCTATTACTCAATAAGTCTTACTCCATTGTTTCCCTATGGTAAAATATAAATAACGATACCTGGAATACTTTAGGTAAAATGCTACAATGGTATTCTGTGCGCTTGCGGAATCCTTCATATTCTTTTTGTGTTAATAAATACCAACAAGCATTTTTGGTGCCGTTGCTGGGGAAACAATTGGAGTAAAGATTTAGATCATTAGCATACTGCTAGCTTTAGTAGGATTACCCCTGTTCTATTGAATTGTGGAATAAGACAGGATAGTAGACGCTGTTTCGACCTTCTGGCAAGCTGCCACAAGAAAAGATGAAACAATAAAAGGAGCAGAAGGTCCAAACAAAGTGCCAAGATCCACAAAAGAAAGGACAAAAAGATAGTATGACAAAAGAATGAGAAAGAAGGGGTGCAACATAGGAGACAAGATGCTCATGAACAGCTCAAGCAAGGAAAGCTTCAAGCATGAAGAAAAGACCACCACAATCATCTACCTTCATCGCATGGTGTCATCATGCTCCAATGATGAGGTAACATCTTAATGTAAGTGGTCATTATTTTAAAAGCTTTCCTTTGACCTTGCTATTCATACAAATAAAAAACAAACATGTTTGAGATACAACTTTGCTTGATCCAACCTGATTAACTCAACATGTTTTGTTCCTTAAGTTTGTTCATAGTACCACTTTCTTGATCTTATAGTCTTAACCAAATGAGCTAAAATTTTGTATCTTATCTTTGGAAGTTGATAGTCATAATCAAGTAAAGTTTGATACATTTTGTAACGATAGGCAGTCCTTCCATAGGTTAAGCAACTCCACTCTTTTTGACAAATGTATTAAAATGCCACATTAATACTCATCCTTCTAATCTTATCACCCATGGTATAAGAATGAATGCACATAACATCAACTGTAACATGATTCGATGTGCCTAAGGTTAGAGAAGAATAAATAAGTTTTAGTTCTATTGGTGTTTTTCCACCAACATAGCCCATACACTTGATCTCTACCATGTCTTTATGAGCAGAACACACTTCGAGCAAGTGTGGGGGAGTGGATCCCCTAAATTCTATAAGTGAAAGTTCTGAACCAACAATAGCGATGCACACAAGATGTCGCCAGTTTCTACTACTGATGGTTGATTTCGAAACGCTGAACAAGGAGGAGGAACAAGTCAAGAAAGAATGAACCTGTCAAACCTAGATCAAACTCAAAACTAGAATGAGTTTGGCAAAATAAGGAGGCACCACCGGTGGAAGCGCCACTACTGGAGGCACCACCTCAAGAATCCTCATCTTCAAGAACGAACCGAGGGTATCATGACTCTTATGAGGCCTACCACCAATACGACAATAGACTCACAACCATTGAAGAGACAAATGCTACCATACAAGGTACGTTACATAATCATGCACAATGGTAGGTAAGCATGGGACATGAGATGGCTAGCCTCTAGCAACAACAATAATAGCAAAATCAAAATTGGGAGGCTCTGTTCCAGCACCTCCACATTCGGCCACCTCATTGAGCAACCATGACAACAACCAGCTTGGGGGAGAAGGCATCCCCCGTGTATCCATATAAATATTTCTTTTCCTTTTATTATTCTTAGTTTTCTTTATATATATTAGAAAAAAAGATGAATAACTAAAAACAAAATAAAAAGAGTGTGTCTAGTTTGGTTTAATTTGTTTTTAGGAGCTGAATAAAATAAAAAAGGACTCTAAAGATAATCTCTTATAATATAAATGATGAATAGTTGTTCTGTTGTAATTCCTTTCAAGTACCTAGTTTTCAGCCTTGAATTCTCCCAAGTTTTGGATAAAACTGTTTTGATATAAGGATTTACTTTGAACTTGAAACTCGTGGGTAGCATATGCTTGATCTAAGTCTAGGTAATTGATGGATATGATATGAGAAGGTCTAAGCTACTGTTTATCTTGTTCCAAGTGATACTAAAGTTCTGGAGATTTATCTTTTGAAAAACATAAAATTGCTACATGATGAGTTCATGTATGACAAAGCTTGAATTCCTACCAGAGCCATACATGTTATTTGGGCTAGGAAAACTTCCGCATATATGCTGCTTGCTTTTGCAGTGAGTTTTGTCAAGTTTTGTTGACCCTTATGAGAGGTTTGTCATGCTCTTAAAATCAAGATCACGTACACACCACCCAAATATGCAGTACTCCTACTTAGGGGGTAGGCACAAAAACATAACATCCATCTAGATCTACCCAAAAATATTCTACTCCTACATTGGAGGTGAACACAAAAACATGCTTGTTAGGTTTTCCATTCACCAAATAAATGCTCCAAGTTCTTGTTGATATCTCTCTCAAAGTTTTGTTGCAGAAAAGAGGCATGGGGCTATGCAAAAGTTATTCATAAAAAAAGAGAAAAAAAGAATTGAAAAAATGGACAAGTGTCCGAGATATCTAAAACAATGGGTACTTAGATGCCCGCCTAAAAAAAGAGATGAATAAGATAGCCCCTGTTCTCTTGCAAAATTGTTTCCAAGTTTTGAAAGAGAGATAAGTTTTCAATGAGCAAAGTAAAATTAGGTTAGCCACCATATATATCCACCATATACAACCACACACATGCACATCTTGATTTGATTGTATGACTCAACTCTCTTTGGATCCAATGTTTGACTTTATAATATATGCATTGCAAGTATGCTCTAGCTTTCTCCCTACCTATGAACTCCACATAAGCTTTAGTGGTAGGAAGAGAAAAGGCATAACATCATTATTGCCTTGGTGAGGATAAAAAAAATACCACATATATTGAGAGACTTGAGAGTGTCATACAATGGAATCTCTGAGTTTTCTTTTGAAAATTTATAAAAACTCCGGAACAATGGTAGAACAAAGAACTTGAGAAATAGTGCTTGACTCGATCGTTCTGTCTTTCAATTGCACAAGACCCAAGTGAAGGCTAAGAAGCCTGATGGTTGAAGGTAATATGGGTAAGTTTGAAAGTCAGATCAGTTTATTCTAATTCGGAGGAGAATTTTTTATTGTACATCTATGTACTTTTGAGGCGTGAAAACATTATAGCAACTCCTGACCCATTACTGAGTTTGGCTTTGCTCAGGGACTAGCAAAGGTTAAGTGTGGGGGTGCTTGTTGACGATCGTTAACACCAATTATAAACCATCAACATATCCTACATATGTACTTAATTCCATCACCAAACATAGGTATAGGGGTTTAAACTAATGAATTCCACGAGCTTTGGTAAATATTTGTATGTAGGAGGATTTATCTAGAAAACAGCTCCCGGGACCACTGTCATACACTCGAAACAAACAAACCGACGGCAACAAGTGATTCAACCCGCAAAAACTACAAAAGACAACTCTAGAAGGTTCCAGAAGACACCACGCCAAAGCTTGGGCCAAACGGCCACAAAAGTGGGCCTCCATCGCTTCATACTCCTTCCTACGATATACTCCATTGATTTTAAGGTGGTTTTAGGTTGGTTTATCCAACGGTGGTAGAGGGAGTTGACGTGGATCGATGATGTGGCGATTTCTTGCCCCCTACTCCACCTAGATTCCTTGCCCCCTACTCCACCTCGATTCCTCGCCCTCTACCTTGGCCTATATATAGTAGCCCCTATCCCCCTCCCTAGAGCCATCTTGAAAACCCTAATTCATATCTCTCATTTAGATCAAGACACACTAGGAGGATTAGATCTAGAGCTCTCCAATGTAGTAGATTAGTAGCTCGGGAGTGAGGGTCGAGTTGGGCTCATGCTCAAGTTCTGGATCTAGTCTTGGAGGCTCGACAAAGCCTTGTATCTTCACTTCTACATGTTGTAAGATTTATTATCAATTTATCATATTCTTATCTACATGTCTATGTTTAGTTTGAATATATATCTTGCTTAGTTAAAGGTTATCAATACTTTTGTGTGCGGGTTCATAGAGCGCTTAGCTTGCTAGTTAGGCTAAGTAGCCGAGTCTCCTGTAAGCATGGTGCTTATACAATGCTTTGCTTGTGAGTGCACCCTGTTCTCTGTTTGGGTGGTAGCAGCGGGAGGTGACAACCCTGTCTATCCTTTGTAATCCACTTCGAATTGAGCATGTTCTTAAATTGCAGGACTGTAGTCGCGTCAGTGGAGTTATCTATTGTGGGTGCTCTATCATCTAAGCAGCATCCTAAAGTGCACAAGAGTAAAGTTAGTCTTAGCTATAGTCAGGTATATATATACTTTGATCCTGTAATAAGAATATCATAGGAATCTACCTCACCTGTTGTTCTCCCGAGTTGACTAGTTTACATTATATTTATAGATCTATCCCCTGAGTGTCATTATGCTTAATTCCTATCTATATATTTACCCTCTACTTAAGCTATGCTGGTATGTTGATAGATATTCCTCTATTACTCAATAAGTCTTACTCCATTGTTCCCTGTGATAAAATATAAATAACGATACCTGGAATACTCCCGGTAAAATGCTACAATGGTATTCTATGCGCTTGCAGAATCCTTCATATCCTTGTTTCATAACTAAAGTTCAGGAGCTATCTTTTTCTAGGGGAAAAGATGACAACCCATATGCTCATCTATGAGAGTTCAAGCAAGTGTGTTCATGCCTTCACATTTTAGGCATGTTACACGAAACCCTTAAGTGAAAGCTATTTCCGTTCTCTTTGATGGGATTAGCCAAATTGTGGTATACTCGAACCGTACAGAGTGCACAAGGAGAGTGGGAAGTCCTTCAACCCAAGTTTTGCATAACCTTCTTTCCCATCCCCCAAGTTGGTAGTCTTCGAAGAGAGGTTCTAACCTTCAAGCAAAAAGAGAATGAATCCCTAGGTGCCGCATTGGCGCGCTTGATGGATCTCTATTCATCTGGCCCTGATCTTGGTATACCTAGTCCTATCCTTCTATAACACTTCTATATAGGTCTTAGTGAGGAATCTACACAATTCTTTGACATCGCTTCAGGAGGAGCCTTCTTACATCTTTCTAATAGTGTGGGGAGAGCTATCCTTGACATAATCCTTTAAAACTCTCCCGCCCATGATGATTCCCCTAAAGAAAAGGACATTCCAACCCCCAAGCAAGAAGAAGTTTCGACAACTAAATTATTGCCAATTCCATCTAAAGCTTTAGCTACCAACCCAATTCCTAGACCATTCCTAGGGACACCAAAGAAACAAGAAATTCATCCTTTGGAGCTTCCTTTTGAATTTAAGGAGGATGTCACTCCTAATGTTCAGAACACCTTCAATCATCTAATCCAACAAAGATCTTTGGCATCATTGACCCCAAATCATCATCTTCCCTATTCATCTCATGATTTGGTTGTCCAAGAGCCCCTTGAATCAACATCATCTTCCACCTCATACTTCAATCTCCCCTATGTCCCTCCTTGTTTCTTTGGTGATAATCCAAACCAAGGAGGCATTCTGAAACTTTTGGTTGACGTTGAAAGGGAGCATAAATTGTCTGAGGTGAAGATTCCCATCCCAATGAAGGATGAGGATGGAAATCCACTCATAGAATGCCATAAACAAGAGATAATGGACGAATATGTTTGATCTATGGACATTCTCGAGGGGTCAACTTTGGAGTCCAAGGAGGATCATGTGGACGAACACCAAAGCCACATTCTAGAAGAGCCACAAGATTCACGCCTTCATGAGAAATCTCCAGAGTCAATCTTTCCCTGCACTACATGCACCTATGAGAGTTACACCCATCCTATGTTTCTCTTTTATCAAATCCTTGAGAGGATGGTTGTGGATGCTTTTGTTTCTCTTATAGTTAAAACTACAAAGGTCGAGCTTATGACTTAAAACAAAGCATTGCCAGGAGATAACCTGTTTGCTTGCTATTTTCAATTCAATAAAGTTTGTTTAGTTTCTATCATCATAAGTAGTAGTAGTAATAATAAATAAAAATAGTTTACCTTTTAAAGATTATGCTTTTCTGTTCAAATAAAATAGAGCGAACCCACTAAAGATTGAGATTGATTATTGCACCGGCCGATGTGCCCACACATCGGTCGGGTTCGTAGTATCACCTTGCACTAGTCTTTGTTGTAGATATTAAAATCATGAATTAAGATTTTTGAGCAAGCACTAGGAGTGATATCAAGAAAAAGGAATTCAAGTCAAGGATAAGGTGCAAATGTGCAATTCAAGAGTGAGGCTAATCAGGCATGGAGAGCTTGGAAGCAAATGTGATGGTCCATTCAAAGTCATCATTGTAACAGAACCGTCCAATTTATAAGAGCACAAGTATAATGCCAGCCCGCAAGCGGTCGCACTATCATACTTGAGCCCATATAAACCCAGTAGTCTGTCGAGTACCATGAAGGGTCTTGATTCGTCGCCAACATACAACCAAGATCATACATAATTCAATATAGATGCCACATGTTACATAGGGTTCACAAATAAATTGCCATACATCAGAGTATGATTAAAGTTATTACAAACCAAGTTCAAATAAAGTAGTAGCGGAAGCGAAGTAGTTTTTAAACCAACATCTCACACCATTGTTCAAATACTTGCTAGTCAGTGATCACAACCCACAAAAGCATCCTAGATTAGATATATAAATAGAAGCACCTTGCTCGGGGCCTACTCCTCGTCCATAGGGACAGAAGCAATTTTTACAATAGCCGTGAAAGACTGTGCTATCTGCAACAAGTGGGAAATAAACCCTGAGTACAAGAAGGTACTCAGCTAGACTTACCCATCATAAACCAAAAATAAAGTGACTCCAAGGATCATGCAAGGCTTTATAAGTGGAGCTAGCTTGACAACATTTTGCATAAAAGCTACTAGTTGAGCTATATATTTTATAATTCGGTCATCAAGTTAGTTAATTATAGCTATTCATCTATAGATTAGCAATTAACCTATGCTAAACATGTGGTATATTAGTAGTGATAGAACAATAGTAACCATAGCAATTTATTATATCATTCTCAGAACCATTCCACTTGCCATTATCACTATGATAGAAGGAAGCTCAATCAAGTTTCTCACTATCTAGGAGAGACAATGATTCAAATCGATTGCAACCAGCTTGGCAGTATTTCTAACACAAACTTAGGTAGACCAGATCAATGGTCACCTTAGGTCACCTTTGGTACAACTCAGGTCCAATTCGTGGGTTCGATCAGCGCCACACAATTGGGGACACTACCGAATGCCAGGTCGATCAGGACTCTAACCTGCCCTTGGTCTCACACTGGCTCCTCGCACATCCTTACTACCTCCACTGTGCGCACTATAATAGAACGAGGCCCGACCTGAGTTGAGCTACTTGGCTTAGCCGTCAGAATGAGTTATCCGGCCAGCTAAGTGAGAGGCATGCGTTCAAGATGATCGAGGACCAACAATAATGCAGTCCTTAATCGACGCAAATGGAATCACATGAGTCAACCTATAACATAGACTCCATCAGGCCTCGATTTACAATATCCCATTGTTCTTTTACACGATAGCAAATATAGCCAACCGTGGTTCAGCGTCCACCTATATCTCGCAGGTGACAGGAAATCAACTGACTTCTACCGAGCTAAGCATTGCTAAGCAGTTATTCGATCCTGGACCTACATAGGATTGAAGCTATATTTCTGGACAAGGTAGTTCCATGCATCAAGTGTTTCCAATAAACTCTTATAACCTAATGCATCAAACATAAATGACTCAAGTGATATTTTATAAAACATAGGAGGCTTATAATGCTCCGGGGCTTGCCTTTCGGGAAAGAAGTGGGTCGGTGGTCAGGGCACTCCAGAAGTTCCTTAGTAGCAAGCTCCTCACCTTCGAGAGCTACTGGCTATGGTGTCTCCTGATTCTTCTCCGCCTCTTCTTCGAATTCTAGTAGGGTTACTTCTTCGGGTGATCCTATATGTATGAGCATGAAATAAGATATTATGGATGCATAGATAATGTCATGGATGATGTGATATGATAAAATGCATACTCATAAGTGCCCTTAACAGTAATGTATTAAAGTGATAACAAGATAAATTTTCTTTTACTAAGTAGGTGCATATCTCCTCTCTAGTAATTAAACAAATTTCCATTTAAGCAATTTCTGGATTGCAAAACAACAGCGACTTGTTTTGACCATAACTAGAGTTATACACATCCAAACAATATAGTTGTAGACTTTCTGGAAATCTTATAAAATTGTTTACAACTTTCTTTTAATCATCTTAAGGTGATTCAGTATCTATACAGGTCAAATAATTCTATCTTTCAGATCTATCCAGAGGACAAGCAAATCTGATAGCAGAATTTTAAAATCTATAATTTTCAAACCATAAGGCCTATGACCATGAAATTTTAGTACAAGTAATATGAGTAAGTTATCTACAACTTTGTTATTAACAAGTTTCACAGGAAAGTCCAATATCCTCATGAATTTGTCAACACAACAGAAACTACTCATGCAGCCATTTAGTTGAATTATAAAGCAATAATTAACTAGCTGCCTATAACCAATTAATTCCAAGCACAACTACTAATATCAACAGATCATATGCATCACAAGCACCATGGAAAACATCATGGTTAAGCCCAAATAATTTACTTATGTGCATTTATTAATTTCCTTATACAATAAGGTTATTTAAAGGATAAATATTTACAGTGCTCAATAAATTCTGAGAAAATTACAGTAGCCTCCACATGTCTCCAATAGCCTACTATATATATTTCATGCCATTTGGATAAGTATATCAACCCCTAAAAAATGGCAAGCTGCATAGGCTTATTTTAGTAAAAATTAGTTTGGCCTAGTGAAAAGTGTCAAGCAACAGATTTCATATTTTTCTTACTTTCATCCTATCATAAGAACACTATGTAAAAATTTGCATGATCATAAGTTATGTATTTTTACTCTATTTATTTTCACTAGAAACTAGCAATTAATTAAGATTAAATAGAAAGACCATACTCCAAGTATGCCTACTGTAGGTTTAGTATTTTTCCTAGGTATAGCATGTAAACACAAGACCAACCAAATTAGAATCACAATTTTTGCACTTGTCTAGCTCAAGTTATGCATTTTACAAGATAGAAACAAATTTAAAAGTACTTATCTAGCTCAATTTAATTCCCCAAAAAAATATCCCAAACAGTAGGTTTCATATTTTTATCAAATAGTACACTTTATGATTAATCCAACAAAATTTGGTTCACTCAAATTGGGCACTCCTAAATCAAGATATCAACTTCTGAAGTTTGCATTCAAATCTATGAAAATAAATCAACAAAATCATTTCTACTCTGACTGACAGTTGGGCCCCTCGGTCAATGGGTCCCACACATCAGCGAGATCAGCGTAGAGCGCGACATTTGACCGGCAAGAACTCGTCGATGGTGAGGTATGCGGCGAAACCACCACCACCATCGTGCTCCCCTCGTCAACCCGTGTCTAGTGGGGTAGGTGGTTGAGCTGATTACGACGGTTAGACACGGCAGCGGCAAGCATGGCAGTGCGGAGGAGGTGAGCATGCCGTTCTTGCTAATGCCAAGCTCTCCCTAGCTCGGTTAAGGCTTCAGGGTGACCTACTTGATGACCTAGGGCTTGGGTTAGGGTTCGGCAAAGCGCTGGTGAGCTCGGCTGCGAGAGCACGACGGTGCTGTGCATGTCGTTTCGGCGAACCGGTGGTCAGTGACGTGTCTCCATCTTTGGGGTAGGCACTAGGGTTCATGGCAGCTCAGAAACAAACATAGGAGGGGGAAGGTGGTGTCTTGCGAGGGCCGGCCATGGCAAGCTTGAGCTCACGGCCATGGCGGGCGAGCTCTATGTGGTGGCGCATTCCTACGTGGTGGCAGTGGTAGCGGTTAAATAAACGATGATGTGAGCATCTATGACCTAAGGTGATGATAGACTAAGGAAGAAGAAGGTAGGAGGAGTAGCGGATAGGGCTGACCATGGTGAGCTCAGAGCTTGGCAGTGCTCTGTGGCCATGGCAGCGACGGCGACACGCAATGTGGCTTTACCTTGGCTCGAACAGTGGCAGTGGTGAGTCGGGGAGGTAGAGTGGCTCATGGTGAAGCTATGCACATGATGGATTGGATGGAGATGCGGATGTGGTGGCGTGTGAGCTTGGCAAAGGCACAATGGCGGTGGCAACGACGGGTTGGCTCGGCTCTAGCGGGGGCGAGAGCGAGAGAGGCAGGTTGAAAGAGTGAGAATGGGAGAGAGCAGCAGCGTCGCCTCCCTCTTATCTCCACTTTGACATGGCGGCGCGGGGCCAGTGTCGGCATACAGGCACCATGTGGAGCCTCGCCCCTATACATGGTCGGCCATCGAGAGGTTTGAACTCAACCGGTTCAGAGCTGCAGCGAGCGACTGACAGAGCAAGTTCAAGGTGATATTACTCCTAATCCATGGCGATTTAGCGAAAACTATATTAGTGAAAGTTGTAGAGCTATGTGAGATCTCCAACTTTGCTTTTAGGGAGTAACATCTAATTTGTCCTAGTTTTCAAAATGCAAAGCTCCGAAGTAGGTCACATTGAAACTGAAAACAGCTTCGGGGCCCACACGTCAGCGAGACTAGCGCAAAGCGTGGCCTTTGACCAGCAAGAACTCGTCAACGGTGAGGTCTTCGGCAAAACCACCACCACCATTGTGCTCCCCTCGTCAACCCACGTCTAGTGGTGTAGGTGGTTGAGCCGATAATGGCGGTTAGACATGGCGGCGCGATGGAGGTGTGCGGTAGTGCCATTGCCATTCTTGGCAATGTTGAGCTCTCCCTAGCTCGGTTAAGGCTTTAGGGTGACCTACTTGATGACCTAGGGCTAGGGTTAGGGTTCAGCAAAGCACTGGTGAGCTGGGCCGCGTTCATGGTGACGAGAGCAAGACGGTGCGGTGCATGTCGTTCCGGTGAGCCGATGGTTAGTGATGGGTCATTGTCCTTGGGGTAGGCACTAGGGTTCATGGTGGCTTAGAAACAAACACAGGAGGGGGAAGGTGGGGTCTTGCAAGGGCCGGTCATGGCAAGCTTGATCTCACGGCCATGGTGGGCACGCTCGGTACGGCGGTGCGTTCCTGTGTGGTGGTGGCGGTAGCGGTTAAATAAACGATGATGTGAGCATCTATGACCTAAGGTGATGACATACCAAGGAAGAAGAAGGTAGGAGGAGTAGCGAATAGGGCTAGCCATGGTGAGCTTAGAGTTCGGTGGCGCTCCATGGCCATTGCGGCGACAGCGACGCGTAATGTGGCTTTACCTTGGCTCGAACAGTGGTTGTGGCGAGTCAGGGAGGTAGAGTGGCTCACGGTGAAGCTATGCACGTGATGGATTGGATGGAGATGCGGTGGTGGTGGCATGTGAGCTTGGTGAAGGCACGGTGGCGATGGCAACACGTGGGTCGGCTCAGCTCTGGCGGGGGCAAGAGCGAGAGAGGCAGGGTGAAAGAGTGAGAATGGGAGAGAGAAGCAGCGTCGCCTCCCTCTTCTCTCCACTTCGGCACGGCAATGCGGGGCCAGTGCCAGCATACAGGCACCACATGGAGGCTCGCTCCTACGCACGGTCGGCCACCGAGCGGTTTGAACTTGGCCGGTTCAGAGCTACAGCGAGCGACTGACATAGCAAGTTCAAGGTGATATTATTCATAATCCGTGGCGATTTAGCAAAAACTATATTAGTGAAAGTTGTAGAGCTATGTAAGATCTCCAACTTTGCTTTAGGGAGTAACATCTAATTTGTCCTAGTTTTCAAAATGCAAAGCTCTAAAGTAGCTCACATTGAAACTGAAAACAACTTCTAGACTTAAAAATTTTAAGTCTCAAAACAGCTGTTTGTTGATTCTTGTGGGCCCTATTTGACCATGTTAGGCATTGAATTAGCTCATGACCCTTAAACAAAGTTTGTTCCACATAAGATAAGATACAACTTTTATTAAGGGTGCACTACCATGCAAACATCTATGCTATAGTTCAACTTTGGTCAAAGTAGGATCATGAAAAATAACATTATGAGTAAACTAGGACTTATAAGCAAATTTGGCCCATGTCATGAATACAAACATTGTTCCATTTTCTATCCTACATGTGTCTAAGGTGTTTTTGTGACCTGACAACCATCTCTCACATTGGTCACACGTGATCACAAGCATATGTAAGTATATAAGCAACATCACATGTGATAAAGAGAAGGTGAATGAAATGAAACATCACCTGCTCATGCTCATGAATGCTTGGATGATGCTTGTGCTAATGAAATGCAAGTGCCAAATGCAATGCTTAACACTAGGGTGTTACAATCATCATGAGCTATCATGCTTCAAAACAATAAATGTAACATCTCTAAGGTATGTGGTTAATGTTTAAATTATTACCTTTGACCCGATAAGCATGAATATTTGATATGATTGAACTTGTTTAGTTTTGCTAACACAATGTTCAAGCTTAGCTTTTCAATCACGCCTTCTTTTTGTTCATAATAATAGCCAACTCTTTTAAACTCTTATCACATTGAACAGTAGAAGTATGCCCAAAATGATTTTGCATATGTTCTTCTATCTTGTCTTGTCTGAATCCAACATAGGAAGAGTGTAGATTGAGATGTTAAAATTGAATGATCATGTTCTATTTTTACATCCTCAACTCTAAAACAAATGCTTAAATATGAACCTCTTCTTATGCAACTTGTTGTCATGTTGAGTTTAGATAAATTTTGTGACCTTATGAACTAGTGGCACTTCAAAGATTTGAACTATCTCTTTCATAAATACCCTTTTTTGCCTTTTTGTGAAGAGAGACATGGATTTAAAAAAAAGTTGGTCACATGAAGGTCCAAGTAAAATAAAATAAAATTAAAAAAAATATGAGCACATGATGGTCCAAGTATATTAAAAGTATTATATATAATAATAATAATAATAATAATAATAATAATAATAATAATAATAATAATAATAGCTCCATGATCTCAAATGTTATCTTGTGGGGGGTCAATCATGAGGAGATCCTCTCACCACATTGGTTTGCTTTAGAAGTGTCACAACTTTCACTGTTTAACTTAACAATATACATGGCATAGGTATGCTTCTCCTTCACCTTGATCTTCCATTTAGCATGATAAATGTTTAGATGCTTTTGTTTCATTTCCAATCATGCTATGTGCCACTATTTGCTTTTCAACAAGAGGAATAAACTTTTTGGTTCACTAGTACATTTGTACTAGTTGAACCCTGTTGCTTTCACCCTTTGTGCCTTTGAATAAGCATAGATGCCAAAGGAACAGGTGTGGCGGTTGGGCAACCCAACCCCATCCTAAGCAACTTCTCCTTCGATGAAAAACTCTGAGGCTATGCATAGAAGCACTTCACACATCAATGTCAACTCTCTAGACTTCATCTCAATATGAGACACTGGTTCATATCTTGGTACCCCTCTCCTACATTTATCTCCCTAAAAATGAATGCTTAAAAAGCCAATTCTTTCATGTTATTAAAACTTGATGAACTCTAAAACATGACCCCAATATTTGATCATGACTTATCTTATGAGATTGGCTTGCATAATCTTTATTCCTTGTCTTTCACTTAATGCTTGTGGGAACCTTACTCAATTAGGATAATATTACCTAAGTTGTTGTGAAGTGTGATATAGTGATGACAAGATTTGTCCTTCTTTCCAATCAAGTACTTTGGAGACTTTTGTTTTGAACAAAATTTAAAACCATGGCTTCATAACTCCTCTATGGTATAAATGTCCTACTAGAGCCGTAGGCAATATCTTTACAAACCCATAGATTCTTGCTACTTAGATTTTGTTTTGAGTTTTGTCAAATTATGTGACCCTAGTTAGTGATGCACCATGCTTACATGATCAAGATCACATACATGCTTTACACTTACACTGAGAGTAAGCAAAAACATGTTTTCCACACTTATATGCTATGCTCTTACACTGAGAGCTAGCATAGACATTCCTTTCCACCTCTCCACAAACATGCCTTGCCACCTTTCCACAAAATAAAGACTCCATGTATCGAGGATCTCTCTCCATTGTCCATACAAGTCTGAAAAAGATACATGGGCTATATGTTGTGAAAAGAGAGAGAGATTTGAAAAAGATGATAAAAAAAGAGAGCTGAGTGAAAAAAAAGTGTCGAGCAAAAAATAAAGAGAGGATGAGCATCAAAGATACCCCATAATCTCAATCATCTAGATTTGGAGAGAGCAACTTTGAGGAGTCAACCTTCCACTCATAACTACAAACTTGCACTCTTGATCATGGTTTGTATGTTGTTTTCCTCCATGGATCCATGCTTTGACTTTACAATATAAATATTCTAAGTATGCCTTTCAAGTTCTCCTACCCAAAACTCCACATAAGCCATAGTTGTAGGGCCTTGAGGCAAAGTAAGATATTGGTGAGGACACACACAAATACCACTAAGTCAATTGAGAGAACCATATAAGGAGTAACATGAGCTGTGTTTTGTTTTGAAAAATATTGACAAAAAGTCCAATCTCACTTGAGAAGCAGAAGTGATCTATGTCTTCAAGTAAGAACTGTTCCATTTCTCAACCACCAAATGTGATGTTCTAGCCACTTGAAAGCCCACACGTATGAGTAGATGTGTATCAAATCCACCCGAATCTTAGCTTAGTCCTCTTTCTTGTTTGAATCCTTTACTCGGGACGAGCAAAGGTTCGGTGTGGGGGGGCATGTTGATGGTCACTAACACCTATTTTGACCATCAACATTTCACCCAAAAGCAAGATAAAGTTAGGAAAATCATCATCACATGTGTAGGATTTGCTTTATAATCACCTAGTTCCACTTGTACATGTAGATTTATTTGTATGCCGGAATTATAGCAAAAAATTGTGCAAAATGGTAAAGAAAATGGATAAGGGAGGCAAGTGGACGTGGCAGGGAGGCCAGGGGCCCACGTGCCACGCTGGTTGGCCCCAGCATGGCGCCGCCCATTGTGGCACCTGCTCATTCCACATCACCGATCTGTGGGAGAGGTCCTCCAAGCCTTTTCTAGCATTGATCTTAAGTCGGTTTGCACTGATGGTAATGATGGAGTGGTCTTGGATCCATGGTCCACTATCATGGACTTAGAGCCCTCCAACCAACCATGAAACCTCCTTACTGGCCAAATCTTCGCATGTGCTGCCTTCACAACCACCTTTGGGAGTCAATCAAGGCCCTACGAATGAAAGGCGGTGAAATCAAGGGCCAGCCGACGCCTCTACCACCGTCCGGTGCCCAAGTTACCTCCACTACCTTACTTGACGTCTATAAGTACCCCCCTATAGCAACCGACCTTGGAGAGCTATAAATAGTGGTGTGAAGCATCATTTGTAAAGAGCCCCATTCATTCCATCACTCCAAGTGAGAGTAGTAGCTAGGCAACGCTCTATAGCTCTACTAGTTAGAAGTAGAAGATAGGGAGAGAGTAAGGAGAAGCTTGGGGAGGAGCCAGGTTTATCGGCATCATCTCCACTTGTGCTTTGCCAGATGAAGCTCTTCTTTGAGTGAAGTCCGACATCTTCTATGGTAACTCTGCTCTTTTGCACTACTTAAGTATTATTTATATTATTATGTTTACAGTGCTCGAGTCTCATTTCATCGTGTACAAGATTAGAGTAGTGAGTCTATAGATTAAGCATGGTGCTTAGGCTATAGCTTGCCTATGTTTACAGCTTGGCCTCTGGATAGATTGTGGCAGGTGGCAGGTGGTGACAACCCTATCCATCCTCTATACTCTACCATGATAGGTCTAGTTATTAAATCATAGGGCTCATGGCTGACCTTGTCTAGTTATCCCTCCTGGTTGCTAGGCAGGCTGTGCCTTAAAGTAAACAACTGTGATATAGTATTCCTTAGTCTTGCCTTAATTCATAGAAACCCCACCCTACCTACTATTTTACCCTTGTTCTATCCTTGGACAACTTAGTTCTTAGTCTAGTTCACTTTGTGTTCCCCGTGGAAATATGATACCTTGGAATACTCCCGGGTGAAAGCTACATTGACATCCATGCGCTTGTGGATTTATCTGTTTGCCATATCTAGTGTCAACAGCAAACTGGACACGAAGAAATCATCCTCAGGGGCTGATGTGTCCTTCGAGGACGTCAAGCCAGCAGGAACCAGCCCGAGGCAGCCTGAGAAGATGATCCACGCCAGCTACGACTGTCCCAAGCGGTGACAGTGCATCCTCGTTGACTCATGACCCAGGGGCTATGATGACCTCATTGCAAGTAATCGCTCAGGGGCTCGCCACACCCCGAACAATGACAACCAGTCCCATGACAACTCCCAGTACATCAGTCAATAACATCATCTCTAACTCTAGCCGCTCTACCCAAACATGTCCACATACACATCTAGGCTCACCCCTAGCTTCAGAAAACCACGCCCAACTCACGAAGCAAACCACGGAATAGTGTACTCGAGCACCCCGTCCAGGAGCTACTTAGATCCCTGAGTGACCCGCTCTAGCTCGTGACAGCAGCCAGACATGAGTCACTAGTGGAGGACACATGCGAGGACACATATGTATGTGCCACGATGTAGCACTGAATGTCATCGTCCTAGTGACCCCTTTCCCAAACATCTTCTATACGCTCCCCACACGACGATGAGCTAGTAACCCATGTCCTAACCTCTCGCTCAGGTCGCCCTGGCTGACCCAACGGACAAGCTCCTAGGCAAGGCTAGGCACATGCACATGAGTCTAAGAGGAAATGAGAAACCCATTTGCTCAAGACCAGGGGAGCAAAAGGAAGGGGGATCATGTCATTCTCATGCTTTCTTCTCACATTGTTCCGGATCTATGATCACCCTCCACCATCCTATCGCTCCAATGGATCACGCACATTTTAGCACCGTAGGCCAGTCCTCAGGTTAAGTTACGCATTCGCAGGCACAGATCTAGGAGGATGAAGCACATTCCAATTTGAATGGAAAGTAAGTAAAAGAATGGCGTAATCACAAGCGAATACACCAATCGCAGTCTAGTTGCAAATACCTCAAGCATCATCCATCGTCGAATGAGAGACCTGCTTCGAGCTTCTCCACAGGTACCTACGATAGGACAGAATGATGAACTGCTTCCCAAATTCCTTACCACAATGAGATGCCTCTCAGACGAAGCCTCCCAGACTAGCTCCAGGGCAAAGTCGGGCACTCACGCGGATGGGGAGCAAAAGGAAGCAAAGCACCGCTCTGCCCGAGCAGGTGGAATGGGAAAAATCAAAGCCTACGACCTACGCTCGCTTTTTCCCCTTGCATCAAACTAGACCAGTGACCTGACCCCGATGCTTCGACCACAATGTCAGGTTGCATAATGTTCAGCTCTATGGGCTAGCCCCTAGGCTAGAACATGTCCCCGTACTCGCATGGCTAATGGAGAAGGAGCACATTCCAACCTGAACAAGAGGAACATAGGCAGCAACACGACAAGGTGGGATCACACGCCAACAACATCACATGCGGGAGAAGCAAACACCACAACAACCGAGTAGCCCTCAGCGCACGTAACACTCAAGGAAGTCAGCCCGCTATGAGCTAGAAGCACACAGTCACTCATGGCTAACCCCACACATTTAAGAAAAGAAGACTGAGCAAATGACCTCGGTAAGAACCACGGCCTGACAATAGCTCAATGATGTGCCCAGTCGGGCAGAGTGATCCATGGGAATTAACAACATAGAGACCGAATGGCTCAGGCAAAGCCCTTCACGCTGAGAACCACTGAGACAAATCGTTCAAACAATTGGCACTAGCGATGTCAAAAGAGAAATTGGAAAAAGCAACGCGCGCATTAGAGCCTCAAGGACTCATGCATTTACCGATTACAATACTATCCTAAACATTAGGATCACTAGCTTCTAAAGCCACGAATAGAAACATCTAGTCTAACACGTTACAGGACTAGATGGACCCGAGGTTACAATAATTGTTGGATCCCCTCCCGCTTGCGATGGACATCTCATAAAGTGGAGAGACCAATACAAGGTGTCTCTAGTCTTCAGAGCTGCATCACAGGAAGGAGAGGGCTGTCGAAAGAAGCCTCAGGGACATCAACCTCACGGAGCTTCCTCTAACATCTAAGGAAGAGAAGCCCCACTAGGAACCGCCCCGATGTCACTTCTAGTAGAGCAGGGGAGGAACGCTTGGCGATGAGCCAGCGAGCGAGCCATCGAGTCAATGCTCGAGTGCTCCTAGACCCAGAGCTAGGAGCTATGTGCTCGCCAACCATGGGGGAGCCCAACGGCTAGAGCATCCCATGGTACCATTACTCCACATATTCATGGAACTGCCTCTAACACCGGTGGTGGACGAACGCCGGTAGGGTGTGATAGAGCCTGATCTCCAAAGATCCCTCCCAACGATGGCCAAGCCACCAGGAGGGACCGTGAACCATGGCGCTCAAAGAAGACAGTCGTTCCCTTGCTCAGACTAGATGACGGGGGAAAAACTTGGAAGTTGGGGAAGAAGTGGGGATGAGACTCGCTACCCTCCTCTCCCTCAGCTTAAATAGACGGCACGATGACAAAAGCAGATAAGACGGTGGTTGGCATTCAAGACGGGTGCAAACTTCAAGATGCACTCGCCATCAAGAGGCAGACGACACGATGGTTCAGTCCCCCAGGCGACACGAGACCCATCGATGGTCTCAGGAGGTATGCTGAACTTATGCGTTTACTCTGGTATTTACTAACCGCTTTCTTGCAGCATAGGTGAGGTAGCAAGGCAAAACACCGAGCAACAGATGCCAATGTTGTAACATATGCCGAGTAAGCCTCGTACCTTTTGCCTTCATTATTATCTTTCATTGCACATGCTCGCATTTTACAGTGCACAACTGTTCATGAGAGGGCACCGTTAGGACATGATGTGGCTTGGGGAGGTCAACAGCCCCCCAGGGCCACACATCGAGCGGCCCTCTGAATCCATGAACCCGTGTCATGTTGAGGAAACCCACTCTTAGGCCAGTCCTTAGAAGGGCTCAAGGCCACAAAGGGATTGGGGTAGGGAGGAGATGGGCCCCTGCGGCTCTAATCGGTGGTGCAGAGCCACACGACCATCTCTCTCTAGGTCTGAGTCATCTGCTTTGAAGTCTCCTAGGTTGCCCCCTCTAGGGGGTAGGCATCTTGCCCTCTGGCCGCTACAGAGGTGGTTGGGGACCAACAGGATTAATGACTGATGATTTATGGGATGTCTCTCGATGAGGCACAGCCGAACTCCACATCGACTGGGGAGGATATCAGGTCCTGCTCGGATTACCCATCAACCCTGACGAGGCGCACCGCTCCGATTGCGTGGTTACGATGGAATGCCTCTCCCCATGTGGGGCAAAACCAAACCTACATATTATAGGGCAACACGACCTCTCGAGGTTGGCAAGGGCACTAGGGAAAAAATGGAGTCGGGTCCCCCACAAGCCCAAAAAGAAGATGGTCACAAGTCTCGGTCAACTCCTCATTGCGTCCTAGGTCCATCAAGACCAAAGGCTAGCTTTGAAGACTCACAAACCATCATAGGTCCATGACCTCTCCAAGAGAGATCAATGAAGCAGACGGCCCGGGCAACACAACAGTGACTTCCATACCAAGCGACGTGAAACCTAGAACATGATCACAGCTCGATCATGTGGAAAAAGCAAAAAGGTCCAAGACCTATGAGCCAATGCATGACCACCGAAAACCTCACAACTATGTAAAGAGAGGTCGAGGATAAACTCCTCGCATCATCAGGACATAACAACCATTGTGGGAACCCAAACTGGAAGCATGATGCTGAACCCATGGCTCGAGGACTCGTTGCAATCATAAGGGAAGCCTAATAAATTTATGGATACAACAGCGGCCAAGCCGCTAAAACACCAAGGCGGGCACCACCTCGATGGTGATGCCAACTGACAACCCAAGGCCAAACGATGTGGAGGAAACATAGGCGGCACATGCCCTACCTACTCCTCAACAAACGGCATGACCTTGGGGACCACATGCCGAGGGGACTGCTACCATCCCTTTGACAATAAAGGGAGCGGCTATCACCAGCAAATGAAGCATAGACGGGACATCGTCCTGATCCGTTCAACATGGACAACATGATAGGGCCACACTACTTTGCCCTTCTTAGCTCTGCGAGTAGTCCCAAGCAGACATCGGGTGAACTTTTAGCGAGATCCTGACATAATGCCAGACTACGCGCGAAACTCAAGGACAAGCCAGATACGCCTCTAGCCATCGCACAGTTCGAGCACATGAACCACCAAGGTTCAGAGCGAGAAGTGGCGATGGGGTAGCAAACCGATGTCGTGTATGACCCGACTCGGTGGCCACACTACCGCTCAGTCCCCAGTTCTCAAGTTGCCTTCTAGCACTAGCTGTTGGAGGTGCGACGTCGGTCTCTAGCCACCACAAGTGATCCCCAGCAGATAACATGATTGGAGCCCTATGGCTCCCTTAAGATTTTCCTCTCCCCTCTTTCCCTCAAAATCAGCCTAGGCTAAAGCCAAGTTCCTAGAAGTAGATTAAGGGGGTTTGAACGATAAGGAAGCACCTATTTATAAGCCCAAGGGCGCCCCCCGCGCACATGCCACGGGAAGCCACAACCAAAGTCAGATGCCCTCATGAGGATAGGAAATCAAGACCATCTAAAAGGTAGGGCCGCAACAGGGTCAACAAGACCACTCGACTTCGCCTAGGTCACGAACCCCAAAACATGGCGTACTAACATGACAAGGCTCAACAGTCACGTACTGTGTCGCTAGGGTGTTCTAATGGGGTAGAACACAGTGGCCACCTACCGCATTGAATGCACCAACCCGTAAGGGGCTGAGCAACAAAGCTTGAATATGCCACGACTATGAATCGTACAGAGGATGGCAGTGGTTTAAATCTATCGTAAAATAAAAAAATCTACCTGATCCAAATCCATAGGTGGTTTTTTAGGTTCTAGAAAGATCTTAAGATGGTGGCCATTTACCTTGAATAACATACCTTCATCATTTTGAAGTGTTACCGCTCCATGCGACGATGTGCTTATCACCTTGAATGGTCCTTCCCATTTGCTCCGAAGTTTTCCATGCCCGAATAATCTAACCTTGGAATTAAAAAGTAATACCTTATCTCCAGGGGCAAACTCCTTCTTCTTAATCCACTTGTCATGCCATCTCTTCATTCTCTCCTTGTATATATTGGCATTATGATATGCTTTTTCACGCCATTCATCAAGTTTAGAGAGTTGCATCTTCCTCTTGGTTCTGACAGCTTCAAAGTCCATGTTCCATCACTTGATGGCCCTGTGACCCTTGAATTCTAGCTCAATGAGTAGATGACAAGTCTTCCCATAGACCAGTTGATATGGTGACATCCCAAGTGGTGTTTTATAGTCCGTTTTGTAAGCCCATAGTGCGTCGGGTAGTAGATCTTTCCATGCAGTCACCATCTCGTTGACCGTCTTTTGCAGAATGTTTTTGATTTGTTTATTTGATGTTTCTGCTTGGCTACTTGTCTGAGGGTGGTATGGAGTAGCGACATTGTGATGAATTCCATGCTTTGACAAGTAATTGTGAAAATTCTTGTCAGTGAAGTGCGTGCCTCCATCACTAATCACCATCCTTGGAACTTTGAATCTTGAAAATATTGTCTCTTCAAACATCTTCTTGGAGTTCTTTGCATCAGCAGCTCTACATGGCATGGCTTGAACCCACTTGGAGACATAGTCAACTGCTACCAAGATGTATTCATAGTTCTTTGATTTCAAAAAAGGTCCCATGTAATCGATTCCCTAGACATCAAAGAGCTCTATCTGGAGGTTGTTGGTGAGTGGCATGGCATCTCTTGAATTGATATTCTCGTGCCTTTGACATGTTCCACACCTTCAGATGAAGTCTTTCGTATCTTCATACATGGTTGGCTAGAAGAATCCACTTTGCTAGATCTTTGAATGAGTGCGGAATGCACCATAATGTCCTCCATATGTTGATGAGTGGCATCATTCGATGAACTTGATGCCTTCTTCCACTGGTACACACCTTCTGAGCAGGCCATCAGAGCAGACTCTGAAGAGGTATGGTTCATCGCATATGTGGAGATGACTTTTGTAGATGAGCTTCCTTTTGTTCTCCCCTGGTGGTACATAACCCGCAACCATAAAATTAACAATATTTGGGTACCAGGGGTCGGATTTTGTGACTTTGAAGAGCATGTCGTCCCGTAGTGAATCATTGATGGGCAGTTCCTGCGAATTCTCAAACTGCATTCTAGACAAGTGATCGGCAACAAAATTTTCTACTCCCTTTTTATCTTTTATTTCTATATCAAATTCTTGGAGTAGCAAAATCCATCTTATAAGTCAAAGTTTAGCATCTTTCTTAGTGAGCAAGTATTTTAAGACAGCATGATTAGTATAAACAATCACCGTAGCTCCTACTAAGTAAGATCTAAACTTATCAATATCAAAAACACCAGCTAGGAGCTCTTTTCAGTTGTTGCATAATTAAGTTGAGGTCTTGTCAAAGTTTTGCTAGCATAAGCAATTGCATGATGCTTTTTACCTTTTGTTTGTCCCAAAACTGCCCCCACAGCATAATCACTAGCATCACACATAATGTCAAAAGGTAGCGACCAATCAGAGGGTTGAATGATTGGTGCAGAGATGAGTGTTTTCTTAAGAATGTTAAAATATTTTAAACATGTATCATCAAATTCAAAGGGAATATCTTTAGCCAAAAGATTTATAAGTGGTCTAGCAATATGTGAAAAATCTTTTATAAAGCGATGGTAAAAACCAGCATGACCAAGGAAACTATGGATCCCTCTTATATTTAGGGAGGAGGTAACTGTTCAATTACTTCCATTTTAGCTCTATCTACCTCAATCCCTCGTTCGGACACCAAGTGTCCAAGCACTATTCCTTCTCTAACCATGAAATGACATTTTTCCCAATTAAGGACTAAGTGATTTTCTTCACATGTGTTGCAAAACCTTGTCTAAATTTTCAAGACAATCATAAAAAAAAATTTCGTAAACAAAAAAGTCATCAACGAAAACTACCATGATTTCTTCAATCATATCAGAAAATATAGACATCATGCATCTTTGAAAAGAAGCTGAAGCATTACATAATCCAAAAGACATTCTACGGTAAGCATAAGTTCCATATGGACATGTAAAGGTGGTTTTGCTTTGGTCATCTGGATGGATCGGAATCTGATGATAACCTGAATACCCATCAAGAAAATACAAGAAAGAGTGATTCGCCAGTCGCTCCAACATTTCATCAATGAAGGGCAACATGAAGTGATCTTTCTTTGTTTCCTTGTTAAGTTTTCGGTAATCTATGCACATCCGCCATACAGTGATGGTTCTTCGGGGGATTAATTCATTCTTTTCATTTTTGAACAACAGTCATGCCTCCGTTTTTAGGCACAACTTGAATAGGGCTTACTCACTCACTATGCGGCACATGATAGATGATCCCGGCGATCAAGAGTATCAAAACCTCTTTCTTAACAACCTCTCTCATCACATTGTTAAGCCTACGTTGGGGCTCCCTAGAAGGTATAGAGTCAGGATCTATAGGGATGCGATGGGTGCAAAGAGCAGGGCTAATTCCCTTAAGGTCTTGGAGCGAGTAGCCAAAAGTAGAACAATACTTTACTAAGATAGTTATCAAGCGTGGGGATTCTTCTTGAGAAAGTTTGTCACTTTTGATCACAGGCGAGTCCTGATCATTATTAAGAATGAGCCTCCCGAAGCCGTATAAAGAAGCTTCGAGGTTTTCCTATCAAGACCCATATAGAAGTGTTGAAGAAGAATAGGGTCTTGAATGGCAAGGTCAGGGCTAGTATTAATAAGAGTATTAAAGCGTTCCCAAGCCATGCCTAGAGATTATTTTTTCTTTTGTTTAAAAGATAGAACCTCTGAACGAAGTCTGACTACCCTAGAGATGGGAAAGAATTGCAAGCAAAAGCTAGAACACAGGGCTTCCCAATCTCCTTATCTACTCGCTATGGTGAGATTGTACCAACGTTTAGCTTTTCCCGTCAAAGAGAAAGGACAAAGCTTCCATCGTAAGGTTTTGTCTGACATGCCCGCAGTGCGCAAGCATGCATAGGTCTACTTAAACTCATTTATGTGGGAGTAGGGGTTTTCATCATCTTCGCCCCAAAAGGGTTGATCCTGAACCATGTTTTTTAAACACGGGCGCAGCTCATAGCTAGGTGTTAGGATAGGCTTTGAAGACTCTTGTGGCTGTAGGCGTGCACTCGTGGGTGCACCATATTGATAGATAGGGGTGGATTCTAGATCCATGGTAAAGAGAAAGATAAAAGAATAATGATACATGGAGAAACTAGGTTCAAAGTTAACTCATCAACCGCATCACCGGCAACGGCGCTAGGAATGCTTGTTGGTATAAATTAATGCACATAGAATAATCCGTAAGTACACGGATATTATATCAATGTAGCACTTCACCAAGAGTACCTAGTTTTATATCAAACTCGAGAAAACATGTGTGAGAATAACCAAATCTAATTGATCCCAACTTCACAATCAAGGCTAGATAATAGGAGCGTAGAGGAGACTGCAAAGGTCTTCTAGTTCTAACTTTGGTAAGCTTTGTCTTCTATTGTTCAATTCTAGGGATATTACTAGAGAAAACATAGGAAGAGTCTGTTTCCTATAGCAACAAGGTCTTGCTAGGCCTAATAACAGGAGGTGGACTATAGAGGATTCAACAAGGCTATAAGAGTCACCCTCGTGAGCTACCAACAATCTAGAAAATAGGGTACATCCATGAGTAACCGTGTCTAAGCACCACACTTACACTAGAATACTACTTTAACCTAGGAGCTACAAGGATTAAAGTACTCAAAAGAGAGTCGCAAACCTAAAGAACAATATGAACAAGATGCTTACTTGAATTAGAAGTCAATTGCCAGAGAAATCTCAGAAGCAAACTCCAGAAGGACTTGATTCTGCCAGGGTACAAGCCGTAGAGATAGCACCAATAGGCCAGGACTCCTCCAAACTCTTCCCTCTCACTCTATCTCACTATCTCTAGTACAAGACTAGATCATATTGAGGACAAATCTTTCTCTTGATTGCTAGATCTGATCCTGGTGGACATATGAATTAGGGTTTCTGGCTTCTTAGCTCTTAGGATCGAATGAGGCATCACTCTCCTAGAGGGGGCGGGTGCAGGCAGATATATATAGGCCAGAGCATCAATCCTGAGCCCTCAGATAAAACTGACTTGAATAAACGGTGGAGATGCAATCTTTGAGGCGATGGAGAACCAACATAGCAAGGAGGCTGGCAGGTGGGACCCCTAGGGGCCAAGCGGCCAGCATGTGGGACTGGCTAGCCCCACATGTCAGTGACATGTGTCCTGCTTCGGTGGAGAGCCTCCTAGAGTCTTCCCACGTCAATTACGCGGTGGAATTCTGTGATTTCCTTTGACGAATAGGTACTCCTTGATGGTTTTCTGATTGAATTCTGCTAGAAACATAGATTCACCAAAACTTATGGAATTTGTCAGTTAAAACCCATAAGTCTACATTGGTGATCCATTTTAGCCATTTATACAAGTTATATTGAAGGTTTGTGATGAATGTTAACTACCGTCAACAGGCTACTGTCGGGGTTATAACTCTGGGGTATCTCAGGGCACGGATTAGTTAGCAGGCCACATAGCCCACAATACGCTAGCTAGCAAAGGCCCAAATGACCAAGGCCTAGCCGAGTCATGTAAGCCAGGCCAAACGCTAAGGCCTGGGTCATCCATGACCTCTTCCTCCTACTTTAGGCCACACGGTGCACAAAGGCGCAAGACCTCGCCCCCGTCTCGACCCCTGGAGGGGACGAGGAGAGGTCAAACCCCACCAAGTACACCTACTATGGCGAGGGTAGGTAGGCCTCACTAGCCCCGCAAGGACCAAGGGGATAGTAGTCACCTTGGTCTGGTCAGACGTTAGCCTTGCACAAGAAAGATCGGATAAGACACACTGCCCTGAGGCGGTGATGACAGGCACGATGACCACTGGCCAGACATGGCCTGACAAGATGCATGCACGATCTCACTCACTATGGGATGGGATCCATGATAGGGGCCTTGACTTAATGGCCACTCAGACCGACGAGAGCCATGACCCCAACAATCGAGATCGTGGCCCTCAGCTCCTCAGCGACAACCAGATGATCAATGGCCTAAGGGCAGCCATCAACTCTTGTACCATGCCTCGGGAAACTAGGAGACAATGACAAGGACCATGACGGGGACCACATCACATAGGATGGCTCGCGAACCACCACCGTGCCTACAATGCTACCACGGCTGGCACAGTAAGTACCACGCCACATCCTGCCATGACGTTGCCACAAGATGATGACAACCGCCATGATTGGACATACTCCATAAGATGGCGTAGCGTGTAAGCCAAGTTAGCTAGGACCTCCCTCAGGCTCACGACCCTTCAGTTGGGAGAACCACCTCCGTTGTATGTGCGTTGGCCCCAAACTCTATTTAAGGGCGGCCAGGACACCCTTTCGAGACATTCTAAGTCCCCTACTCATTCACTCATTCTCCATCATAGTAGGGCTCCTAAAGCTTCCATTCGGGTAGCCTATCACCTTGCTTAGGTTCTCCAACCTCTTTCACCATTCTTGCAACCCCATTTTAAAAACTTTAGAGCATTCAAGCGAGGAATACGGACTCGATCATCTCTGAGACTGGACATAGGGCTCCGGCCTGAACTAGTATAAATCCTCATCTCTTTTGGATGCTACCCTTGTCTTCCTGAAACACCAACACAATTGGTCTGCTAGTCGATTCTACCCTATAGCTCTACATCGTACCCGGATGTGGGGGATTACGAGGGATGGACATGGCTGTCACCACCTGCCACCTACCCCTCAACTGTGGAGTACAAGGCAAATGAAGGTAGCCTTTAGCCTAGACACCACGTCTACGCTATTAACTACTACTCTAGTGTGTTAACAAGGGTTATCCATCTTTATCAGGGCCCTTCTACTAGAGCATCCACCACGGGGACAGATGATGATCCCGCAGATAGGTATGAGTAAAGATTAACTAATCAAAAGACTTGTAGCCAAAAGAACCACAAACACTCACTTAGCGGGAGAACCCGTTGAAGTAATGATGCTCATCGAGGTACAAGTTGGGGAGACACCGACAAGTCCGGTGCTTCCCCGAGCTCTTCCTCACATCTCTCCCTTATAACTCTAGATAGCTACTAGGGCCTAAGCCCTTGGAGTGTTGCCCAAAAGTGGAGTGCTCCTCCTTGGTGTTGTTGTTGTGAGAAGGAGGGGTTGCCCCTCTATTTATACACAACTTGAGGTGGTGTAGATTCTATATTTGGTACGAAACCTAAAGTCCACCACCTTTGCATGTCACCATGTGACCGCCTTACGAAGGAGAGGATGAGCAGTGCTAGGAGGGGGTCAGGCGACCCCATGGGTTGGCCACCCCTGACTGGCTCCAATCGCCACCGCCTTCGCATGGTGGGCTCTTGGCTAGACCTAGAGCGCGTACCCATGGTGTTTTTGGTCTAGTTATGTCAGGTGTGTGTCCTTTGCTCATCTTTTCTCCTTCTTTTTCTTTGACTGAATTATGTGGACGTTGTACTTTGGGCCCATTTTGATGTATTTTTATATTGGTCACCTATAAATAAATATTTCACCAAAACTTGTGGAAATGATTAGTTCTAAAGCCCTATGTCTAAGTTTGGTGTTTATTTGAGCATATTTTATATGAAAGTTGGTGGTTAGAAATTGGAGTTAAGGACCGCCAACAAGCTCCCCCACACTTACCCCTTTGTTCGTCCTCGAGCAAAGTTAGAGATAAAAGTAATCATGAGCACAATATCCCAAGATATACAACTTTACATGAAAGCTATTCTAGCACATTCTTTACACAAGTGGGATATGTGGCATTAGCTAATATGTTTCCTTGGATTGTTGAAAAGTGGAACTATTCTCGAAACAAAGTCATCTTTCCAATTTCATATCTTAGCACTTGGAGTTTTGAAAGTTTTTCTCAAAATAGAAAAGCATAGTTTCACTTTATACTCCTCAAATGGCACTTCTCAATCACCCAGTGGTGTATAAATCGTTACCAAGGCCTTCCAATGTTTGGCCATCTTTTGTTTTCTCTTATTTCTAAAAAGGTTTATGTGGAGCTTTAGGTAGGGATAAATAGCATACTTGTATTGCATATGTTGTAAAGTCAAATCGAGGATCCAAGGAGAGAAGTGTCATACTTTTTAGATTAAGACATGCATGTGTGTGGGAAAATGGTAAACTAAAACTATACTCCTTTTGAAGATATGATCTCTCTTTATAACCTGTTATTTTGAAACATGCCTATATTTCCTTCTTTTTTCAATACATGAGCCATCATGTGCTCATCATTTTTTCTTTTGTACTTGGACCTTCATGTGACTACCGCCTCACCATGAGGGCTAGTGGGTCAGACGACGACTTCACCATCTAGTACCTTCCCCTACTTCTATCGAGTTTGACCAGAGCTTGGCTCGAGTAGCTCAAGCCCGGTAGCATTAGCTGCTGGGGTAACCTTCGCACCGTCTTCGTCGGCCACTTTCAGGGTACGTACACTTGACCAAGGAACTCGTGCTACCTTTCCAACTATAGGTAGAGGGCCGATGAGACCCTCTGGTAGTACATCCAACACTTTTCCAAGAAGTGCAATGAGCTCCCCAACATCACCAACGCCGACGTGATCAACGACTTCATCTGTGGCACAACCTGTGAGGCACTCGTCCACACGCTCAGCCTCGAGGAGGTGGTCTAGGCCAAATTTAGTGGTAAGGCCAAAGCTGCCACCCACCTCAGTGGTAGGGATAGCGGCGATGACCCTACATCATCCTAGCATCGCTACAATAGGAGGAACAAGTACAAAAAGCGTCGCGGGGAGGAGATGGTGGCAACGACCAACCGTGCCGCCAGGTCTCAACCCCATGAGTGCGTTGCATGCCCTGAGCCCTTCAAGAAGGCACTTGAAGCCCCCTGCCCATTCCATGGGTGGTAGGCAAAGAACCTCCTCAAGGACTATGCCACCATTAGGGGCTACATCCGTGACACCCTCGTCTAGCAGGGCAAGGCCTAGAAGCCACATCCGAAGGCCGGCGGACTAGTAGACATCGCCTCAGAGGACGATGCCAAGTTCCCCAAGGTTGATCACTGTCTCATCAGCTTTGGGGCTCCTAGGCTTATGAGTCCTATCGGTAGTGCCGCATCACCAAGCAGGAGGTCAATGCCGTCCGCACCCTCACCGCCCTAATGCAACTTTGGTGGTCCTAGATGGTCATCACCTTTGACCAGGGGGATCAGCCTAATCGTGTCCCACACCTGAGACGCTACCACTCATGGTTAGCCCGATTGTGGGCACCACGTGCCTCACTAAGGTGCTGATGGATGGCGGCAGTGGCCTCAACATACTCTACGACAACACCCTGGATAGGATGGGCATCCCGCGCAGAGCTACTTGTGCCCTAGCAAGGTGCCATTCTATGGGATTGTCCCTGGGAAGGAAGCTATGCCCCTCGGGCGTATCTGGCTCAACATCACCTTCGGCCAGCCAGACAACTTCCGTAAGGAGCCGCTCACCTTCGAGGTGGTTGACTTCCCTAGCATCTACCATGCTCTCCTGGGCCAGCCATGCTTCGCCAAGTTCATGGCTATCCCCAACTACACCTATCTGAAATTGAAGATGCCCAGCCCAAAGGGAGTCATCACCATCGAAGGCAGCTTCGAACAAGCCTATTACTATGAGCAGGACTGTGTCACCCAAGCGGCCACACTCATCGGCCCTGTGCTCCTGAGGGCCCTGGCCATGACATGAGAAGGGCGCCGACAAAGGAAGCAGCTAAGGCAGCAGCGGTGCCCAATCACTCGGGCGTCGGTGAGGCGACCAGGACTCTTGGCGTCAACGATGGCTTGGCTGGCCCCTCCATCCAGGTGCTTAGCCCCCTAGACAGGGTGGACCCGATTGAAGTGAGCTCCAACCTTTCCACATGAGGGAAGGCCACCACCGAGCCATCCGCCTAGAAGCACTGCCTCCTGAGCTAGCGCCCGCCGGCCAACCTCTTCCGCTGGCCCACCTCTCTAAGAACAAAAACCAAGATAAGTCCCATCCTCCCGACCTTATTACTTTGCTTGCCCTCACTACCGTCTCCTTCATCCAGAGCGACTCTAGCAGTGGCTTGGGCATGTCAAAGTATTGACTAAGGTAACCACCCATTGCCCCCATTGAAGGAAGATCACAACAGAAGGCCCCCAGGTGAGCCAAGGGTCAGACGAATGGAGCAGGAGGAATGGGAGCAAGGTGCTAATGGAACGGCACCGGCTGCCACGTTAGCATCTATGTCCTCTTCTCTTCTCTTGTGTAAATTTTGTTCATTTGCAGCTATCTATGTGCTACCCAATCCTTCGTCAGATCATGTCTCCCAGCCACATGACGATACTGGGGCCCCCATGAGGGGCATCGCCAAGGATTCTAAGGCCGGCCCAAGAGGCTTCAAGGCTACCCAAGGCAACTAAGTGCGAGGGACACCCATGGTCGGGCACCAGAGCCTTATTCAGATGCTCAGAAGCAAAGCCGGCCAACCATCATGCAAGTGTTGACACCAAAATTTGGTTCGAGATGGAAAGTCCCCAAGGACAGGAAATTATCAAGGAAAGCCAAAATATTCAAACAAATCGGCTAACTAAATTATCAGCAAAATCAAGATGACATCATCATTCCAAGGGGATGGACCCATTTCGGCACAAGCAGCAAGACATAAAGAGAGAAGGCGCATCAAACTCCATAGAAAGGAAAGACGGGAGTCCAAGTTATCCTAAATTAGGGAGTTCTTTTCTCTTTTCAAAATTTTGTGATCGGTCTTGTCCGACCAGGACTTGTAGTCAAGCCTCAGGTATAAATATTATACCCTGGCTATTGTAATGGGCATCTCACATCGATCAACCAAATCAAGTACCTTTACCTTTCGACATAGGCCACCCCTTAGGAGTAGGAGTAGAGTAGATTTTGATGAGTTCTTTGGGCAAGCATGGCTACATCAGACGACCTAACCTCTGGCTTGTTTATGAGTATCCATCATGACTTATATTATTACTTGCAAGGCTACAACAGACGAATGATCACTTGCAAGTTGTGGTATAAGTGAGTTATCGATCGATATTGTTATTTGTAAGGCTGCAATAGACGACTGATCTCTTACAAATTGAGGTATAGATTAGTTATCAATTTGTATCAACTTTTACAAGGCTACAATAGACGACTAACCTCTTGTAAACATTGATATTAATCAAACTTATTGATATTGTGCTAGATAGTTTACCGTTTAACACAATATCACCAATTGCCCGATCGAGATTGAGATTCGATGGTCCAATCTATTTTGATCTCAATTCTTGATGTTAGATCCTATTTTGATGACTAATCTATGTCAATCCTAATCGTACATGGTGGGTGTTTGAAGTCGTGTTCTATTAATAGATAGATTCATTGATCGTTAGTATCCGATATGATTCCGCTATCAATGCTGCATCAGTCAAGTCGATCTGTTGATAGTGTGTCAGATTGGACACTGTCGGTTAATAGATCTATCTATTAACAAGAGCATGGCGTTAGCCACCCGCTATGTCTCCATCGGCTATTTATATAGCCGATGGCTTTAGCCTCCACGCGCATAACATGCTTTCATGATTCCTTTGCGATATAAGTAGATCTATCGACCGCTGGTCTCTGATCTAGGGTCCTACTATCAATGTTGTATTAGATGACTCTACCAATTGATGGTACAATAGATTGAGTCTAGTTGTTTGTAGATTTATTTGTATCCAACAGATTAGTGATCATATGTCGTGCGATACAATCACTGGAATTGGCTATTTTAGACGATAGCATGCTTTGTTGGGGATGTACTGTCTATTTATATGCTTTTACTTGTTTTTGTCCTAGTTAAAAGCTAGTATGTCTCTCACCTGTATGCTTACACGTCTACCCTTACATCTTTCGCATGTTTTCATGATCATCGGCTAAGTTAGATTCATAAAACTGAGTAAATACTAGTTGCCGATTTGCTTGTTTTGTTTACATTACATCATAAACATGTTGGATATTGATTCTCTAGTTGATAGCCTTATCGTGCTGGCCACTTGGCCGTATATTTGGAGCTAACTGGACAAACACCGGCACATTCTACCTTAAATTACTGATCATTTTCTATCCTTGTCAATTGTAGGGTCAAATTGACTAGCACGCCCTCAGTCATGACCATCCGCTCCAGCAACCTTCCTAAGTCCGAAGAGAGCTCAGGATCTTCTCTTGGCTTGCTATGTGTGTCGACGGCTACCTGCTGCTTTCTACCATTGACACATCCTTGGCACGCCAGGTGGAACCACAACCGTCAACATAAACAACGAAGCAATCCTCTAGGTCAACCTTGAAGACCTGCCTGATGACCAGAATGCACTCATTGATCAAGTGGTAGAGGAATTTAGAGAAAAAGTGCCTATTGTCTTATAGTAGGACGTGCAATTCAGTCGTCCATAAGACTTCCCTACCAAGCGTCCTCCTACATGGTCAAAGTGAAGATGTTGAAGCAAGGACTACTGCTCATTTGGTCCACAAGACTATTCATGAAGCCTTTACAAACCACAATAAGATGTTGGCCAACACGATTGATAATGTTTTGAGAGAAATCTTCTTTGCAGTGATAGTAGATCAAGTTGGGCAAGCATACTCTAATGGCTTTGATCCTTTGGCTGTGGGAAACAACACACCTGGTTCTAGTCAGCTGCCGATTGGTGGGCAGTTCCAACAGCCACCAATACAACAGCTTCTAGGAGGATAGACTCAAGATCAAACCCAGCAAGCAATAGGGGGCAAGATCAAGCCCTACCAACAACAGGGGGCAAGCTCAGATGATAGGGGCAACCACCAGCACAGCAATAACCAAGTGCCCCTGTCACGCAAACAAATCAGTAGTCTACTGGACAAAACCAAGTTTATTCAATCCAACAGCCATCCTCTCTAGCTACTCAGTAGGTTGCGCAACTGTTGGTATTTATAAGTGCAAATAGAATATGAAGAATTCCGCAAGCGCATAGAATACCATTGCAGCATTTTACTAGGAGTAATCCAGGTATCGTTATTTATATTTTACCATAGGGAAACAATGGAGTAAAGACTTATTGAGTAATAAAGGAATATCTATCAATCAACATACCAGCATAGCTAGAGCAGGGGTAAATGTAATGATAGGAATTTATATATAATGACACTAAGGGGATCGATCACTAAGATAATGTAAACTAGTCAACTCAGAAGAGTAACGGGTGAGGTAGGTTCCTGTGTCATTCCTATTATATGGTCAAAGTATATATACACCCAACTATAGCTAAGACTAACTCTACTCTTGTACACTTCGGGACACTACTTAGATAGTAGAGCATCCGCAAAAGATAACTCTACTGATGCGACTACGGCCTTATAATTTAGGAACCTACTCAATTTGGTATGGACTACAAAGGATAGATGGGGCTATCACCTCCCGCTGCTACCACACAACCAGAGAACAGGGTGTACTCACAGGCAGAGCATCATATAAGCACCATGCTTACATGAAGCTCGGCTACTTAGCCCAATTATGGTAAACTAGCAGGCTAAGCGCTCTATGAACCCGCACACAAAAGTAATGATAACATCAACTAAGCAAGATACATATTAAAAGTAAGTAAGCCATGTAGATAGCAATACGATGAATTGATAATAAGTCTTACAAGATGTAGAAGTGAAGATACAAGGCTTTGCTGAGCCTCCAAGACTAGATTCGGAACTTGAGCAAGAGCCCAACTCGACCCTCACTCCCGAGCTACTAATCTACTACATTGGAGATCTCTAGATCTAATCCTCCTAGTGTGTGTTGATATGAATGAGAGATATGAATTAGGGTTTCCAAGATGGCCTGAGGGAGAGGGGTAGGGGCTGCTATATATAGGCCAGAGCATCAATTCTGCGCCCTCGGATCAAACCCACTTGAAAGAACGGCGTAGATGCAATCTTGGAGGCGGTGGAGAACCGACAATCGAAGGGGACGTTGACCCTTGGGTCCCACAGTCCGGCCAGCCTATAGGTGGGACCGGCTGGCCCCCCATGTCAGCATCTTGGCTCTATCTTCGGTGCACAATCATCTAGGGTCTTCTAGAGTCCTCTAGTGTTGTTTACGCCATGGATAAGCGCAACTAATTCTGACATATAGGTCCACCTTGATGGTTTTCTGATTAAATCCTCCTACAAACACAGATTCACCAAAACTTATGGAATTTATTAGTTTAACCCCCTAGACCTATGTTAGTGATCCTTTTTATGCATTTATATAAGTTATATTGATAGCTTATGATGAATGTTAACTACCATCAACAAACTCCCCCACACTTAACCTTTGCTAGCCCCTGGGCAAAGCCAAACTCAGTAATGGATTAGGAGTTGCTACAATGTTTTCACTCCTCAAAAGTACACATGCGTTTAATCAAAAATTCTCTTTCGGATTAGAATAAACTGATCTGACTTTCTCATATTACCTTTAACCATGGGGCTTCTTAGCTTTCACTTGGGTCTTGAGTAATTGAAAGACAGAATGATCAAGTCAAGCACTATGTCTCAAGTTCTTTGTTCCACCATTGTTCTAGAGTTTTTATAAGTTTTTAAAATAAAAATCAGAGATTCCATTGTATGACACTCTCAAGTCTCTCAATATATGTGGTATTTGTGGATCCTCACCAAAGGAAGTAAAGATGTTATGCCTTTTTTTTCCTACAACTAAAACTTATGTTGAGTTCATAGGTAGGGAGAAAGCTAGAGCATACTTGCAATGCATATGTTGTAAGGTCAAACCTCGAATCCAAAGAGAGTTGAGTCATACAATTAAATACGGATGTTCATCTGTGTGGATATATGTGTGGTGGGTATATATATGGTGGCTAAGCTAATTCTACTTTGCTCCTTGAAAACATATCTCTCTTTTGAAACTTGGAAATATTTGCTAGAGAGCAGGGGTTATCTTATTCATCTCTTCTTTTCTCAGGCGGGCATCTAAGTAGCCATTGTTTTAGATATCTCGGACACTTTTGTGTCCATTTTTTTCAATTCTTTTTTTCTTTTTTTATGAATAACTTTTGCATAGCCCCCTGTCTCTTTTCTGCAACAAAACTTTTGAGAGATAGCAACAAGAACTTGGCGCATTTATTTGAGGGATGGAAAAACCTATCAAAAATATCTTTGGTGTTCACTCCTAGTGTAGGAGTAAAATATTTTTTGGGTGGATCTAAATAGAATGACATGTTTTTACACCTACTTCTAGTGTAGGAGTAGTGCATATGTGGGTGGTGTGTACGTGATCTTGATTTTGAGAGCATGACAAACCTTTCATAAGGGTCAATAAAGCTTGAATAAACTCAATGCAAAAGCAAGCAGCATATATGTGAAAGTTTTTTTAGCCTAAATAACATGTATGGCTCTGGTGGAAATTTAAGCTTTGTCATACAGGAACTCATCATATAGTATTTTTATGTTCTTCAAAAGATAAACCTCCATAACTTTAGTGTCACTCGGAACAAGATAAACAATAGCTCAAACCTTCTCATATCGTATCCGTCAATTACCTAGACTTAGATCAAACATATGCTACCCACGAGTTTCAAGTTCAGAGTAAATCCTTATATCAAAACAATCTTATCCAAAACTCGGGAGAATTTAAGGCTAAAAACTAGGTACTTGAAAGGAATTACAACAGAGCACCTATTCATCATTTTCATTTTAAAAGATTATCTTCAGAGTCCTTTTTATTCAGCTCTTAAAAACATATTAAAGCAAACTGGACACACTGTCTTTATTTATTTTCATTTTTAGTTCACACATTATAACTATGTATATTTCTATAAAGATAAATTTTTATTTCATTTTTAGTTATTCATCTTTTTTTCTCTAAAGCAAACTAAGAACAATAAAAGAAAAAGAAATACTTATCTAGATACACAGGAGATGCCTTCTCCCCCAAGCTGGTTGTTGTCGTGGTTGCTCGATGAGGTGGCCGGATGTAGTGGTGCTGGAACAAGGCCTCCCAATTTTGATTTTGCTGTTGCTATTGTTGCTGGAGGCTGGCCACCTCATGTCGTGTAGTAGCTTGCCATTGTGTGTGATTATGTAACATACCTTGGATGACAACTGTCCTCTCATCAATGGTTGTGAGCCTGTTGTCGAATTCAAAACTTCCACTAGTTGAATTTGGGGGATCAACTCCCCCACACTTTACTTGAAGTGTGTTCTGCTCATAAAGATAAGGTAAAGATCAAGTGCATGGGCACTGTTGGTGGAAAAAACACCAACAGAACCAAAACTTAATTTACCCTTCTCTAGCCTTAGGCACATTGAATCATGACAGAGTTAATGTTATGTGCATTATTTATTCTTATAATATGGTTGATAAGATCAGAAGGATGAGTGGCATTTGAATACATTTGTCAATAAAGAGTGGTGTTGCTTAACCTATGGAAGGACTGCATATCTTTACATAATGTATCAAACCTTACATGATTATAACTGTAACACCCCAAAATTTGCCACTTTTAAAAATAGAGTTAAAATGATTTATTTGTGAATTTTTGTGCTCATGAAAACATAGGAAAATAAATTTTTTTTATTAATTTAAAATTTATCATTAGGTAGAAACGTGTTTGTTGCATTCATGCTGGTCGCACCTCGTGTTTCTATGTGCAAAATGTGTGTTTTTTATACGTTTAGGAGATGAATATCTATCTCTAGCAATTTTTCAGCTTCTTTCTGGAATTTAATTCCTACCTCCTTCACCTTAATCTTTATGTTCCAAGTTCTCAACAATCTTTTTATGAGCTCCAAATACTTTATTTGGGTTCATCATGTTCCAAAGTGTCTCTGAGAATTTTTCCCAAATTTTTGAAGGTCTCGGAGTATTTTTCGTGGCTTAAATATCAAATCTGAACATTTCTAGAATTATTTTATCCACGAAATTAATTAATTCCGAAAATAATAAATCTCTTATTTTTTTCCAATGCTCAAAGCCCAAGTGCAATAATCCTAATAAATCCTAAAGGCCCATGCATTTGTTTACTAATGGGCTTTAATGATTATTTAGGCCCATTAGTAAATGTGGAGGGGTAACATCAATTAGTACCATATCGCTAGTTGACGTGGATGTGGGAGTTTTTCTTCCTATATATATCAATCAACCCCTTGGATAAAGTACACCAAAACTACCGTAAGGGGAGCCCCCTAGTTTGGAAAATACCTCGTGTAGTAAATTATATTTTTCTCCTCTTTCCCTCGCCGTCGCCGCCGCAGTCGCCGCCGCCGCTGCCCTGCCCAGCTCGGCCATCCTCTTCTCGGCAACAAGTAAGGCCGTCTACCATGTTCCTACCGATCTCCAATGTGGCCGCGTCCTCTTCTTGTTTCTTTTTCTCGCAACAGAACAGATCGACTCCTATTCCTGCCCTAGATCGCAGCGTCTATCGCCGCTCGTGCCGGCTATTCTGACCTTGAGCCATGCTGTATGCCGCACGCATGCAACCATCCTCTGCGCCTTCCAGCAAAAGATGCATGTTGCGTACGTGCTTCGGCCTTGAGCAGCACGTGGTCTACTTGCACCTTTGGTGAGTTCTTCTATAATTATCTTTCTTCCTCCCTCTATGCACTTCTTCATGATATTTAGTATGCAGACAATCAACCGTGATTTAGCCTCCTGTTAAAATAACCAATCTGCATTGTTTCTTTTGTACTCCAATACTCGATCCATATTAATTCTTTTGTCATCAGTTCCTACGTGAATCTTGCATAGAGTGCATAGGTTTTTTGTTTTATATGAATCTGTATAAAACCGCATGTGTGCAGCAGCTCTTGGTCAATCTATCGAAATCCTTTTTCTTCTTTCTGTGACTCGTAACAGCACTATCGATGTTGCCTGTTCCTCATCACCTCTCTACGTACATCTACAGTTTGTACGTACGTCTTGCTGCGACCTTCAGGGATGACCGGAGCTCTTGCCGTATGTGCAGCTCGGCCTGTGTAGCAGGCCGCTGACGCCCGCTCCTGCAGCTGGATGCCGAGCACCAGTCATATCGTCGCGAGCGCCGCTTGCATGGACGGAGAACTCGTAGACATGGGGATCTTCGTCGAGACGAACCCTGAATCCCTGTTGAGCTGTGCTGCCATCTTCTGATCCCGCTGCGGCCGAGAGACCTGCCATCCGTCCACATGTGTATGCCTACGTACATCACGCAAGGTATGGAGGCTTACATGCATATGAGCAATTAACGTCACCCGTGCATGCCTGCATTACGCTGTGCCGATCGGCTAGTTAGCTTGATGACCTCATCTTCCACGTCATGCTTTATTGTGGCCGTTTTCCTTTACAAAAATAAACCTTGAAATACAATAGGAATACGTAATCATCCTGAGCCGTCCGTTTTTAGATCAATGGTCCAGATTAGAACTTACCCATTCGCTGTTCTTTTTGCTAAAGAGTCCCTCTGTTTTTGACAAATAAACCCGTAGTCCAAAACATGTTTTCAGATTTTGTTTTCTTCATTTGAAAGCGTATTTTGTTTCAGTTAAGTCTAAAATACGTTTTCAGCTATTTATAGATTTGCCACTGATTTTGGTTTAGCCATAACTTCTCCGTTTTAACTCCGATTTGATTCGTTCAACTTGCGTTAGGTTCGTAATTTTATAATCTACGTGTTTATACTACTGTTCAGTATGTTTTTAACTTTTAAAATTCGTGATTAGATTTAATCTAATATTTGACTAAAAGAAATCTTGTTTAAATCATATCTTCTGCGTCTTAGATCCGTTTTAGTCCATTCAAGTTGCGTTAGATTCATAGCGTCAAGATCTACGCGTTAGTAATAGTATTTATCATGTCACTAATACTAGAATTTCATGAGTTGAATCATATCTTAAATAACAATTATGCAACTGGATTTTATAAATAGAATATGATTTGTTTCACTTTAGTTTTATAACTCAAATCTAAATTTGATTTAATCCAACTTATATAAGCTTTTATATAGTTAATGAATCCTATAGTTTTCTTTTTCGTGTGTAAAGTAAATCTTTCGGTAGTTGTATCTTTTCAACCGTAGTTCCGATTAGCGTGTTTTCGCATCTGTGTGTACGTAGCGAGACGTAGATTCGTTTTACAAAGTTTTCATCTTGATTTTATGTTTGGTGTATTGTACTGATTTAGATCTATTGTTTGCATCATGTATGATTGTATGGATGCTTGTGTGGTGCTTTATAATCTTGTCTAGTCGGTGAGATATACGTGGTGATCAAGAAGAAGAAGAAGAACGTTGAAGATTAAAGCTTACCGAAGGATCGGTGTTTAAGGCAAGTATAGCATGGGACCATCCTTGTTACCTATTCACCTTTAATCATTTAATTCATACTGCATGTGTCTACCTTGACTGCCATTAAGGAATTCCTAGTACTTTGTACCTCGTACCTTGATACCTTTGGGGTATTGCATTGGGTAGTATGATGCTAGTGCTCAATTAAAGACCATGATCTTGTAACTTGACTAATGGTATATGCAATAAACATTTAAAAGATGTTTTTTAGCAACATGGAACAAGGGGGCTAGAGTATTGGGCTATTTTTATGGTGCTCTAGATTCCTCTCCCTAAGGACTTATCTATAAGTGATCATCCGGGACTTACAGTACAGCTGTGAGGGCTATATGGCTCTGGCTTTAGCTCAGTATGAGGACCTTTTCTAGCTTGTTAGTGGTTACCTTTATTGGCGTAAGAATGGCTTGACGAATCGGGTATAGTGCGGCCTCTGTCCCCATGTGTATAGGCTGCGTGTCAATGTGCCATCGGGAAGGGGGCTCTACATCTGTTTGCCGAGTGAATCTAATGGCCCTAACTTGTTAGACGAACCTTTGAAAGGCTTCATAGTGAACCCTACCGACCTTCCTTGGTAGTGGGTCAAGAGGTTGGCCGCCTCGGGCGAAAGGGTAAATCACGACTCACAGTGAAAGTGTACGACCTCTGCAGAGTGTAAAACTGGTATATCAGCCGTGCTCACGGTCACGAGCGGCCTTGGAACATTTACGGAATAGATGATGGACACTGATGATACTAATGATGAAGATGCTCACTAATGGTTAACTGTTTATGCTATTCATTATTCATGTTTACCTGATCATGTGTTTATGGGCTTATGATAAACTTGTTGCTACTCAATTGCTAAAATCATGACTCATTAAAAGCTAATCGCAGTTAAACCAGTGTCAGCCTTTTGAGCCTCATGAACCCCATGTTATATTTGTTGAGTACGATATGTACTTACGCTTTCTTTAATTTCAATTATTTGGATAAAAATCCCGGATGGGTACCAGATTGCTAGAGTTTGGAGGAATTAGGCTTGTGATCAACCAGTCAGTTGTCCCTGTGGAACTGGAGTCTTCGCCTGAAGATCGAAGTTGTCTTTCCGCTGTCTATACTCTGAGGTTAAACTCTTTATACTAATACGTTATGTATTTAAGCATTGTCTATTGATATTACCTTTATTTGTAGCTATATGTGAGATTTGACTTCCTGGGCTCACATATGGTGTGTATCTGGTTTTGTTCTTAAAACCGGGTGCTACAATAACTATCTTCTTCCATAGATAAGATATGGAATATTTTAGCTTATTTGGTTAAGGCTGAGATCAAGCTTATTTATTTTCTAGTTATATGCCAGCCATCTTGATGATCAAAGAAGGAACCTCATTGGTATTTGCATGAAAGCTTTGTCTCCAATGGCTTAGGGATGTCTTCTTGTGCCCATGATTTTATGAGACACTATCGACAGACCTCCATTGATTACTAACGTCTGTTGGCACGAGAATGTATGCCAAGATGTAGTGATTGAAGGTGATGAAAGCAGGCATCGGATTGGCTAATATGAGGTGAGTTGCACCCTGCTTCTCATCAGCCTCCTAGCTTGAGTCCTAGAATGGCTCAATGCTTGGTTGCCTTCAACGTTACTTGTGCCCTGCTGATTTGTTCATCCTCTTCCTATGAGTGAGTGCTTTTATTGTAGATACTTTTTGTGGCACTTGTCTCCTTCTTCTTTGTTCCATCACTAAAGTGGTGGTTCGGCTTGAGTTCACAGATTCATACCAAACCATGAATAGGCATAGCTTGTTTCCTGCAAACTATTAATAGACACATACCCGAGGGAATACAACAAATTTGAAATACGAGTTGTTATCCATAATTTGTGTGGTTCACATCTATGCTAATGAAAAGGTGGTTTTTGAATTACTTTAGCATAGATTGTTTATCATCTTTAATAACGAATTTTTATTTGTTCACTGCATTCAAGCATGGTTCAAGGCAAAGGTAACTTGCAGCAAAAGACAAAGTAAATGAATTTTGTTACTCACAGCTATTCCTTCAATGAAGTATGAGTTGTGTCTTCTTTTGCGCAGAGTAGTTGGAGTTCATCGCATGCCTTGATTTATCTTCGATGTGAATTCATCTCTTGACTTACCCAGATTGAATTTGAGAGTTTTTGCAGGGGTTAGTCCAACAAAATAACCAGTATCTACTACAACAAGTTTTAGTTCAATAACCAAACTAAACTCCATGTCTAATTTGATTAAGGAAGGCATTTTAACCTAAGCACCACGCTTAATTTAAAAAACCTTTGGAAATAAGGTCACACACCTCTTCATTTAAACTAAGCACCATGCTTACTTTAAAAGATGTATAAAGATACTTCCAAACCAAAACATACTATAGTAAACAAAGGGTAACATGAAAGCAGTATAGAGATTTATTCAAATAGAGATGAAAGATCATGATCATGGTGAGAGATTTTTTTAATAAAAGGTGCAAGTGTTATGAATGTATTCAAGGAACTAAATATGTCGTGGATTTGATATGAGAGAATTCAAACTAAACGTAGTGGATGCATGAATCATTTTAAAGTAAACATGCAATGGTATGCAAATTTTTTTTAAAAAACTACTCATTGAGTTTAAAGTCCATGAGCATGACTATCTCACCATTCTTGATCATACTTACCATGACTCACATGATGGAGTTTGTGAGTAGTTCAGCGTCTGTATTTGTCACTTGAGATGTGATTTGAATTCTTGTGACGTTGACCTTTTCTCTCCAATTTACACATGGTTAGAATAATGTATATATGTCTATACAAACCTGTGAGATGGCAGGGTTCCAAAGTTAATGGATCTTGAATGTTCAGTCACCCTAGGGTTCTTCAATGTTTCTTTTTTTCTTGTGGAAGTTTGCTGGAAGGTCGAAACGGCATCTACTATCTGGTCTTATTCCATAATTCAACAGAACAGGGGTAATCCTACTAAAGCTAGTGGTACATTAATGATCTAAATCTTTACGCCAATTGTTTCCCCAGCAATGGTGCCAAAAATGCTTGTTGGTATTTATAAGTGCAAAAAAAATATGAAGGATTCCGCAAGCACACAGAATACCATTATAGCATTTTACCTCTAGTATTCTAGGTATCGTTATTTATATTTTACCATAGGGAAATAATGGAGTAAAGACTTATTGAGTAATAAAGGAATATCTATCAATCAACATACCAGCATAGCTAGAACAAGGGGTAAATGTAATGATAGGAATTTATATATAATGACACAAAGGGGATCGATCATAATGTAAACTAGTCAACTCAGAAGAGTAACGGGTGAGGTAGGTTCCTGTGACAGTCATATTACATGGTCAAAGTATATATACACCCAACTATAGCTAAGACTAACTCTACTCTTTTGCACTTCAGGAAGCCAATTAGATAGTAGAGCATCTGCAAAAGAGAACTCTACTGACGCGACTACATTGGAGAGCTCTAGATCTAATCCTCCTGGCGTCTGTTGATCTAAATGAGGGATATGAATTAGGGTTTCCAAGATGGCCTGAGGGAGGGGGTAGGGGCAGCTATATATAGGCCAAAGCATAAATTCTAAGCCCTCGGATGAAACTAACTTGAAAGAACAACGTACATGCAATCTAGGAGGCGGTGGAGAACCGACATTCAAAGGGGACGTTGTCCCGTGGCTGCCATAGGCCGGCCGGCTCGATCTTCGGTGGAGAGTCTTCTGGGTCTTCTAGAGTCTTCTCATGTTGTTTACGCCATGGATAAGCGCAATTAATTCTGACATATAGGTCCACCTTGTTGGATTTCTGATTAAATCCTCCTACAAACATAGATTCACCAAAACTTATGGAATTTCTTAGTGTTTACACCAAAATTTGTGAAGAAGAACATGGGAACTCAAAGCTTCCAAGATTGTGTCATAAAGGAATCGATTGCATAAGGATTGGTATCAGCTGATTTAGATGCAGAACTAGAATTGGCTCTCTTCGGATGACAACAGCAGATAATGCCAACGAGCTACAGTTGGAGTCAGGAAAAATATGTTGGACTCTACAAAAAGGAAAAGATTAGGGTCCAAGTTATCTTAAGTTAGGAATATTTTCTTTTATTTCGAAGATCGTAATGAGTCATGTTTGAATAGGATTCATGCTTAGGTTCTGGGTATAAATATTGGACCCGGCTATTGTAAAAAATGATCCCAATCAATCAATACCAATTACTTTTTCGGCTTCACGCCAACCCTTAGGAGGAGTAGTGTAGATCTCGGTGAGTTCTTCAACAAGCAGGGCTACATCGGTTCAGTCGACCTCCAGCTTGTCTGTAAGTACCATCATGGCTAATACCTCTGTTTGTAAGGCTGCATCGGTCCGGCCAACCTCTTACGAGCTCTAGTATAAGCTAGTTATCGATCCGTATCTAGTTCAAGTATGGTTGCATCGGTTAAGTTTGACCTCCACTGCTCGAATTAGACTAAGGTCAAGTTATTGGCTCTACTTAAGGATGGCATCCTTCGGGTAGATTCCTTAAGTTACCGATCTTGCTGATGTTCTTATTGTCATTAGTTTTAGTAATATCAACCTGGCCGATCGAGATCGATCTAGATTGGCCTCACACCCTTTTAGTCCATCGTTTATTCTATCACATTGCCATGATTCTTACTTTAAACGACAGATTATGTTTTATTGGCTCTTCTACTTTGATCTTCGTCGTGCGTAGTACACGGTTAAGGCATGCCTGATCTTAAGAAGGCTTACCGGCTAGTTGAATCTGGTCTATAGCTCGCTATTATGGATATAATGATTCGGTCGATCCCCACTGTTAGTACTTTAGATCGGAGTATGTTGGTTGGTAGATTTGCTTTTGACTAGGCATGACCCTGGCTGTTTGCTATGCCTAGATCGGCTAAATAGCTGATCGCCCGTACTTTAACGCTTATAGTGTGTCTTCATGATTCTGTTAAATGTAAATAGATCTATTTGCTTTATGTTTACACCAAAATTTGGGAAGAAGAATGCGGGAACCCGAAGCTTCCAAGATTTTGTCATCAAGGAATCAATTGCATAAGGATCGGTATCAGCTGATTTAGATACATAACTAGAATTGACTCTCTTCGGATGACATCAGCAGATAATGTCAACGAGCTACAGCTGGTGTGGGGAAAATATTTTGGACTCTACAAAAAGGAAAAGATTAGGGTCCAAGTTATCTTAAGTTAGGAATGTTTTCATTTATTCCAAAGATCGTAATTAGTCATGTTTGAATAGGATTCATGCTTAGGTTCTGGGTATAAATATTGGACCCCGGCTATTGTAAAAGACATCCAATCAATCAATACCATTTATTTTTTTCATCTTCACACCAACCCTTAGGAGTAGGAGTAGTGTAGATCTCGGTGAGTTCTTCAACAAGCAGAGATGCATCGGTCTGGCCGACCTCCGGCTTGTCTGTAAGTACCATCATGGCTTATACCTCTATTTGTAAGGCTACATCAGTCCGGCTGACCTCTTATGAGCTCTAGTATAAGCTAGTTATCGATCCTTATCTAGTTTAAGTACGGCTGCATCGGTTAAGTTCGACCTCCACTGCTCGAATTAGACTAAGGTCAAGTGATGGGCTCTACTTAAGGGTGGCATCCTTCAGGTAGATTCATTAAGTTACCAACCTTGCTGATGCTCTTATTGTCATTAGTTTCAACAATATCAACCTGTTTGATCGAGATCGATCTAGATCGGCCTCACACCCTTTTAGTCCATCATTTATTCTGTCACATTGTGTTGATTCTTACTTTAAACGATAGATTATGTTTTATCGGCTGTTCTACTTCAATCTTGATCATGCATAGTACATGGTTAAGGCATGCCTGATCTTGAGAAGGTTTACCGGGTAGTTGAATCTGGTCTATAGCTCGCTATTATGGATTTAACGATCTGGTCGATCCCCACTATTAGTACTTTAGATCAGAGTATGCTAGTTGGTAGATTTGCTTTCGACTAGGCATGACCCTGGCTATTTGCTATGCCTGCATCGGCTAAATAGCCGATTGCTGGTACTTTAACGCTCACAGTGTGTCTTCATGATTCTGTTAAATGTGAATAGATCTGTTTACTTTAAAGGTTTAATCTGTTATCTTTATTATGGCTGCCATCGATCCGGTCGAACCCCACTATTAAGGATAATGGGTTAGATCTGATGAGTTTGTATACCCGTCCATGTTAAATAGTCGATTGTTCACATGTTGTAATCCTTTTTCTATCTGAATCGGCTATTTCAGCCGATTCGCCTATGCTCTCACGCATGTAGCATGTCTTTCAGAAACATGTCAACGTATATATGGTTTTATGGATTCTTTGGCTTTAATTTGTTCTTATCATCGCCTATGCTCTCACACATTTATGGATTCGCCTATGCTCTCACACATTTAGCTACATCGATCCGGTCGAACCTCACTGTTGATGGTAGCAGATTAGATTCAGAGCGTTTGTAGATCCATTTATACTAGATAGTCGATTTTTTCGCATGTTATATCCTTTCTCGTTAAACTTATTAGCTCAATGCTTTACACCGGTTATATTTATCTAGATGATGATGTTACTTATATCTAGGCATGTTGCATACGTTAATATAAAATCAATCATGACCCACGAGTGTTACAGTCCTTAACAGTCGATTTTCTTCTCATATCAGCTATTTAGTCAATTTTCCCGTCTGGCTGCTCCCGAAGCGGCACACTTGGAACTGTCCGGGCAAAACCGGCATGTTCCACCTTAAATTACTGATAAACTTTCTCTTCTTGTCAATTATAGGTCAAATTGACTGGCATGCCCTTGGGGAATTCACAGGGTCGACTAGACCTACGTTGAAGCCAAGCGGATCTCCAACCTTGCTCCATCAAGCAGATCCATCTGGCTTACTGCGTGTTGACATTTTTGTGCCGACATGCATTCTGGCACGCCCGGTGGGACCCCGCAATCGTCATGGCAACTCACAACAACAGTGACATCCTTATGGTGCCTTATGAAGAATTACCTGATGAGGATAAAGATGTCATCGGTAAAGCTATAAAAGAATTTCAGAACAAGTGTTTATTGTCCAACACCAAGACACGTGACAATAAAGTTATTTAGAAATATCCACTACCAAGAGTTTTGATGCATGGGCAGTTAGATACAGATGAAGCTGAAGATAGACGTTTCTTCATAGATGTTGTACACAAATCTATTCATGACACCACGTTGAACCATAATACAGCTTTCTTGAACACATTCCACAATACCATGAAGGAGGTGTTTCATGGATATCTAATTGATTAGGTTGGTCCGGCTTACAACAACATCCCACATCCATCGACTCAGGGGACTAATCAAGCCAGTACTAGCCATCAAGAAGACGCACTAACTGGTAATGATGATGACTAGGCAGTTCAGAGCTCATCTGAATAAGTTTAAGGTGCCACTACTAATCAAATGCAAAATAATCCTAGATTATCAGTGCAGCATGTGCAACAGCCGACGGGGCAAGTTTAGAATCAAATGGTTAATTTTGGCACAGCATGCCATATACCGTCGTCGACTCAAAAAATAGCGCCATCAGTTCAAAGGATTCATAGAGATATAGATCCCAGCATTTACAACCAGAGACTTCAAGCAGCAAACCAGCAAAGGACCCAACAAATAGAGGTTCCACAAGGGTATCATTATGGCGTAGATTACAATACCCTTAATATGATTCCAAATCTAGGGTATCAAGGTACCAGTAATTTTAATCCGTAGATAGGTCAACAATTGTAGAGAAATCCAGATTCAAGTGCTGATGAGTTGTTGCTCAGAGTGACTGAGATGATGAAGAATCAGTTTGGTTTGAAACCAAAAGGGTCCATATCCAGAGTGGTATGATTTGGTCGCTCTTTCTACAAATTATAGGCTCCCAAAATTTTCTAAGTTCACTGTTCAAGATAGCACAAGTATAATACAACACGTCAGTCAGTATCTTACATAGTTGGGCGAAGCATCCATTGAAGAGGCTCATTGAGTTAGTTTCTTCTCCTTGTCCCTGTTAGAACCAGCCTTCACTTGGTTTTCATCATTGCTAGTTAACTCCATTGTCAATTGGGCTAACCAAGAGATGAAGTTTAATACAAATTTCTATACTAGGATAGAAGAAAAGAAAATCACAGATTTGACGACCATAAGGCAGAGAACTAATGAATCGGGTGCCGAGTTTCTTCAGAGGTTCCGAGAGACCAAAAATTTGTGCTTCTCATTGAACTTGACTGATGATCAGCTAGTTGCTTGAGACTTTTAAGAAATGTTGCCAACATGGAGAGAGAAGCTGCTTGGGCAAGAGTTTGACATTTTAGGTCAATTGGCTCAACGAGTGGCAGCACTCAATAGCCAATTCTAGAGTATGTGCAGAGATACCCGATTCCAAAAAAGCACCACAATTGCCAAAGCCTATAATCCATATTCAGTTATGACATCAATGAGGACGATGAAGAAGAAGAGATTGCTACGGTTGAGTAGAATTGGGGTAAGAAGACAGTAATGGTGCCAAATCCTTGGGGAAAAGGAGTTGAGGAGAGCTATGATTTCGACATCACAAAATTAGACAGGGTCTTTGATTTCTTGCTTGAAAGAGGATAGATCAAATTGCCCGCCAATCATGTTATGTTACCTCCTGATCAGTTGAAGAATAAGAAGTTCTACAAGTTTCATAACGCTACTTCTCATTCTACTAACGAGTGTAGAATTTTTCGGCAACATATACAAAGGGTTATTCAGCAAGGGAAGCTTAAAATTGATACACCTCAGAAAATGAAAGTTGATGATAATCGTTTCCCAAGAGATCAGAATATGGTCGATGTGAAGTTGCTCAAGGGAAAGACTAAAGTCCTAACATCAACCAGAGCAAAAGAAACCAGAACTGTCGACCCAAAAATGCAAACATCGGTTGATGAATACAGAGAGATTTAAAGGCGCCACGACCAACAGAAGAGCCAATATGAGCAGGGGAGACATCAAGGAACGGGGCAATAAGGCCGCGTATCATAGCTTGAATTTTGTTGAATAAATGACAACAACAAAAGGAAAAGGATTATCAGCATTGGTTAGAAGAGAAATTATACCAGTGACAATAGGAGAAAGAGAGGTATAAAAGAAAGAAAGTTGAATCACATTAGAATTGTCCTTTCTTTAGACATTATTGGAATGAGGGTTTGAAATTGCCTACTAGAAATAACTGTACAGAGTGCAGTGAGCAATATAGGGAGTTTAGGCAATCTTAAGCCAACCGCTGGTCTATCCATGCTTGAGATGAGTATCATCATAATAATATGGATCAGTGCTTGAAAAACAAAAGTGTTCATGATCGGCTTGGGAAGCAAGTTGTTGATCAAAATTGGGCTGATTATGAAGAAGATAATGAGGAAAAATATGTTTAGCAGAAAGGGCAATGGTGTCCAGGAGGTTTGACAAGAAGCTAGAAAAGATGGGTGCAATGCCTATGGAACAGAGAGCTAGAACAGGCTCAGGCATCTGGTAGACCTCAAGTGTGGTGTGCTAAACAAACAACTGATAGGGGTCAACCATCGGCTAATATTCAAATGGCTTTTCTGTTGTCGTCATAATTCAGAGCTCCAGCAGATCAAGAAGTCTATTCAGATTTTGATGAATCAGAATATGAAGAGATAGTTGCCAAGTTGATAGTTATACAGCAAGCTATATTCAATAAGCCAGTCAAGTATCGGTACTTAAAAGCTTTATATGTAAAAGGTTTCGTTGATGGGAAGTCGATGAGCAAAATGTTGGTGGATGGAGGTGCTTCTGTTAATCTTATGCCTTACACTAATTTTCGCAAGCTTGGCAAGGTACCAGGAGATTTGATTGAGACTGACATGATGCTTAAAATTTTGGGGGTAACGCATCCAAGACCAGGGGGCAATAAACGTCGAATTAACAATTGGAAGTAAGACTTTACTCACTATGTTTTTTGTCATTGATGGAAAGGGTTCATACAGTTTACTCCTTGGTCATGATTGGATTCATGCAAATTGTTGCGTACCATCGACTATGCATCAATGCCTGATTCAGTGGCATGGAGACGATGTTGAGATGGTTCATGTTGATGATTCTGTGAGTATCGCAACAGCTGATCCAATGTATTGGGAGCTAGAACACTTCGAGTGTTTTTCTAGCAAGCTGTGGGAAGGAGGCTTCATTAAAATAAATTATGAAAGCCAACAACCAAGCCAAGAAATCGACTCTGAGAGTTTGTTTTAATGGATAATCCAATAGATGGTACATATGGTAAACTAGGGCATGGCTTCACATCGGCCGATGAATTAGAGGAGATAGATATTGGTCCTGGAGATAGGCCTAGGCTAACTTACATATGTGCTAAGTTGGATCCTGAGTATGAGCAAGAGTTGATAGATTTATTGAAGGAATTTAAAGACTGTTTGGCTTGGGAATACTATGAGATGCCTGGTCAAGATTGATCGATTGTTTGATCTTTGGTCTGAAACGTTCAATGGAAAATGTCTGAAGGGATATTATCCTAGCGTTTGGATCAATACTTGATAGTCGATTTGTTTAGTCATCGGTTCTAATAGCCGGTACCAGAAGGGTATCGCCTTTAGCTCAAAATTACCCCAAAAGGGGGAAAAGCCGATATGAGATGTATCACCTATAGAGCAAAAACAAATACAGAGACAATCATGATGTATACAAAGACATTGCAGAAAGTACACTGAGATACGATCATAGAAAAACAAAAGATTTTATTCATTGATTAGTTTGCCCTAAATACAAACTAATGAAAGACATTGTTTATCACATCCTGAGCGGATGTAATGTCCACGATGGCCTCTACTGCATCGACAAAGTCCTCGATCAACTCCTTGTTCTCCTTGGGGCCGTTGCCCATTGGGAAACCAGTCTCCATGGTATGGAGCTCGTACCCGGTCTGGACCTATGCCATGGCCAATGCCACCGATGCGCCATGATAGACGCCATGAAGGGTGATCTCCTGGACACAGGCCGGGATGTCATGGAGGCGCGCATTGATGAGGGGGGGCCCAAACATTGATGGCTGCCGTAGCCATGTTCACCGCCAGTCGGAAGGACTCCAAGTACACCATCAGGGCTAGCAACCACAGAAACAAAGGAGCTATAAAGATAAAGATAATGGAAATTAGAAGAAGAGTTTCCTTGGAGTTCATCTTACCCACCACCATGGTGTCAGATTTGGCTAGCTACGCTCGAGCAACATTGGACTCTTCCTTGGCAGCGAGGAGGGTGGCTTGAGAGGCCCCAAGGCGGATCTCAAGCTGACTATTTTCCTGGGTTGCCTCGGAATAACGGTCCTAGGCTGCCCTCCACTCCTAGGGGAAACATCTGGCGTCGTCGCTGTTGTAGGAATCAGAGGAGTCCGACGATGAGTCTGGCGCGGAGGCAGCATCAGATGCGGCATTGTAGGGCTCTCCGGCCCTAGGAGGAAGAGGACGAAGGCTGTCATTCAAGACAAACCTATAAACAAGTTAGAAAAGTTTGTTGCCATGAGTAGAAGATATCGATCTCACCTCATATGGTGGAGGCCCTGGCTCATCGGCAGGTTCTCCTACGGAACCTCCTCTGCCATGCGCTTGCCTCGGTTGTCCTCACCAGCCATAAGGTTGATTGGATCTATGAAAAGGGGGAAAGAAAACCGCTACAGGGGTTGTGAATGTAGAGAAGCGCAAAGAACAGAAGTAGTTGCAAGTGTAGATGTATTCGAGGCCGGAGCGCTCGGCTAGTATTTATAACCACGAAGCAAGGTAGTAGATATCTCAGGACATGCAAAAGGCAACCATAATTAATAGAAGGCAAAGCGCCACCGCACTATTGCTAGAGAGAATGCGGTGTTGATAACTGAGGATGGAAGATTGAGGAGTTTTCTTAATGGAGGTCGTGTTTTTAAACTTAATTAGATTAAGGTCAGGGGTCTAGAATCAGCTATTTTCAAATCAGCTCTTTAGCCGAGACAAGAAAGACAATAGATCAACAGAAAATATGGTTATCATTGGTTCCACACAAAATACATGTTGGTATGCAGATTACAAGTTTAGAACATCCTAGATTGCTTTCAATGCTTTTAGCCAGATAACATCAACTTCTATGATTTGTTGCTTGTCTTCTTTGGCTGATCTAGGACTATTCTCAAGGCTGTTGTAGATGGCCTTGCCTTCTCTAACCATGATCACCAGTTCCTATTTCTTCTGCTTAATGGCATTGGGTATTTGAGCCAGATTGGACTTATGGCGATCGATGGCAGCCTTCACGATCTCTAGCTCCTTCTCAAGTTCTGCATGCTTGGTTTCTAGTTGATTCAGCTCTGGCTCGATCCTGAAGGAGGAGTTCTTCAAATTATCGATCAACTATGCTAGTTTTTTGGCCTCTTGTCTATTGGAGTTCTTCTTGGCCAATAAGGCTTCACGATCAAACAAATTCCTCTGATCCTTTTTCACCTTTGGGGTTTGATCTTCAATGATGGATAAAGGTGACAAGACTTTGATGATATCTGGGGATAAATTATCCTTAATGGCTAAGAAAACTCTTTGCATTGAGTCTGGATCTTGGACCAAATCAGCTATATCCTTCTCAAGCATTGGCAATATGTCCCTTAGTTGATTTTTGGTTTCTTCTGATAAAGCTTCTTTAGAAGAGGCGGCTGATGAGTTGATTTCATCTTCATCTCTATACTCTTCAAGATAGACAGAATAGCTTGGAGATGGAGAATTAAGTATCTATATATAAGAAAATCTTGTTAGAAGGATTGAATCAGTTTATAATAAGATAAACAGTGAGGTGGATACAGTACCTTTTCTGTGGTAGTCTCTATCTGAGGAGAAGGAAAGCTGATGATGCACTAATGGTATCTAGTTGAATCGGCTCTAAACTTTCAACATTGGTATCTGCAAACATCAAGGAAGATTTTTTTTGTTCATGTTTGTTGTAGAAGGATAAAATAGATATATGATTTTCTTACCATCAGTTGTGTGCTAAACTAGGGAATCGACAGTCTAGGTGACAACAACAATAGGATCATTTTCAATGGGTAGACTGTCAGACTCCTGCTCTTGCGTGGGTGTTTCCTCAGGGAATGTCTGGCGTAATAAATAGTCAGATGAAGGGTGAAAATTGAATAAAAAATTAAGAGTTTGGAGGAGATACCTTGGCAACATCAGGAAGTAAAGTGGGAGGATTCTTGTCTTCTGCTGTCTTAGAAGCATCAGTTGTTTCAACCAAAATCAGCTCCTTTTGAGGATTGGCCGATGAAGGTTTGGTTGGTGCTGATTTAGAAGCCTAGGACAATAGTTCAGTGCCCTTAGCAAATTGGGATGCAATGAATGATAACTGTAAGGAAAGAATAAGAATTAGAAATTGAATATCATTTTGGAAGAGGATGAATTGTTTTACCTGAGTAGTTGATGGTCTCATTCTGCAAAGCCTTTTCCCAGTAATAGTTTTTTTGGGTTGTCCCCTTGGCTGCTTTGCGTTTTGAAGATTGGTATGTTATAATTGTAGAAGTAGCCTAGGTTTTCATTAGCTTCTTCAGTTGAGATGCAGTTGATCCTAGTCTCGAGGTTGGACATGGCGGATAATACTCTATGGCCTGCCCCTTTCTGTCCACAATTGGGGATTGAATTCAGCGTCCTACAAGGGAGTTCTATTAGATAAGTTGACAGAGGGACTTTGGTAGATGATCTTTATGAAAGCAAAGGAGTTAGCTAGTTACCTCACTGTTAGAAGCAAAATCTTCATCCAGAGATATGCAGCTAGGATGAACTAGCCCATAGAAGAGGTGAGAGTGCCATTCTTGCCACCAAAGATTATATAAATGGAAAGTGAAAGAGGCAATAGTCCATTCATGTAGATAGAGGGAAGGAAGATCTGATCCTAACTAAAAAACTCTAGAAGCTTCCATTGCCTCACTGATGCCTTCTCTCGGTTTTAGTATATCTTTAAAAAATAGCCCGGGGGGCAGTTGGCCAAGACCAAACTGACGAGCTGTGAAAGAAGGGTTGTAAAACTCATAAGTTGGGAGGTTGCCTGGAAGAAATGAACCTATAGACATTTTGCCACGGCCATGACGAAATTCGGCTGGAAGAACGCAAGGTTTGATGAAGGAATTGAAAATTGCAGCTGCCGTTTCGTCTGAGCAGCCAGATTCAAATCAAAATTTGAATGGGAAGGCCAACTCATTATTCTCATCCTCATCATAGGGTAGCCAAGTCAGAATATTTGCATCAAATCCACTATAGAAATTCTTGAAGAGATGTCCAACATCGACAACAATTGTTATGGCCGATGCAGCTTCACCATAGTTCATGCACTGACGGGTTGTTACTTCTTCGCCTTTGTATTCCTCATCAAAGTTGGAGGGAAAGCTCAAATTCCAGAGATTTGGCTTTACAATCTTATGCATATCCCAATTTAACCATATTTGTATCAACCACCAAGGGCAGCTGATGGTGTGCACTGCTTCATTCTTCAGTAGCTGAGCAGCCACCTAATGCATCAAATGGTAAGCTGATCCCAATAGATACTTTCCAAGAGGAATCTCAACGCCTACTGTTAGATGCTCTACAATGAGTTTATGATTATAAGTCGGACCACAAGATGACCCACAGAAGATGAATCTTTCTAGCCACATGTCCAGAAAAGCCACATGTTCTCTTTCGCTAACAGTCGATTCATTCTCGATGTGGTTCTGAATGTAGCTTGCTCATCCTGTGTAATTCGATATTTTGGCCAATTTCTTTGACCCATCACCTAAGAGTTCATACGGCTGCATTGGTCCTGTTATTCTCAGGCCAGTCAACATATAAACATCGGCCAAGGTAATAGTCATTGGGCCGTGACCAAAGACAAAAGCATTCAAATTGTTGGGCTAGAAGTAAGAAGCGGCAATTAGGAGTGAATCATTTCTCTCCATTCCAGACATTGAAAGGGTCAGGCATTGGTTTAAATCGTTAACTTCCTAGTCTTTGCCTTTTTTGTCTGACACTCTACGGAACCAATCTCTCCATCCCTTGGGCATTTTGGGTCAATTCCTAAAGGGGTTTTTGGTGTTCCAAGAAGATAGATCTACGAAGGACTTCATAAAAGGAATTAGATAGGTTTCCTAGCTAATAAAATCCAAAGGATTAGCATCTCCCATGGGTCCAAGGTAATAAGCATTTGGGATGACAGATGAAGGAATCATAATTTCATTTTCCAACCCTAGGAAAGCCAGATGAGATAAAACTTAAGGAAGAAATACGAAGCAACGACTAATAGTTGGAGGGCAGAAATTTGGAGACATACCTTAGGAATGTAGTCACTGGTCGCCATTTTAGTTGGAATAGATCTGAATCCAAAAAAGGTTGTAGAGGAATGACTTGATGAGCAGCTCGAGCAGAGGGAAAACTGTAGGGTTGGAGCTCTAGGTGCGGTGGCTTTGGTTGTTGAGGCTTGCTCCAAGAAGAAGGGGAAAGTAGATGGGCCGAATGAATCAGAAATGATACTGTTGGGGTATTATATAAAATTTGGACCGAAAATATCAAGAGTCACACGTATATCTCGAAATAAACGGTTGTGACATGGTGAATAGGCAAATAGAAATTTTGGAATAAAATCATTTTTATCCCAAAATTGGGGGGCATGTGTTTACACCAAAATTTGGGAAGAAGAACACGATAACTCAAAGCTTCCAAGATTGTGTCATCAAGGAATCGATTGCATAAGGATCGATATCAGCTGATTCAGATGCAGAACTAGAATCGGCTCTCTTTGAATGACATCAGCAGATAACGTCAGCGAGCTACCGTTGGCGTCGGGAAAATATGTCGGACTCTACAAAAAGAAAAAGATTAGGGTCCAAGTTATCTTAAGTTAGGAATGTTTTCTTTTATTCCAAAGATCATAATGAGTCGTGTTTGAATAGGATTCATGCTTAGGTTCTGGGTATAAATATTGGACCCTGGCTATTGTAAAAGACAACCAATCGATCAATACCAATTACTTTTTCGGCTTCATGCCAACCATTAGGAGTAGGAGTAGTGTAGATCTCAGCGAGTTCTTCAACAAGCAGGGTTGCGTCGGTCCGACCAACCTCTAGCTTGTCTATAAGTATCGTCATGGCTTATACCCCTGTTTGTAAGGCTGCATCGGTCCGGCCGACCTCTTACGAGCTCTAGTATAAGCTAGTTATCGATCCTATCTAGTTCAAGTATGGTTGCATCGGTCAAGTTCAACCTCCACTGCTCAAATTAGACTAAGGTCAAGTTATTAGCTCTACTTAAGGGTGGCATCCTTCGGGTAGATTCATTAAGTTACCAATCTTGCTGATGCTCTTATTGTCATTAGTTTCAGCAATATCAACCTGCCCGATCGAGATCAATCTAGATCAGCCTCATACCCTTTTAGTCCATCGTTTATTTTGTCACATTGTGATGATTCTTACTTTAAATGACGGATTATGTTTTATCGGCTCTTCTACTTCGATCATGATCGTGCATAGTACACGGTTAAGGCATGCCTGATCTTGAGAAGGTTTACCAGCTAGTAGAATCTAGTCTATAGCTCGCTATTATGGATGTAACGATCCGGTCGATCCCCACTGTTAGTACTTTAGATCAGAGTATGCTGGTTGGTAGATTTGCTTTCAACTAGGCATGACCCTAGCTGTTTGCTATGCCTGCATCGGCTAAATAGCCGATCGCTCATACTTTAACGCTTATAGTGTGTCTTCATGATTCTATTAAATATGAATAGATCTGTTTACTTTAAAGTTTTAATCTATTATCTTTATTATGGCTGCCATCGATCGTGTCGAACCCCACTGTTAAAGATAATGGGTTAGATCTGATTAGTTTGTAGACCTGTCCATGTGAAATAGTTGATTGTTCACATACTGTAATCCTTTTTCTACCTGAATCGGCTATTTCAGCTGATTCGCTTGTGCTCTCACACATGTAGCATGTCTTTCAGAAACCTGTCAACGTATAAATGGTTTTATGGATTCTTTGGCTTTAGTTTGTTGTTATCATCATAGCTGCATCGATCCATTCGAATCTCATAGTTGATGGTAGCAGATTAGATTTAGAGCGTTTGTAGATCCATTTGTACTAGACAGTCGATTTTGTTCACTTGTTATATCCTTTCTCGTTAAACTTATCGGCTCAATGCTTTACACCGATTATATTTATCTAGGTGATGATGTTACTTATATCTGGGCATGTTGCATTCGTTAATATAAAATCAATCATGACCCGCGAGTGGTACAGTCCTCAATAGTTGATTTTATTCTCGTGTCGGCTTATTTAGTCTATTTTTCCGTTTGGCTGCTCCTGAAGCAGCACACTTGGAACTGTCTAGGCATAACTGGCATATTTCACCTTAAATTACTTATAAATTTTCTCTCCTTATCAATTGCAGGTCAAATTGACTAGCACGCCCTCGATAAATTCGTAGGGTCGACTGGTCCTGCGTTGAAGCCAAGCGGATCTCTAGCCTTGCTCCATCAAGCAGATCCATCCGGCTTGCTGGGTGTTGACATTTTTGTGCCAACACTTTAAAATGTTTAATTTGTTATCTTTATTATGGTTGCCACCGATCTGGTTGAACCCCACTGTTAAAGATAATAGATTAGATTTGATGAGTTTATAAATCTGTTCATATTAAATATTTGATTGTTCTCATGCTATGATCCTTTTTCTACCTGAATCGGCCACCTGTGCTTTCACACGTATAGCATGTCTTTCAAAAACCTATCAACGTATAGATGGTTTTATGGATTCTTTGGCTTTAGTTTGTTGTTATCATCATAGCTACATCGATTCGGTCGAACCTCACTGTTGATGGTAGTAGATTAGATTCAGAGCGTTTGTAGATCCATTTGTACTAGACAGTCGATTTTGATCGTATGTTATATCCTTTCTCGTTAAACTTATCAACTCAATGCTTTACAACAGTTATATTTATCTAGGTGATGATGTTACTTATATTTGGGCATGTTGCATTCGTTAATATAAAATCAATCATGACCCGCGAGTGGTATAGTCCTTAACAATCGATTTTATTCTTGTATCAGCTTATTTTGTTGATTTTCCCGTCTGGCTGCTCCCGAAGCGACACACTTGGAACTGTCTGGGCATAACTGACATGTTTCACATTAAATTACTTATAAATTTTCTCTCCTTATCAATTGCAAGTCAAATTGACTGGCACGCCCTTGAGAAATTTGTAGGGTCGACTGGTCCTGCGTTGAATCCAAACGGATCTCCAGCCTCGCTCCATCAAGCAGATCCTTCTGTCTTGCTGGGTGTTGACATTTTTGTGCCGACACTTTCAAAGGTTTAATTTGTTATCTTTATTATGGTTGCCACCGATCCGGTTGAACCCCACTGTTAAAGATAATAGATTAGATTTGATGAGTTTATAAATCTGTTCATATTAAATATTCGATTGTTCTCATGCTATGATCCTTTTTCTACCTGAATCAGTCACCTGTGCTTTCACACGTATAGTATGTCTTCCAAAAACCTATCAACGTATAGATGGTTTTATGGATTTTTTGGCTTTAGTTTGTTGTTATCATCATAGCTGCATCGATTCGGTCGAACCTCACTGTTGATGGTAGTAGATTAGATTCAGAGCGTTTGTAGATCCATTTGTACTAGACAGTCAATTTTGTTCGCATGTTATATCCTTTCTCATTAAACTTATCGGCTCAATGCTTTACACTGGTTATATTTATCTAGCTAATGATGTTACTTATATCTGGGCATGTTGCATTCATTACTATAAAATCAATCATGACCCACGAGTGTTACAGTCCTTAACAGTCGATTTCTTCTCGTATCGGCTATTTAGTCGATTTTCCCGTCTGTCTGCTCCCGAAGCGGCACACTTGGAATTGTCTAGGCAAAACTGGCATGTTCCACCTTAAATTACTGATAAACTTTCTCTCCTTATCAATTGCCAGTCAAATTGATTGGCACACCCTCAGGAAATTTGTAGGGTCGACTGGTCCTGTGTTGAAGCCAAGTAGATCTCCAGCCTTGCTCCATCAAGCAGATCCTTCTGGCTTGCTACGTGTTGACATTTTTGTGCCGACACACATTCTGGCATGCCCAGTGGGACCCAATAATCATCATGGAAACTCACAACAATAGTGACATCCTTATGGTGCCTTTTGAAGACCTACCTAATAAGGATAAAGATGTCATCGGTAAAGCTATAGAAGAATTTTAGAACAGGTGTTTGTTGTCCTACACCAAGACACATGACAATATAGTTGTTCAAAAATATCCACTACCAAGAGTTTTGATGCATGGGCAGTCAGATATAGATGAAGCTGAAGATAGACGTTTCTTTATAGATGTTGTAAACAAATCTATTCATTACGCCATGTTGAACGATAATACAACTTTCTTGAACATATTCCACAATACCATGAAGGAGGTGTTTCATGGATATCCAATTGATCAAGTTGGACTGGCTTACTTCAACATCCCACATCCATCGACTCAGGGGACTAATCAAGCCGGTACTAGCCATCAAGAAGCAGCACTAACTGGTAATGATGATGTTCAGGCAGTTCAGAGCTCATCTGAACAAGTTCAAGGTGCCACTACTAATCAAATGCAAAATAATCCTGGATTATCAGTGCAACATGTGCAACAGCCGACGGGGCAAGTTTAGAATCAAATGTTTTATTTTGGCACAACATACCAGATACCGTCGTTGACTCAAAAAATCCAGGAGTCGATGGCGCTATTTTGCTGCTTGAACTGATGGCCATTCAAGGAATGTTGCCAATGTGGAGAGAGAAGCTGCTAGGGCAAGAGTTTGATAGTTTAGGTTAGTTGGCTCAACGAGTGGCAGCACTCAATAGCCAATTCAAGAATATGTGTAGGGATACCCGATTCTAGAAGAATGCCGCAATTGCCGAAGCCTATAATCTATATTTAGTTGATGATGGCAATGAGAACAATGAAGAAGAAGAGATTGTTGCAGATGAATGGAATGGGGGTAAGAACACAGTAATGGTGCCAAATCCTTGGGGAAGAGGAATCAAAGAGAGCTATGATTTCGACATCAGAAAATCAGACAAGCTCTTTGATTTCTTGCTTGAGAGAGGATAGATCAAGTTGCCCGCCAACCGTGTTATGTTACCTCCTGATCAGTTGAAGAATAAGAAGTTCTGCAAGTTTCATAACGCTACTTCTCATTCTACTAACGAGTGTAGAATTTTTCGGCAACATATACAGAGGGCTATTCAGCAAGGGAGCTTAAATTTTATACACCTTGGAAAATGAAAGTTGATGATAATCCTTTCCTAAGTGATCAGAATATGGTCGATGTGAAGTTGCTCAAGGGAAAGACTAAAGTCCTAACATCAACCAGAGCAAAAGAAACCAGGACTGTCGACCCAAAAATGCAAATATCGGCTGATGAATACAGAGAGATTAAAAGACGCCGTGACCAACAGAAGAGCCGATATGAGTAGGGGGAGACGTCAAGGAATGGGGCGATAAGGCCACGTATCACATCTCGAATTTTGTTGAATAAATTGCAACGGCAAAAGGAAAAGGATTATCAGCGTTGGTTAGAAGAGAAAGAATACCAGTGTCAATAGGAGAAAGAGAGGTATGAAAGAAAGAAAGCTGAATCATATTGGAATTGTCCTTTCTTCAGACATTGTTGCAATGAGGGTTTGAAATTGCCTACTAGAAATAATTGTACAGAGTGCAGTGAGCAATATAGGGAGTTTAGGCAATCTCAAGCCAACCTCCGGTCTATCCATGCTTGAGATGAGTATCATCATAATAATATGGATCGGCGCTTGAAAAACAAAAGTGTTCATGATCGGCTTGGGAAGCGAGTTGTTGATCAAACTTGGGCTGATTATGAAGAAGAAGATAATGAGGAAAAGTATGTTTAGCAGGAAGGGCAATGGTGTCCAGGAGATTTGACAAGAAGCCAGAAAAGAAGGGTGCAACACCTAAGGAACAGAGAGCTAGAACAGGCTCAGGCATCTAGTAGACCTCAAGTGTGGTGTGCTAAACAAACAGCAGATAGTGGTAAACCATCGGCTAATATTCAAATGGCTTTTCTGTTGCTGTCAGAATTCAGAGCTCTAGCAGATCAAGAAGTCTATTTAGATTTTGATGAATCAGAATATGAAGATATAGTTGCCAAGTTGATAGTTATATAGGAAGCTATATTCGATAAGCCAGTCAAGCATCGACACTTAAAAGCTTTATATGTAAAAGGTTTCTTTGATAGGAAGCCAATGAGCAAAATGTTGGTGGCTGGAGGTGCTTCTGTTAATCTTATGCCTTACACTACTTTTTGCAAGCTTGGTAAGGTACCAGGAGATTTGATTGAGACCGACATGATGCTTAAAGATTTTGGGGTAATGCATCCAAGACCAGGGGGGTAATAAACGTCGAATTGACAATTGGAATTAAGACTTTACTCACTACGTTCTTTGTCATTGATGGAAAGGGTTCATACAGTTTACTCCTTGGTTGTGATTGGATTCATGCAAATTGTTATGTACCATCGACTATGAATCAATGCCTGATTCAGTGGCATGGAGACGATGTTGAGCTGGTTCATGCTGATGATTCTGTGAGTATTGCAATGGCTGATCCAATGTATTGGGAGCTAGAAGACTTCGAGTGTTTTTCTGGCAAGCTGTGGGAAGGAGACTTCATTAAAATCAATGATGAAAGCCAACAGCCACCATGGCGTTAGATTTGGCCAGCCGTGCTCGAGCAGCATTGGCCTCTTCCTCGGCAGCGAGGAGGGTGGCTTGAGAGGCCCCAAGGCAGATCTCAAGCTGACCGTTTTCCTGAGTTGCCTCAGAATAACGGTCCTGGGCTGCCCTCCACTCCCGAAGGAAACGCCTAGCGTCATCGCCGTTGTTGGAATCGGAGGAGTCCGATGACGAGTCCGGTGTGGAGGCAGCATCAGATGCCGCATTAGAGGGCTCGCCGGCCCTAGGAGGAAGAGGACAAAGGCTATCATTCTAGATGAACATATAAACAAGTTAGAAAAGTTCATTGCCATGAGCAGAAGATATCGATCTCACCTCATACGGCGGAGGCGCTGGCTCATCGGTAGGTTCTCCTTCGGAACCTCCTCCACTACGCGCTTGCCCCGGTTGTCCTCACCAGTGATAGGGTTGATTGGATCTAGGAAAAGGGGGAAGAAAACCGCTACAGTGTTTATGAAGGCAGAGAAGTGCAAAGAACTATAGCAGTTGCAAGTATAGATGTACTCAAGGCCGGAGCCCTCTGCTGGTATTTATAACCACGAAGTGAGGTAGTAGATATCTCAGGATGTGCAAAAGGCAACCGTAATTAATAGAAGGCAAAGCGCCGCCCCACTAATGCCAAAGAGAATGCGGCGTTTATAACTAAGGATGGAAGATTGATGAGTTTTCTTAATGGAGGCCGTGTTTTTAGACTTAATTGGATTAATGTCACACCCAATTTTGAATAAAAAAACCAAGTGCTCATATATGTGCGCCCAGGATGTCCAAACACACACATAATCTCAAATTGCAATAATATCAAAGTAAAGTACTTTATAACATCGCATATCTCATCACATAGTTAACACAAGTCTTGCTCATCGGCAACATTACTACATAGAGTAGAGAACTAAGCCCAAATCGCTACAGGGACTCCAACTGGGGGACATCACCCTAGTAATCCTAGACATCCTCTGGAATCTCTTCATATGCATTATCTGTCACCCATCCAGGATTTTCATTGAATGTAAAACAAGTGTAAGCACACCATGCTTAGCAAGTATAACAAAGGGATCTATGAGGCTCAAAGTCTAGACACGGTTTGATTGCGGTTAGCAATTTTAGTTGGTCAAGTTTTAGCATCCTGAATTACTACTTTAGTGAATAAACCCAACCTAAGGGGTAATAATGAATAATCAAGATTATGTTAATTCCCAACAATCCATAGTAACCACTAATCATGAAGGATCCAGACCGCTCGTATCCATGAGCATGGCTGTTATAATAGGTTAAATATTTTTGCAGAAATTGTACAACTTTACCCACCGAGCCATAATTTCCAATGCTGGGGTTTGCAAAGCCCACATCACCTCTACCTAGGAAGTGTGGCAGGGTTTCACTACATAACCCTTCGCTAGTCACACTAATAGGTCATAGCTGCTAAGGTTTCAGCAATCTAGCCATATGTGACCCTCCTCTAGGAGTTACACTCATGGTCGCGACACGGTACACACCCTAGCAGGAAAAGAAACATACCAACTAATGCCCCCCTCTTGCCCTTACGGAAAGCTATAGACAAGCTAGTATAATCTAGTTAACAGGTTAAAGACAGAGCCATTTGACAGTCGGGGTTGTACGAAACCTCCTGGGTGGCCACTTCAGGATTAAGTCCTTATGGAGAGGCACTAGAGCACTCAACCCAATACTTTAGCCCCCTAATTCTTGCTAAAAAGCTCCATTTTAACATATTGCATAATACCTTTAGTCATGTTTAACAATTATTTTATGTTGAGCGCTGCAGCAATTATCCAAAATGCATCCCAAACCATAGGTATCAAGGATATGTTGTACAAATAGTAATCTAGGTAAAGTCCTTAAAGGTAATTCAAATTTAAACACAAGCATGTATATGAATTGTAGAGTTCATAGGTATAAGAGGCCTTTTCTACACTTGCCTTCTTCAAAGTCTCCTTCCTGGTACTGCTGGTCACCCAACTGATCCTTAGCAACCTCAAACTGATCACCCTCAAAACGTGTTTCAATTCACCAATCAAGCATCCATTCCAATCATCACATGCATACAAATATACTTCTATTAGAATAGTACACCAAACAGTAGAACATAGAGACTGAAAAGCTTATAGAACTAATCTATGTACTGCTACGAACACATGAGCGAAAGAATCACTCTAATCGGACTTAAAACGCAAAAGTTATGCATGAAATAAGGTTTCAATGACATTTCTATAAATAAACCAAATTCACATTTGAATAAAATCTAAACTTCAATGTGTTCTGGATGGCGCGCACTATTACTCAAAAGTATAGGGGCTGAAACAAACAAATACAAAACTAAAAATAAATACTTTTGAACTTATGTTGGACCGCGGGTTGATTTCCAAAAAACGCAGGGGCTAAACCGCAAAATGTGCTTGGCTAACCACGGGTTGACCACGTTGCTGCTGACTGGGCGCGACGTGGTTCACGCGGATTGGCTCGATGCACTAGGTGTGCGGTGGACGCGCTGACGTGGGCATGGCAGAAAAAGGAAACAGGTGCGGCATCAATCGCCCTGCATCAACGTGGGATTTGAACGCCTGCCTTGGCTGTCTCTAGGGCACGGCGGGCGAGCGGCCATGGATGGCAAGCGCCATCACCGGACGGTGAAGAAGGAAGGAGAAGGAAGCAGCTGATGTGCAGGTCTTGCGACGTAGTGAGGGAAGAGGGAAAACGACAGCGCGCGGGTGTGGTCGCCGAGCGGGCCTTTGCCTGGGCCGAACGATGCGCCGAGCTGGGATGGGCGGTGAAGCGGGCTACGCTGCTGGGCTGCATACACGCGTGGGAAGGGGAGGCCAATGGGCCTCGGCCTAGCCTATTGCGTGAGAAGGAAGGGAAGGAGAAAGGGCTAGGCCGGCTCTACTATTAGGTTGAAAAGGAGAAAGAGAGAAAAGGAAAAGAAAAAGAAAAACCTTTTTCATTTTCTGTGTTTTACAAACTTGCTCCAAATTCAAACTAGATTTGAATTCAAAGTCATTCAACTCTAACCCTAGACTCAGTCAAAAACCAAAATGCCTCAGCATGAATGCAACAATCATGTTACTAAATCTTATAGTAATTTTTAATTAGCCAAAAAATATTATTTAACCTAGTTTAAAATGCATAAAAATTAATTAAATGCCCAAATTTAATTACTAAATTATAATAAATTCTTAGGGTGTTACAAACCTACCCCCCTTAAGATGAATCTCGTCATCGAGATTCGGATGATTCGAAAAGATTAGGATAGTCAGATTTTAGATCGTCCTCTCTTTCCCAGGTTGCCTCATCTATAGAATGTATGTTCCACTGAACCTTACACATTCTTATAATCCTGCTCCTTGTGATTCTCTCAGCTATTTCTAAAATTCTCATTGGATATTCTTTGTATGAAAGATCCTCTTGGATATCTAGTTCATCCAAAGGTAAATGTTCCTCAGGTACCCTCAAACATTTCTTAAGCTGTGATACATGGAAAACATCATGAACACCTGAGAGTTGTCCTAGTAATTCTAGCTGGTAGGCAACTTTTGCTCTCCTATTGATGATCTTGAAGGGTCCCACATACCTAGGTGACAACTTTCCCTTAGTATGAAACCTCTTAACTCCTGTCATAGGTGAAACTTTGAGATAAACAAAATCACCAATCTCAAACACCAATTCTCTTCTTCTCGTGTCAGCATAACTCTTCTATCGAGACTCTACGACCTTCAAATTTTGCCTTATTGTTTGTACCTGTTTCTCCGCCTATTGCAAAACTTCTGGTCCAAAGACTTGACTTTTCCCCGTTTGATTCCAAAACAGTGGTGTCCTGCACTTTCTGCCATACAACACTTCAAATGGTGCCATCTTAAGACTTTTCTGATAGCTAGTATTATAAGAGAATTCAGCATAGGGCAAACTCTTACCCCAACTTGTCCCGTACTATAAAGCACAAGCTCTCAACATATTCTATAGAATCTAATTTGTTCTTTCGGCCTACCCATCTGTCTATGGCTGATAAGCTAAGCTAAAGTTCAACTTCATGTCCATGGACTCATGCAACTTCTACCAAAAATGAGATGTGAACTGTGTACCCCTATCTGAAACAATCTTCTTCGGTACTCCATGTAAATATACAATCCTTTCCATGTATAGCTCTGCCAACTTCGCACCAGAGTAAGTTTTCTTGACAGGAATGAAATGTGCTACTTTTGTCAGACGGTCTACAATTACCCAGATAGAGTCATATCCCCTCTGTGTACGGGGTAATCCCACTATGAAATCCATTCCAACTTCTTCCCATTTCCACTCGGGAATCTTCATAGGTTGAAGTAAACCTGCGGGTCTCTGATGCTCTGCCTTTACCCTTTGGCACGTATCACATATGGCCACATGTTCAGCTACATCTGTTTTTAGTTCGTACCACCAATATCTCTCTTTAAGATCAAGATACACTTTAGTACTCCCCGAGTGTATAGAATAGGCCGAGTCATGAGCTTCCCTCATAATAGACTCTCAAATAGACTTCACTTCTGGCACACAAATTCTTTTACCAAACCATACTGTTCCTTGATCATCCATGTGGAAACCTAGGGCTTTACCAATCACTATACATTCAGCAATATCTTTGATTTTCTCATCGTTCAACTGTCCCTTACGAATCTCTCATTCTAAAGTAGGTTCTACCTCTAACTCCATAGTGTTAGCCATAATACCCAAATTTAGGTGTTCGAACTCCTCACTCAACTCTCTAGGTAATTAGGTTGCATAGGCCATGTTAACATAACTCTTCCTACTCAAAGCATCGGCTACAACGTTAGCTTTTCCCGGATGATAGTGTATGTCCAAGTCGTAATCCTTGATCAACTCTAGCCACCTGCGCTACCTCAAATTCAGATTTGACTGAGTGAATATATACTTCAAACTCTTGTGATTGGTATAAATCTCACACTTGTGACCAATCAGGTAATGCCTCCAAATCTTAAGAGCATGCACCACAGCTACTAACTCTAGATCATGAGTCGGATAATTTAACTCATGTTTTCTTAGTTGTCTGGATGCGTAGGAAACAACTCTACCCCCTTGCATAAGAACGTAGCCTAGACCTTGTCTTGAGGCATCACAATAGATAGAGAAGCTTTTGGTAAGATCAGGTAAGACAAGCACTGGGGCAGAAGTCAGTCTCTTTTTCAACTCCTCAAAACTATCCTTACATTGCTTATACCATCCAAATTTGGCATTCTTCTCTAATAGGGTAGTCATAGGTTTGGCTAACTTAGAGAATCCCTCGATGAATCTCCTATAGTACCCAGCCAATTTGACCCTGCAATTGGCAAGGAGAGAAAGCTTATCAGTAATTAAGGGTGGAATATACCGGTGTTGCCAGACAGTTCCGAGGAAATCGACTAAATAGCCAATTCTAGCATATTCATAAGAATGAATCGATTAAAGCTCATAGAGTTGTATAAGAAGGTTTGGTTATCATTCAGGATAAATGTTATTTAAACAAATATTAATCAATGGCAATAAGATATCAATGATGATTGGTTTATACTGAGCCAATGATTACAAGTAACCGAACTCCTTTCATTTAAAGAAATAATTCAACACCTCTTAACCATTTAGTAAAGATAAATCAAATGAATATGTTAGGTCTCATCTATCGCTATGACCAGTGGGGCATGAGGCAGAATCATGCAGGCCATAGAAACAACAATAGACTCGATGACCCTAATTCATTACTAATATCAGTGGGGCATGAGGCAGAATCATGCAAGCCATAATACAATAACAAGATCATGGGGCTAACGCATCTTTCAACTTATCTCTACTTCAATGATCTCATAATGTGAACTGTTCGTGAAAGCATTCGATATCGGCTAAACAGCCGATTCAGGCATAGCGCACAGTTAAGGTCATGCCTTCTCAGAAATAGATCTACTAACTAACGATCCCCACTCCACGGTGCCAATAGTGGGGTGAGAGGCAGAATCCCACAGGCCGTGATGACGGGCCATGGAACGGTTTTCATTAACTAATGGATCTACTCAAGATCGGACATTCCTTAACCGCACGCTATGCACGATTAAGATTGACACAAAACAACCGATGAAAAACATAACTCATCGCTTAAGATGTAGATTGGATTAGTTTTAGATTAGCAAACGATGAGTTAAACAAGATACAAGGCTGATCCAGATCAATCTCAATCGGGCAGAGTGATATTGTTGTAATTAGATAAACAATGAAAGCAATAAGCAATATCGGTAACTTAATGAATCTACCAAAGACTGCCATACTAAGGTAGAGCCGATAACTTGACCTTGATCTAATTCAAGCAGTGGGGTGTGAGGCAGAATCACACAGGCCATACTTGAATTAGACAAGAATCGATAACTAGCCTATACCAGAGTCGCAGTAGGGGTCGACCGGATCGATGCAGCCATATGAACAGAGGTATAAACCATGACGGTACTTATAGACAAGCAGTGGAGGTCGACCGGATCGATGCAGCCATACTCGCTGAAGAACTCGTCGAGATCTACTCTACTCCTACTCCTAAGGGGTGGCCGGAGCCGAAAAAAGTAATTGACTTTGTATTTGATTGATTGATGTCTTTTTTACAATAGCCGGGGTTTCGTATTTATACCCGGAGTCTAAACATGAACCTTACTCGAGTATGACTCAATACAATCTTTGGTATAATGAAAATATTCCTAATTTAAGATAACTTCGACTCTAATCTTTCCCTTTTTGTAGAGTCCAGTATGTTTTGTCCCAGCGTCGATCGTAGCCTTTGTCGTCATCTGCTGGCGCTATCTGAAGAAAATCGACTCTAGTGCATCCGAATCAACTAGTTATGATCCCCACACGACTGATTCCTTGATGAGGACATGATTTTCGGGAGCTTTCGAACCTCTATAACTCTTCTTCCAAATTCTGGTGTAAACACATGCCCTCCAATTTTGGAATAAAAGTAATTTTATTCCAAAATTACCATGTCTTCATCTTCGACGGGTCTGCTGCCACGGGTAGAGAATCTTGATCTGGTGTCTACTATTTGTCACTGCCTATGTCAGCTCATGAGCCCATGCTTCACAACTTTTACGAGAGCATCATCGCTTCGCGGGCACTTGGATTTATCTTCCCAGGCCGGCTATAAAATGCCTATCCGCCCCCGGTGAGAGCAGCTTAACAATTCAGCTATGTTTCTCTTCTACCTGCCCTCTCGAGCTCTGACTTCGCCGGACCCTCCATGGTTCATCTTTTTTCTATGAAGGTTTTGAGTGGCTAGAAGAATTCTTGTGTATAGGTTGATTGTGTCGCTCATTCTAGCACCTTGTCGAGCAAGAGGATCGGCTATTGCAGCTAGAAGAAGTCTTGTGACACCACCTGAGTCTTCTCTCCATGCTCGCAAAGCTGTTCTAGTGTTTGCATAGGCTAAAATGTGTGGACACTTTCCCCTTGTTCATTTCATCAAACGCCCACTAGGAGAGCCATAGGCTTCTTTCCCACAGTTTTTGATCTGCCAAGCGGGCGGCCTTTCCCCTTCTCCTGGTAGAATTCCATTATCCAGCCGATGTGACCTGGCTCATGATGACCTTCGGCCTTGTGGGGGCCCAGACTGCCTTCAATCCAAAGAAGTCTTGGTGGGTTGATTTCTGATTAAATGTAAATTCTTCGCATCCATCCCATGATGTTTCGTAACCTGGGGAAGCAATAAGTCCAAGTCTGTTATCTCTTCATTATCTCTCCCCTGAAATTCTAGAGTGCCGATCTGTTTCTGTATCTATTTTCAGTTTTCATACCCTTGGCAAAATCTACCTCCTCGCCTCCTCAGGCTATATATGTGGGCCATGGCTGGAGCTCAAAAAACTACCCATCTTGTCTCAAACCTCCTACATCTTTAGCATAGTCCCTACTTCTCTGTAGGTTTGGGATCATGGAGAATAGCAAGAGGCTTGCAGAGGAAGTTCTTAACGGGTCCGCATCATCGTGCCAGCGTCTTCATCACTGAGAAGGCGCTACTCGGGATGTCTCCACCGCCCCGGAGCATAGAGTCGACTTGGTTCAACCTTCAATATCGTCTTCAACACTGACTCGTCGCTAGCTTCCTAGTTGTCCGAGGAGGCAAATCGATAATGATGATATAATCGCTTCTATTAATCGGACTGATCAAAGTTTAACCAACTGTCTTTCCCTCACGGAGTCAGCTCTGGCCATGGTTCAAATCTGATCGTCCTTCGAGGCCGACTTGAGGGAACGGTTGGCCAAGGCTGAAGTCAGAATCACAGGTAAGATGGCTACCGTAATTTCTTTTGTTTTTCCTTGACTTTGCCTCTGAGACCTTCTGATCAATCCTTCCTTTGAATTTTTTTAGATCTAACTACCCAGTTGGAAAGCCTTCGATCAGCCGCAGACCAAGCGGTGGGATTTGTCAATGCCAGGGGCGCTATTCCGGTAATCCGCTTGCATGACATCCCAAACCACGTCAGGGAGATTATTCTCCATGGCGTTCATCATGGTGCTGCCACAGCGTTGGCTACTGCACAAGCCCGCTCAGGTCACAATCTTCGGCTCCTTCCTCATGGTTTTCCAGATACAGTGCCTCCCGAGGATCATGAGCATTTGATTGAGGAATTCTTTAGTGTTGCCAACTCTATAGCTTTCAATACTTTGGCCGATGATGTAGTGAGCAAATTGTTTTTCGGCCCATAGCTTGTAATAGGCAATTTTTAGCAAACAATTTCTTTGTCTCTTATTTCATATTATACGTATCACTTCATCCATGTTTGATTTCCCCCAATAGGCAATACGCATCATACCGGCTTCTTTTCCTTTGGGTTCATTTTTTGTACTAGGTTTTTTTGTACTAGAGGCAATACCTTTCTGATATCGGCTATTACAGTTGTTGACCAAACAAATCAGCTACTTAAGTGTTAATCCAAATGCTGGGATAATATTTCTTTAGATATTTCCCATTGATTGCTCGTCTGAACTCTTCTTCTCCTCCTAGTGTCTCCAAAATATAAGCATTACCAGGCACATAACGTTTGATACGATAAGGCCCTTCCCAATTGGGCGACCATTTGCCGAACTTACTGTCCTTTGACCCAATCGGCAATTTCACTTTCCACACCAAATCTCCTTCTAAACATTGCTTATTCTTGACCCTTTTATTGTAATATTTTGTGACCCTCAATTTATTGGCTTCAATATTTTCAAGAGCGCGCAGCCGAAGGCAACTTAGGTCTTCTAAGTCGTCCATCATAAGATTTTTATAGACTTTGGCTGTCAAATCATTTTGTAACATAACATGCCTTGATCCGGTCTGAACTTCCCAAGGAAGGACTGTGTTATGGCCATACACGAGCTCATAAGGTGATGTTTTAATTGATCCATGACAGGCCATCTTGTATGCCCATAGTGCCTCATTAAGCGTTGAATGCCACTTCCTGGGCTATTCCTCAATTTTCTTTTTGATCAGCTTAATCATAATCTGATTGGATGCCTCTGCCTGACTATTAGCCTGAGCATAGTAAGGAGACGAATTTAGCAGCTTGATCCCCATACTGGCAGCAAAATCTCTGAATTCCTCTGATGTGAACATGGTCCCTTGATCGGTAGTGATGGTTTGAGGAATCCCAAAACGATACACAATATGCTCCTTGACAAAATCAACCATGTTTTTTGAAGTTACCGTTTTCAAGGGGACTGCTTCAACCCACTTGGTGAAGTAGTCTGTTGCTACCAATATGAACTTATGACCTTTGCTCGAGGGTGGAAAGATCTGGACAATTAAATCAATTCCCCAACCCCGAAACATCCATGGCTTGATTATTAGGTTCATGGCCGATGCAAGCGACTTCTGGATACTACCAAAACGTTGACAGTCTTGGCATCCCTTGTAATATTCGAAACAATCTTCTAATATTGTTGGCCAGAAATATCTAGTTCTGCGGATAATCCATTTCATCTTATAAGCCGAATGATGAGCTCCACATATCCCTTCATGCAATTCGCCCATCAACACCTTAGCCTCTTCTTGATTTAGCCATTTGAGTAAGGCCCCGTCGATCGTTTTGTAATACAACTAATCATCTAGCAAAACATATTTAGTCGATTTATACCTTAGCTTTCTGGTAACTTTTTGTGACGGATCTCTAAGGTAGTCTACTATCTCAACTCTCCAGTCATTATCCAAGGTTTCATTGCTCAAGATTTCTTGAATTACTCGATAACCTAATGCACTTTGAGCCAAATGGCTAGCTTCTTGATTTTGTGCCCTCGAAATGTGCTGAAATGAGACATGAGAAAACTCTTTGAGCAACCTCTGACACTTGTCATAATATCTCCTCAAAGTGTCTTCTTTGCACTCATATAGGCCGATCAACTGATTAATAATTAATAGTGAGTCTCTGAATATTTCAATTGCTTCGGCCTTTACCTCATGAAGAAGTTGAATCCCTCTCAAAACAGCCTCATATTCTGCTTGATTGTTGGTAACCATTGGCTCAGTTGGAAAGGCAAACTCAAAATTTGCCCCCGAGGCGAAATAATAACAATACCAATGCCACCACCTTGCTTGCAAGATGACCCATCAAAGAATAAAGTCCAAGGTACCGGCTCTACATAATTCATGCTTGGTTTATTGTAACAGAACCGACCAAATCATAAGAACGTAAGTACAAAAACAATCACCGAAGCGATCAAATTCCTGTACTTAAGCTCCCATAATCCCGGTAGTCCGGAAATCACAAAGGATTTCAACCAACACTCGACATACAAACCAAGATCGTAATGATTCAACACAACACATCATTCGTTACAACATTTCACAAGTAGCATTCGGATTACATCCATCAGAGTTCAAATAAAATATTACAAACCAAGTTTGAGTGTGTGGAAGCAACATAGTTTAATACATAACTTCACAGTTTCAAATACATTGCCAGGATCAGAGTCATGTCCCACAAAAGCATTATCAGGTACGAGAACTAGTAGAGACCACGCCCAACGGTCTAGTCTTCATCCCAATGCGGAGAGAAGGCGATGCCTTACGACAACCAAAGAAGAACTGGTCATCTGCAACAGGTGGGAAATAAACCCTGAGTACGAGAAGGTACTCAGCTAGACTTACCCGACAAAAATTAGAAATAAAAGACACCAAGGATCATGCAAGGCTTTTTAGGTGGGCTAGCTTGACTCAGTTGCATAAAAGAGCTTATGAGTATAGTAGTCAATTTAAACTTATTATCAAGCTTATCATTACTTACCTGTCCACTAGATTAGCACCTGTACTAGAGCACTCACTTATTACAAGCAAACAATATTAACCATAGCAGGTATAATAAGGCTGTCATCATCATATCATCATTCCCAAACCATTAAGATATTAAGTGTATCTACATTGGAGATAAGCCCGTCAAGTTCTCACTAACTTGGAGATGGTGATTGAATCGAATTACAACTCAGGTGAGGGGTATTCCTAACTCTCACCACAGCATACTTTGCAAGGGTAGCCGTGGAGTCACCTTTGGAACATCTCGGGAACCAAATTCGTGGGTTCGATCAGGCGCTAGCACTCTCGGGGATTACCCTTCCGCCAGACGATCGGGACTTTTAAATCACCTGCCCTTGGACTCACGCCTCGGCTCCTTTCGAGGCGCACTTTATACTTATCGACTCCGGCCGAGAGGTGAGCTACTCGGCCATGCGGTCGGTCATCGGACCTGACCAACTAAGAGAGAGCATGCATTCAACATGAATAGGAAAGGCTCCAAGAATCAGTCCTTAAGCGACACGAATGGAGTCACTTTGCAAACCGGCAAGCCTCCGTCCGGTCTTCATTTCAAATTAAGATGGTTCTTTTCCACGATAGCAAATATAGCCAACCGTGCCACATGTATCTTCCTATATCTCGCGGTGGCAGAAATCACCCGACTTCTACAGCGTTTAAGCGGGGCTAAGCACTACTCGAGCTGAGCTACATAGGATTCGGTAACAATATCTGGACAAGGAATGGGTAACCAATGCGGCAAGTGTTTGCATCCAACACCTAAACTTAATGCAACAATATATGTAATAATAATACATAATCGCAGTTCGGAAAATAGGAGGCTTAATATGCTCAAGGGCTTGCCTTTCACAAAGTTGCAAGGGCGGTGGTCGGGGCACTCAACGGCGACCTCGTCGGCACTTCTCTGAAGGCTGCTCCTCCACGAATCTCCGGTGTCAAAATTTCTGCTTTGCTTGTTCGATTCCTCGAATTCCAGCAGGGTTACTCCTTCCGGTACACCTATTGCATGCCGATGCATAAGATAAATATCATGGATGCATAAGGAATGACATGATGCTCATGATGAATGAATCACAATGGGTGTTTACGAAAACATCACTGGACACTCGTTTACCGAGTAATTAGCCCTATTCAAATCACTTTAAGCATGTATCCAACTTAACTTAAATAACAAGAGCACTTACCTAACTTGCATAACCTAAGATAAAGATGCTCATCTTCAGTTAAAGGCCTAACACCTAGGAACAGTACCATGAACTTAGAATAGTAAAGACATACTTAAAATAACAGTTAAAGCTTCATATGCAACAAGTAGTAACTTAATTCTATCATAACCAGAGTTCTATAACTCCAAATGACTTGCAAGAGGACATTCTGGAAAGCTTATGAAATTATCTACAATTCATTTGTAAACATCAAAGCATGATTCTGAAGTTAACCAAATCCAATTCCAGTAGGCCTAGAATCTGTCCCGCAATGACAGGGTTGCTAACTTAATTATTCAATGATGGTGCAAAAGCCTAATTTGACCAAACCAAGTTTACCAACTTGTTTTTCATACCTAAGAAACATCAGAAAGTATAGTGCTAACTTCTAAATAAATTATTTAATATCCTTTTCCAATTTATTTAGTTAATTAGGTGATTTAAGCAATATATAGTAAAACTATTCATAAAAATCTACAAAAATTACAGTAGCTATCTCATGCTGCACATAGACTACCATAAAAATTTCAAAGCCATTGGACTAATATAACTTACTGTATCCAAATTAACAGATGACATGTCTATTTCTAGCATAATTAGGAAACCTTATTAAAAAGTGTCAAGCAACAGATTTCCCATTTTTCCTAGCATCCTTCTAGCATAAGAATAGCGCCCATAAAATTTCACCTTCACTGGATCTATAGAAAAATTATGAAAATTCACACAAGATCCACCCATTAATAAAAGGAAATTCTATAACTTAAAAACTACACATGCATTAGTTCTAAAATTTTTACCAGAGCTTCTAATAAGCAATAACAGACTGCCCACAAAATTTCATAATTTTTGGACCACAGAAACTCAAGATAAAATTCAAACAAATTTGCATGTATCCAAAAACACATTTCAAAGTCCTAATTAATTCATCAAAAATTTCTAAAACATGTGCTCATATAATATTTTTGTTAAATACTAGACATGACCAGGAACTTAACAAAATTAGAACCACATCCTTTGGATCTATATACTAGGAGCTACATATTTTTGAATAACAACACAATTCGGTGAAATAATAAATCAAACAAATAAGAATCAAAATGCATCCACAGCTGTTGGACCGGCCCGACGGGCAGCGACCCATGAGCTTACACACGGCGCTGGCCCAAGGCAGCGCCCATGCAACAACACACGGCGCTGCCCAAAGACGACGCTGCCCACTGCTGGCTCCACCTCCTCAGCCAGCAGCAGACAGGAGGACCAGCAGCGTCGGCGAGAAGCAGGGGAGGAGGCGGCGGCGGGTGGCGTAGCTTCGCCGCCGGTGGCTTCTCCGGCGAAGGTAAGGGTTTCTACGTGCTCGCCTCATCCTAGCGGACCTAGGGGAACCCTCATTCGTAGCTATTGACGCGACAAGGAGGGGTGGCGATGGCCTGCGGCGCTCGGCCATGGCACGGCCCGGCTCCGGCAGCCTTCTGGCGTCAGCCGCCCTAACGGGTGGCTCTCTCAGGGCTTGATGTAGGGTTCACCGGACCTAGCTCAAGGCGAGGAGGGGGGGTGGAAAGGTCGGCGCGGACAGCTGGCTGCGTGGGCGCCAACTCCGGCGAACTTCCGCCATGGGCGTGGTGGAAGGAATTGTGATTCATCCTTACCAAGGCACAATCGACCTAGGCGAGGGGTGGGGGTGACAGAGGAGATCACGGCGGCGCTAGCAGCGAGATGGCCGGCGCGTTTTTGCAGCGACGAGCAAGCGAGGTGAAGGCGGAGCAATGGCGGACGGCGTTGGCTCAGCGCTGTGAGAGGCGAGATGAAAAATGGATTGGCGACTCGGTCGGGCAGGCGCTGGCTTGAAGTGGAGGACAACGGCAGCGGCGTCAGGCCAGCCACGGCGCGTGGCCGCGCAATCAGAGACCCGGCGACGTGTGTCCCCCACGCGGCGCCTGTTGTCTGATGAATGTCAGTCACTGTAGCTCCGATTCAGTGCTCAAATCCGATGACTGACAGCGCCCATTCGATGATCATTAACTCCTAATCCGTGGTGATCCAGGTTAAGTCGTAGTTAACAAAGTTGGAGACCTACATGAGTACTACAAGTTTGCTAATTGGAGCTCGAACTAGTTTGGCTTGGTCAGTGAGATACAGTGCTCCAAACATCAGCTCATGAAACTGAAATCTGCTTGGGACTTAGAAAAATTTGCTAAGTATGAAATCAGCATGTACATCTGACTTGTGGGCCATGTTTGAGCATGTTCTAGCCATTTTCATGAGTTGGTCATAAAACAACTTTTGTTCCTTGATAAATTAGCTACAACTTTTGTAAAGAGTGCACAGCCATGCAAAGCTTCTAAGTTGGACTTTTGAATCAGTCAAACGATGACACTCCATGGTTCAATTTAAGTCAAACTTGCACTTGAGGACATTTTGGTCATTTTGGTCTACATGAACAATGTTCCAACAAGTAAACTAAGTATAGTTAAGGTGTATTAGACCATGATCACCCATTTTACAAAGTTGTTATACCACTTCTACTGATCACATGTGATAAAGAAAGTAAAACAAGCAATTCATACATATGTTTCAATACAATGTTTCACATGTTGCATGACCTTGTTGTTATCCTATACTTGTCACATTACTACCATGTTGCCATGCTTCAAGACATGGGAAATTCATGTTGCATTGATATGTTGCACTACTACCATTCACAAGCAATCCAAATCTGAAACAAACAGAATATGCGAATGTTTCATATGTATGTTTCAGGGAAAATGACATGATGAGATAGATGATGCACATGTTTATGAGATGAAATGCAATTAGTAGAAGCCAAACACCGAGGGTGTTACAGCCCTCCCCCCTTAGAAAAATCTCGTCCCGAGATTTGGAAAGCGTACCAATCAGTATAGAAAGCTGGATAGTTTTCCTTTAAATAATCTTCCCGTTCCCAGGTTGCATCCCGTTCACTATGATTACTCCAAACTACCTTGTATAACTTAACCACTCGTGTACGAGTCACTCTTTCTTGAGTATCCAGAACTTGCATGGGTTTTTCCTCATAAGAAAGATCAGATTTCAAGTTGACTTTTCTTGTTGCTATTCTTTCCTCGGGAATACGAAGACACTTCTTTAGCTGGGACACATGGAATACCGGGAATATAGATCCCATCTCACGGGGTAGATCGAGTTTATAGGCTACTCTTCCACTTTTCTCGATAATGCGGTAGGGTCCAACATATCGAGGTTCAAGCTTCCTTTTAATTCCAAAACGCTTGACTCCTTTCATAGGGGATACCTTCAGATAAACATGATCACCTACTTCAAACTCAATAGGTTTCCTTCTCTTGTCAGCATAGCTCTTTTGTCTAGCTTTGTCTGGCGGTCATATTCTTCTGTATAGTTCGGACTTGCTCTTCGGCTTCTTTTACAAAGTCAATACCATAGAATCTTCTTTCCCCGGGTTCCACCCAGTTCAAAGGAGTTCTACACTTGCGGCCATAAAGAGCTTCAAAAGGAGCCATTTTGATACTCTCTTGATAACTGTTGTTATAAGAGAATTCAGCGAGAGGTAACCAGTCTTCCCAAGAGCCTTTGCAAGAAATAAGACAAGCCCTAAGCATGTCCTCAAGAATTTGATTAACATGCTCGATCATCACGATGTTTGCGGATGATAAGCGCGAAGCTGCGGATTAGATGAGTGCCAAGATTACGATGTAAGCACTCCCAAAAGCGAGCCGTGAACTGAGGTCCTCTATCGAAACAATGGATTTGGGTACACCATGGAGACGTACCACTTGTTGAAAATAAATCTCAGCATAATTGTGAGGATGATAGGTAGACTTGGCCGGAATAAAGTGAGCAGATTTAGTTAGGCGATCTCGATAACCCGAGATAGAATCACAACCCTTGTTGGTAGTGGGTAATCCAACAATAAAATCCATACTAATTTCTTCCCACTTCCGACCCGGGGAATAGAGAGTGGTTGCAACAGCAGTCCGGACCTTATGTGAATAGCCTTGACTCTTGCAGCAGTTATCACACCTTGCCACGTAAGCTGCGATTTCTTTCTTCATCTTGGTCCACCAATAATACTGACTTGAGATCTTGATACATTTTACTACTACCGGGATGGATGGACAACTTAGAAGAATGGGCTTGACCATAATTTGATTTCTAAGTTCTTTATCTTTGGGTACCACAAGTCTATCATTAAACCAGAGAATTCCTTTGTCATCGATCCTAAAGTGCTTGGTCTCTTTCTCTTTCATTTTCCATTTGATATGAAACACACCCACATCAGGTCTTACGGAGTTCGATAATTAGACTTCTAAGAGAGCAATCCATAGTGATATTGTGAAGTACTACGAGGATGAAGGAGGTGTGACAGATGAAAGTCTTCACTAACTAAGGAATTGCAATGGGCCTTTCTGCTTAAGGCATCAGCAACCACATTTGCCTTACTAGGATGGTAGTGCACTTGAAGGTTGTAGTCCTTGATCAATTCTAACCAGCGCCGTTGACGCATGTTCAACTCGGGTTGAGTAAAGATGTACTTGAGGCTTTTATGGTTAGTATAGATGTTGCACACATTACCCAGCAAGTAATGTCTCCAAATCTTCAGGGCATGAACAACTGCGGCTAGCTCTAAGTCATGGGTAGGATAGTTGACTTCATGCTTTCGAAGCTGGCGCGAAGCATAAGCAATTACTCGGCCTTCCTGCATAAGAACACACCCCAAACCGGTGCCACATGCATCACAATAGACATCAAAAGGCTTTTCGATGTCGGGTTGTATATCTCTGAGGCGAGAGGTTAGCAAGGTCCATAAAGTGTGGAAAGCCTCTTCACACTTGAGTCCACACAAACTTCTCATCTTTTTGCGATGGGCGAGTCATAGGCTTGGCGATTTTGAGAAATCCGGGATAAGCGGCGATAATAGCCACCAATCCCAAGAAACTTCGAACTTCACGTGACCGTAGTAGGTGCCTTCCACTCAAGGACTTCTTGCACCTTCGTAGGGTCAACCGAAATTCCATCACTAGATAACACATGACCTAGAAAAGGTATCTTGTTCAACGAAATTCACACTTCTTTGAACTTAGCATAAAAGTGGGTTGTCACGCATAACCGAGTTAAGACAATTCTCGGATGTTCACATGCTCTTCTTCATTACGAGAATATACAAGGATATCATCAATGAACACGACGACAAACTTGTCCAATTACGGCATGAATACGAAATTCATCAATTACATAAAGTGTGCTTGGGAGCATTTGTCAACCCAAAAGACATGCCAAGGTACTCGAACAAACCATAACGGGTAGAAAAAGCTATCTTAGGTATATCTTGAGGATGAATTTTGATCGATGGTAACCAAACCTCAAATCGATCTTGGAGAATACCTTAGCTTTAGAGAGCTGATCAAATAGAATATCGATGCGAGGAAGAGGGTATTTATTCTTGATGGTAACAGCATTTAGGGGCGATAATCTACGCACATGCGCAAAGATTCATCCTTCTTCTTCACAAAGATAGCCGGACAACCCCAAGGAGAAGAACTAGGCGAATCAAACCTTTCTTCAATAGCTCATTCAAGCGACTCTTTAGTTCACCAACTCATTGGGCGGCATTCTATAGGGCCTTGAGATATAGGAGCCATACCGGAATGAGTTCTATCTTGAATTCTACATCATGGTCGGGAGGTAATCCGGTAAGTCATCGGGGAAGACATCAAAACTCACGGACAACTGGTAGATCCTCAATGGCTTTGGCTAGGGTAGCATTGGCTGTATTGTGAATAGAGATATCACGAGGTAACTGCACTAGAAAACCCTTCTTATCCACAGGATCCCTCAACATTACCACACGGGTTGACGTGTCGATCAACACTCCATTTCCACTCATCCACTTCATTCCTAGGATTATATCAATTCCTACCCCGGTAGCACTACAAGATCCGTAAGGAACTCTAGATCCCCAATTTTAAGCTTTACATCTTTTACTACTTGGTTAGTCATGATATTATTCCCAGCAGCACTAATACAATAACCACCCTTGACAATTGTAATCACATTCATCTTATGCTTAGATGCAAAAGTAGAACTCACAAAGGAATGTGAAGCACCGAATCAAAACTGCACAAGCTGCGGGGTGATCATTAACAAGAAACTTACCGGTGGTGACCACTTCACCGGCGAGAATTTCCTCCACAAGATGAGTGTAATGAACACGCCCACGACGGACGTTTCCTTGAGCATTCTTGGGAGGATGGGGACACCTATTTGCCCAATGACCAGGCTGGTTCTGAGTTCCAACACGGCCGGTTAGGCGGGTGGGACATTGGAGCTGCCACCCTGGAGGGTATTCTTTGGCAAGGATATTGTGTACCCCTTACGAAAAAACAGTTTTAAGCTTGATTCTTTTTACGAGGTGGGCGGTCTGGGACATTAGCATTGGGTGGGCGATCTTGGGCCTTGGATACTATTGGTGCCTTAGGCGAGAAAGCACCTGCCTCAAAGTTTCTTTTGCGGTTCTTAGAAGCGGCATATATCTTATCATTGTTCTCCACGAGTCGAGTGTCACTTGATAAACTCATTGAAGGTGACACACTTGCGATTTGCCATTGACTTCATCAATTTAGGGAAAGTCCCTCTTGAAGCTAGCTATTCTCTTAGCGTCGTGTCGACAAACTCGAGGAGCATACCTCGCCGGGTTGTTGAATGCACAGAGGTATTCATTGAGACTCTTGTTGCCTTGGGTGAGCTTCATAAACTCGGTATGCTTAATGGCCATGAGACCGGGAGGGATAAAGTGTCCTCTGAAAGCTGCTGGCCCGACCCCAAACTATCTCGGCGTTTGCGGGGAAGGTGGTCTTGTGATGTGTCCACCGGATACTGCAGGGGGCCTTGGAGCTGGTGTCCTGCATATGTGGCCTTCATACCTTGATCAAAGCGGAGCAATCAAACCTTTGCTCTATCGTGCTCAACCATTCATCAGCTTGTAATGGTTCTTTTGCCTCACGAAAGATAGGAGGCTTTGTATCCATGAAGTCCTTAAAGCTGCTGTACTGGTTTGGCTCGGGTCCTTGGCGGACATGACGATCCTCACGGTTAGCCATCTGTCGCATAGCCTCAACTAACATCTGTTGACTTTCCACAACTCTGCGCATTAGCTCGGTTTGTGTGGGCGGTGGCGGAGGTGGTTGTTCCTCATTTCCCATGCCACGACCGCGACGAAGGTTATGAGCCATCTGCAAAATGTATAGCCAATGAGCACTGACGATGTGGAAATTTTTGTAGATGAATCGTATAATTATGCCCAAACTGAGTCCATTGGAGGAATGCATTTATATTATCAACAGAGGCACAATCATTCATCACAACCACACAACTCATCAAAGCGCGCGTCAATGGACACATAAATGCGATGAACTTAACCAACAACGTGATCCATAGACCGCAAAGACGGAATTTATCAAAGGCTCACATCGTGGAGCATAATACGTTCGATAGGTTACATCCAAGCATAGTGGTTCCAAACTTACATCCAAAGATAATTTATGGTTCGATATTACACCCCAACGATCACTTATTCCAAAGCTACTCATTCATGCATGAGGATTAACAAAAGACTAGCTCTTGCGCATTAGCTAAGTAGTAAGCTAAACTACGCGCCGTCCTCGGAGTCGATGTCGAAGATCTCTCCTCCATCTTCATCACTAGCGAGCTCTAACTCCTCATCTTCCTCCTCATCGGTGGAATGTCCTCAGGTCCATTGACCTCCATGTCATCATCACCTTCACCCATAATGACACGAGAACCCATCTCATCCTCATCCTCGGGTGGCGGGAGAGGGTGAAGTTGATTATGTAACAGTGAACCTCCTCATGGAGATTGTCATTGTACTCCTCGGCAATTGCCACTTGCTGCTCTAGCTCTACATCGCGCTCTCAACACATTCTCTTCGTGCGAGGCTTCATTCCGTTGGTTCATCACGTGAATCAACATGTGTTCCTGATTCTGGTGAGCAAGCTGTCAACCTCTGAACCTCAAGGGTCTCTTGGTCCCTTTCTGTGTTACTTGCTCCAAGCGGTCTTGAGCAAGCATTCCTCTCAGCATCACCCGAGCTAGCTCATCCTCGTACTTTCCTCCTCGGTAGGCTCGGGGCCAGGGGATCACGAGGAGCTAAGCGGTGACGAGGCGCCACTGCCTCCAGCGGACTTGCGAGCAAAGTGAGCTTCAGTGCGCCATCTCTAGCAAAAGTTACAACGTAAGGGAGAATCATTTAAGGGATACGAAATTTAATTAGTCGGGACTATCATATTTTAAAGGAGGGAGTAATGCAAGAAATGCCATGTATGCTTGAACATGATGCATGCACGATCCGTCGTCCTCACCATCCTAGAAAAAATTTAAAGGCTAGCGAAATATACGGTGGCATACATACGTTCTCTCAGTATCACGGTAGCTAGTCGATCTACAACGTTCGTTGTTAGTGTACTGCAGAAAATTTCATTTCAGCCCGATAATTTCCCAAAATGCATAAAAGCGGCAATAACTAAATACTTTCATACATACATCCCACGATGCACATACTCTAGTATCCACGACTACCCGTCGAGAGATACCCACATTTAAGTACTCTCATAGATACATGATTGAACATGTAAATATGCGAGCAACCACAACTACTCTCCCCTAGACCGACGATTGGGCGGTCATGCTCTCTAACTCCCACTTACGGGCGTGAGGTATTTGATCCAAACATTACCACCCAAGCGGATGGCATCCATACAATAGCACGCCCGTATGGACGACGAAAACAGGAACAAGCGAGAACCCCCAAGTTAGTACTTTAATAAGCCACCTAAGAGTCCTTATTTGGGCATAAGGGATATGACCACTTGGTAATACTTAGTATTTAATTTAGGATTTTCACAAATACTTTTGTTTTAAATACACAAATGAGCGTGTTTAGTGTCAAATCTTGCTCGATGCCAGGTATATGAACCGACCAAATCATAAGAACGTAAGTACAAAAACAATCACCGGCGATCAAATTCACTGTACTTAAGCTCCCATAATCCCGGTGGTCCGGAAATCACGAAGGATTTCAACCAACTCTCGACATACAAACCAAGATCGTAATGATTCAATTTAACAACACATCATTCGTTACAACATTTCACAAGTAGCATTCGGATTACATCCATCAGAGTTCAAATAAAATATTACAAACCAAGTTTGAGTGTGCGGAAGCAACATAGTTTAATACATAACTTCATAGTTTCAAATACATTGCCAGGATCAGAGTCATGTCCCACAAAAGCATTATTAGGTACGAGAACTAGTAGAGACCACACCCAATGGTCTAGTCTTCATCCCCAGCAGGGAGAAGGCAGTACTTGCAGCAACCAAAGAAGAACTGGTCATCTGCAATAGGTGGGAAATAAACCCTGAGTACGAGAAGGTACTCAGCTAGACTTACCCGACAAAAATTAGAAATAAAAGACACCAAGGATCATGCAAGGCTTTTCAGGTGGGCTAGCTTGACTCAGTTGCATAAAAGAGCTTATGAGTATAGTAGTCAATTTAAACTTATTATCAAGCTTATCATTACTTACCTGTCCACTAGATTAGCACCTGTACTAGAGCACTCACTTATTAGAAGCAAACAATATTAACCATAGCGGTATAATAAAATTTGTCATCATCATATCATCATTTCCGAACCATTAAGATATTAAGTGTATCTACATTGGAGATAAGCCCGTCAAGTTCTCACTAACTTGGGAGAGCGGCGATTCGAATCGAATTACAACTCAGGTGAGGGGTATTCCTAACTCTCACCTGGCATACTTTGCAAGGGTAGCCGTGGAGTCACCTTTGGAACATCTCAGGAACCAAATTCATTGGTTCGATCAGCGCCCGACACTCTCGAGGATTACCCTTACGCCGGGGCGATCGGGACTTTTAAATCACCTGCCTTGGACTCACGCCTCGGCTCCTTCCGAGGCGCACTTTATACTTATCGACTCCCGGCCTGAGGTGAGCTACTCGGCCAGCGGTCGGTCATCGGACACGCCCAACTAAGAGAGAGGCATCGTTCAACATGAGCAGGAAAGGCTCCAAGAATCAGTCCTTAAGCGACACGAGGCGGAGTCACTTGCAAACCGGCAAGCCTCCGTCCGGTCTTCATTTCAAATTAAGATCGGTTCTTTTCCACGATAGCAAATATAGCCAACCGTGCCACATGTATCTTCCTATATCTCGCGGTGATAGGAAATCACCCGACTTCTACCGCGTTTAAGCAGGGCTAAGCACTACTCGAGCCTGAGCTACATAGGATTCAGGGTAACAATATCTGGACAAGGAATGGGTAACCAATGTAGCAAGTGTTTGCATCCAACACCTAAACTTCATGCAACAATATATGTAATAATAATACTGTAACTGCAGTTCAGAAAATAGGAGGCTTAATATGCTCCGGGGCTTGCCTTTCACAAGGTTGCAAGGGCGGTGGTCGGGGCACTCAACGGCGACCTCGTCGGCACTTCTCACGAAGGCTGCTCCTCCACGAATCTTCGATGTCAATTCTTTCTTTGCTCGTTCGATTCCTCGAATTCCAGCGGGGTTACTCCTTCCGGTACACCTATTGCATGCCGATGCACAAGATAAATATCATGGATGCATAAGGAATGACATGATGCTCATGATGAATGAATCACAATGGGTGTTTACGAAAACATCACTGAACACTCGTTTACCGAGTAATTAGCCCTATTCAAATCACTTTAAGCATGTATCCAACTTAGCTTAAATAACAAGAGCACTTACCTAACTTGCATAACCTAAGATAAAGATGCTCATCTTCAGTTAAAGGCCTAACACCTAGGAACAGTACCATGAACTTAGAATAGTAAAGACATACTTAAAATAACAGTTAAAGCTTCATATGCAACAAGTAGTAACTTAATTCTATCATAACCAGAGTTCTATAACTCCAAATGACTTGCAAGAGGACATTCTGGAAAGCTTATGAAATTCTCTACAATTCATTTGTAAACATCAAAGCATGATTCTGAAGTTAACCAAATCCAATTCCAGTAGGCCTAGAATCTGTCCCGCAATGACAGGGTTGCTAACTTAATTATTCAATGATGGTGCAAAAGCCTAATTTGACCAAACCAAGTTTACCAACTTGTTTTTCATACCTAAGAAACATCATAAAGTATAGTGCTAACTTCTAAATAAATTATTTAATATCCTTTTCCAATTTATTTAGTTAATTAGGTGATTTAAGCAATATATAGTAAAACTATTCATAAAAATCTACAAAAATTACAGTAGCTATCTCATGCTGCACATAGACTACCATAAAAATTTCAAAGCCATTGGACTAACATAACTTACTGTATCCAAATTAACAGATGACATGTCTATTTCTAGCATAATTAGGAAACCTTATTAAAAAGTGTCAAGCAACAGATTTCCCATTTTTCCTAGCATTCTTCTAGCATAAGAATAGCACCCATAAAATTTCACCTTCACTGGATCTATAGAAAAATTATGAAAATTCACACAAGATCCACCCATTAATAAAAGGAAATTCTATAACTTAAAAACTACACATGCATTAGTTCTAAAATTTTTACCAGAGCTTCTAATAAGCAATAACAGACTTCCCACAAAATTTCATAATTTTTGGACCACAGAAACTCAAGATAAAATTCAAACAAATTTGCATGTATCCAAAAACACATTTCAAAGTCCTAATTAATTCATCAAAAATTTCTAAAACATGTGCTCATATAATATTTTTGTTAAATACTAGACATGACCAGGAACTTAACAAAATTAGAACCACATCCTTTGGATCTATATACTAGGAGCTACATATTTTTGAATAACAACACAATTCGGTGAAATAATAAATCAAACAAATTAGAATCAAAATGCATCCACAGCTGTTGGACCGGCCCGACGGAACAGCGGCCCGCGAGCACACCGGCGCGGCCCAAGACGTGGCGCCCGCGGCCCAACACACGCAGCGCGACCAAAGACGACGCGTGGCCACGCTGAGCTCCTTTCAGCCGGACGCAGATAGGAGGAGGACCAGCAGCGTCGGCCGAGAAGGGAGAGAATGGCGGCGGCGGTGGCGTGGCTCGGCGCCGGTGGCTTCTCCGGCGAAGGTAAGGGTTTCTACGTGCTCGCCTCATCCTAGCGGACCTAGGGGAACCCTCATTCGTAGCTATTGACGCGACAAGGAGGGGTGGCGATGGCCACGGCGGCGCTCGGCCATGGCACGGCCGGCTCCGACGACGCTACGGCGTCGCGGCCCTAACGGGTGGCTCTACGGGCTTCAGTAGGGTTCACCGGACCTAGCTCAAGGCAGAGGAGGCGTGGAAAGGTCGCGCGGATAGGCGGCGGTGCGCGTGGGCGCCAACTCCGGCGAACTTCCGCCATGGTCGTGGTGGAAGGAATTGATGGATTCATCCTTACCAAGGCACAATCGACTGGCCGAGGGTGGGGGTGACGAGAGGAGATCACGCATGGCGCTAGCGGCGAGATGGCGATGCGTTTTTTTTGCAGCGACGAGCAGCAAGCGAGGTGAAGGCGAAGCAATGGCGACGGCGTTGGCTCGCGGCCGTGAGCGAGATGAAAAATGGATTGGCGACTTCGGTGGGCGGTGGCCGGCAAAGTGGAGGACAACGGCAGCGGCGTCAGGCCAGCCACGGCGCGTGGCCGCGCAATCAGAGACCCGGCGACGTGTGTCCCCCACGCGGCGCCTGTTGTCTGATGAATGTCAGTCACTGTAGCTCCGATTCAGTGCTCAAATCCGATGACTGACAGCGCCCATTCGACGATCATTAACTCCTAATCCGTGGCGATCCAGGTTAAGTCGTAGTTAACAAAGTTGGAGACCTACATGAGTACTACAAGTTTGCTAATTGGAGCTCGAACTAGTTTGGCTTGGTCAGTGAGATACAGTGCTCCAAACATCAGCTCATGAAACTGAAATCTGCTTGGGACTTAGAAAAATTTGCTAAGTATGAAATCAGCATGTACATCTGACTTGTGGGCCATGTTTGAGCATGTTCTAGCCATTTTCATGAGTTGGTCATAAAACAACTTTTGTTCCTTGATAAATTAGCTACAACTTTTGTAAAGAGTGCACAGCCATGCAAAGCTTCTAAGTTGGACTTTTGAATCAGTCAAACGATGACACTCCATGGTTTAATTTAAGTCAAACTTGCACTTGAGGACATTTTGGTCATTTTGGTCTACATGAACAATGTTCCAACAAGTAAACTAAGTATAGTTAAGGTGTATTAGACCATGATCACCCATTTTACAAAGTTGTTATACCACTTCTACTGATCACATGTGATAAAGAAAGTAAAACAAGCAATTCATACATATGTTTCAATACAATGTTTCACATGTTGCATGACCTTGTTGTTATCCTATACTTGTCACATTACTACCATGTTGCCATGCTTCAAGACATGGGAAATTCGTGTTGCATTGATATGTTGCACTACTACCATTCACAAGCAATCCAGTACGAAACAAATAGAATATGCGAATGTTTCATATGTATGTTTCAGGGAAAATGACATGATGAGATAGATGATGCACATGTTTATGAGACGAAATGCAATTAGTAGAAGCCAAACACCGAGGGTGTTACATTTATGATGCTGGGTGACAAAATCGGCTATTATCTACCCTTTGACTATTTAGTCGATTCGTACCTCAAGTCAAACTCTGATAACGTGAGAATCCATTTTCCCACTCTCCCATTTAGTATTGGCATCGATAATATGTGCTTGATTATGTCAGCCTTGGAAACAACCGTACATTTAGCCGACAATAAGTAATGTCTCAGCTTGGTGCAAGAGAAATATAAGCACAAGCCTAACTTTTCGGTGGGAGAATATCTTATTTCTGAATCTAGAAGTCTCCTGCTTAGATAGAAAACCACTCGTTCCTTTCCTTCAAACTCTTGCATCAGGGCCGATCCAATTGTTTTGTCATCGGCCGATATGTACAACTTGTAAGACTTACCCTGCTGCGAAGGAACTAGCACGGGTGGACGCTTCATATACTCTTTTATCTCTTCAAACGCCTTATGTTGTATGTCACCCCATCTAAATTCTTGATCGTTCTTTAATTTCAACAAGGGAGAAAACGGAAGAACCCTCTCTGACAAATTTGAAATAAACCTTCTTATGAAATTAATCTTGCCAAGCAAAGATTGCAACTCTGTCTTAGTAGTTGGGGCACCGCATCGTCAATTGCTTTCATGCTCTTCTGATCGACCTCAATCCCTCTCTCGTGGACCATAAAACCCAAGAATTGCCTAGCTGATACCCCAAAGGCACACTTATTAGGATTCATCTTCAGACCATGTTTCCTCGTGCATTCTAGAGTCTCCCGCAAATCAGCTAGATGCTCTTTGTACCCTTTTGATTTTATCATCACATCATCAATGTAGATTTCAACAATCTTGAAGATCAACTTATGAAAAATATAATTCATTGCCCTTTGATAAGTGGCACCAGCATTCTTCGGACCGAAGGTCATCACAACCCATTCGAACAAGCCGATTGCGCCGGGGCACCTAAAAGCGGTCTTTGCTATGTCCTCTTCAGCCATGAAAATTTGGTTGTACATTGCATTGCCGTCCATGAAGCTAATAACCTTGTGCCCGGCTACTGCATCTACTAACATATCGACTATCAGCATTGGATAACCATCCATGGGTGTGGCTTTGTTCAGATCCCTGAAATCAATGCAAACTCTTAATTTTCCATTCTTCTTGTATACAGGGACAACATTTGATATCCACTCTGCATATCGGCATGGTCGGATGAACTTTGCCTCCAGTAGCCTTTCAGTCTCTTTTTTAATACCATTAAGCACGTTTGGATTGAATCTCCTTGGAGCTTGCTTGAATGGCCGATATCCAGGTTTGATTGGCAACTGATGCTCAACAATTGACCGGTCTAAACCAGGCATTTCGTAGTATTCCCGAGCAAAGCATTCTTTAAACTCTTTCAATAAATTAATTAATTCATGCTTATACTCCGGATCTAATTCAGCACTTACATACGTCGGCCTAGGTCTGTCTCCAAAGCCAATATCCACTTCTTCCAATTCATCAGCCAACGTGAAGCCGTGTCCTAGTTTACCATCTGTACCATCTATTGGATTATCCATTAAAACAAACTTTCAAAGCTGACTGCTTGGATCGGCTTTGGGCTTTCACCATTGACTCTAAACTCTAACAGTAACAGAAAAACCATTCGAATATTAGTCGATGGTTGCTTTCTATCGGCTATTTGCTTGGCATGCCATGCTTGAGTTTTACCGGATGCTTGAGTCTGTTTCAACTCCTTATTCCTTAGGCATTGCACTCTTCTCTTCTGGCTTCTTGTTAAACCTCCGGGGCACCATTGGCCCTCCTACCAAACATGTTCCCTCTGGTTGTTTCCTTCTTCATGATCAGCCTAGTCTTGGTCAACAACTCTCTTTCCCATCCGATCATGAATACTTTTATTTTTTAAGCGTCGATCCATGTTATTATGATGATATGCATTCTGGGCATGGATAGACTGGCGGTTGATTTGAGATTGCCTAAACTCCCAATATTGATTACTGCATTCCAGAGAGTCATGTCTGGTAGGCAATTTCAAACCTTCGTTCCAGCAATATCTTAAGAAAGGACAATTCCAGTGCGATTTAGCTTGCTTCCTTTCATACCTTTCTTCTTTCAGTTGATGTTGGTATTCTTGATCCTCTAACCATTGCTGATGATCTCTTTCCTTCTGACACCGCCACTTGTTCAACATGATCCGAGATGTGACTCGCGGCCTCATCACTCCATCCTTTAACGTTCCTCCCTGCTCGTATCAGCTCTTCTACTGATCACGACGTTTTTTAACCTCTCTGTATTCATCAGCCGATATTTGCATCTTGGGATCGACTGTTCCATCTTTTCTTGATCTGGCCGATGTTAGGACCTTAGTTTTTCCTTTGAATATCCCAACATCAACCATATTTTGATCCCCTAGGAAAGGATTATCATCAACTTTCATCTTCCGAGGCGTATCAAACTTGAGTCTCCCTTGCTGAATAGCCCTCTGTATATGCTGCCGGAAAATTTTGCACTCATTAGTGGAATGAGAAGTAGCATTATGGAACTTGCAGAACTTCTTATTCTTCAACCGTTCAGGGGGCAACATAACATGATTGTCCGGCAATTTGATCTGGCCGTTCTCAAGTAAAAAGTCAAAGAGTTTGTCCAATTTCGTGACATCAAAGTCATAGCTCTCCTTGACTCCTCTTCCCGAGGATTTGGCACCATTACTATCTTCTTGCTCCAATTCCATTCAGCTGCAGCAACCTCCTCTTCTTCATCTTCATAGCCGTCATCTGCTGAGTATGGATCATAAACTTTGGCTACGGTGGTATTCTTCTAGAATTGAGTGTCTCTGCGTATACTCTGGAATTGGCTATTGAGTGCTGCTACTCATTGAGCCAATTGACCCAAGTTGTCAAATTCTTGTCCTAATAGCTTTTCCTTCCACATTGGCAGCATTCCTTGGACATCTAAAGCAGCTAGCTGATCATCGGCCAAACTCAATGAGAAGCACAAATTCCTAGTCTCTTGGAATCTCTGAAGAAACTTATTGCTTGATTCATTAGTCCTCTATCTCATGGTCATCAGATCGGTGATCTTCTTTTCTCCAGTCCCAGTGTAAAAATATGTATGAAACTTCTTCTCCAGGCCAGCCCAATTGGAAATGGAGTTGACCGGTAGTGACGAGAACCAAGTGAAGGCTGGCCCTGATATGGATAAGGAGAAGAAATGAATCCAATGGGCATCCTCAACTGATGCTTCACCCAATTGTGTAAGATACCGACTGACATGTTGTATTGTGCTTGTACTGTCTTGACCAGTGAACTTGGCGAACTCTAGGAGCCTGTAATTTGTAGGAAGAGCGACCAAATCATACCATTCTGGATATGGACGTTTGTATGAAAAGGTCAGCCCTTTCGGCTTCAGACCAAACTAATTCTTCATCATCTCGGTCACCTTTAGCAGCAACTCATCAGCTTGCGGATTTGGATTTCTCGGTACTTACTGACCCATCTGTGGATTGAAATCTCACGTGCCTTGATATCCTGGATTTGGCATGATGTGGAGGGTGTTATAATCCGTGCCATAGTGATAGCCTTGTGGAATCTCAATCTGTTGGGTCCTTTGCTGGCTTGCTGCTTGAAGTCTCTGATTATAGACATAAGGATCTATATCTCTATGGATCTTTTGAATTGATGGTGCTATTTTTTGAGCCGACGACGGTATATGGCCTGATGTGCCAAAATTGATCATCTGGTTCTGACTTTGCCCCGTCGGCTGTTGTACATGTTGTATTGATGGTCCAGGATTATACTGTACCTGATTCATAGCAGTACCTAGAGTTTGTTTAGATGAACCTTGAAGTGTCTAGACATCACCATTACCAGCTGGTACTGCTTCTTGATGGCTGGTATCGACTTGATTAGTCCCTTGAGTCAACGGATCTGGAATGTTGTAACAAGTCAATCCAACCTGACCAACTGGAATCCCATGAATCGCCTCTTTCATGGCGTTGCGAAATGCGTCAATGAAAGCTTCATTGTGGCTTGATATGGCATCACGAATAGATTTGTCTATGGCTTCTGTAAAGAAACGCCTGTCTTCAGCTTCAACTGTATCTATCAGCCCGTGTAGTAGAACTCTTGGTAGTGGAAATTTCTGAATAATTGTGCTGTCACGTGTTTTGGTGTAGGACAACAAACACTTCTTCTAAAATTCTTCTGTAGCCTTACCAATGGTATCCTTATCAACATCAGGTAGGTCTTCATAGTGTACCATAAGGATGTTGTCGTTGTTGTGATCCGCCATGACGATTGTGGGGTCCCACCAGGCGTGCCAGAAATGTGTGTCGACACAGAATTTTCGCCTCCGTGCCGAGGACACACGCAGCAAGCCAGAAGGGTCTGCTCGATGGAGTAGATCCGCTTGGCTTCAGCGCAAGGGTGGTCGATCCTGCGTAATCCTCCTGAGACATGCCAGTCAATTTGACCCTGCAATTAAAAAGGAGAGAAAGCTTATCAGTAATTAAGGGCAGAACGTGCCGGTGTTGCCAGATAGTTCCGAATGTATGGCTCTGAGAGCCGATATGAGAGGAAATTGACTAAATAGCCGATTTTAGCATATTCACAAGAATGAATCGATTAAAGCTCATGGGGTTGTATAAGAAGGATCAGTTATCATTTAGGATAAATGTTATTTAAGCAAATATTAATCAATGGCAATAAGATATCAATGATGATTGGTTTATACTGAGCCAATGATTACAAGTAACCGAACTCCTTTCATTTAAAGAAACAATTCAACACCTCTTAACCATTTAATAAAGATAAATCTATTGAACATGTTAGATCTCATCTATCGTCATGACCAGTGGGGCATGAGGCAGAATCATGCAGGCCGTAGAAACAACAATAGACTCGACGACCCTAACTCATTACTAATATCAGTGGGGCATGAGGCAGAATCATGCAGGCCGTAATACAATAACAAGATCATAGGGCTAACGCATCTTTCAACTTATCTCAACTTATCCACGGTGCCAATAGTGGGGTGAGAGGCAGAATCCCACAGGCCATGATGACGGGCCATGGAACGGTTTTCATTAACTAATGGATCTACTCAAGATCGGACATGCCTTAACTGCACGCTATGCACGATTAAAATTGACATAAAACAGCCGATGAAAAACATAACTCATCGCTTAAGATGTAGATTGGATTAGTTTTAGATTAGCAAATGATGAGTTAAACAAGATACAAGGCCGATCCAGATCAATCTCAATCAGGCAGAGTGATATTGCTGTAATTAGATAAACAACGAAAGCAATAAGCAATATCAGTAACTTAATGAATCTACCAAAGACTGCCATACTAAGGTAGAGCCAATAACTTGACCTTTATCTAATTCAAGCAGTGGGGTGTGAGGCAGAATCACACAGGCCATACTTGAATTAGACAAGAATCGATAACTAGCCTATACCAGAGTCGCAGTGGGGGTCGATCAGATCGATGCAGCCATACGAACAAAGGTATAAACCATGACGGTACTTACAGACAAGCAGTGGAGGTCGACCGGATAGATGCAACCATACTCGTTGAAGAACTCACCGAGATCTACTCTACTCCTGCTCCTAAGGGGTGGCCTGAGCCGAAAAAAGTAATTGACTTTGTATTTGATTGATTGATGTCTTTTTTACAATAGCTGGGGTTTGGTATTTATACCCGGAGTCTAAACATGAACCTTACTTGAGTACGACTCTATACAATCTTTGGTATAATGAAAATATTCCTAATTTAAGATAACTTAGACTCTAATCTTTCCCTTTTTGTAGAGTCCAGTATGTTTTGTCCCAGTGCCGATCGTAGCCTTTGTCATCATCTGCTGGCGCTATCTGAAGAAAGCCGACTCTAGTGCATCCGAATCAACTAGTTCCGATCCCCACATAGCTGATTCCTTGATGAGGGCATGATTTTCGGGAGCTTCCGAACCTCTGTAACTCTTCTTCCAAATTATGGTGTAAACAATCACGTTACCACTGACTAGGCACGACGTGGCGCGCGCGGATTGTCTCGGTGCACTAGGTGTGTGGTGGACGCGCTGATGCAGGCATGCCAGAAAAAGGAAACAGGTGCGGCGTCAATCACCCGACATCAACGCGGGATTTGAACGCCTGCCTTGGCTGGCTTAGGGGTGCGGCGGGCTAGCGGCCATGGATGGCAAGTGCCATCACCGGATGGTGAAGAAGGAAGGAGAAGGAAGCGGTTGATGTGCGGGTCCCATGACACAGTGAGGGAAGAGGGAAAATGGCAGCGCGTGGGTGTGGTCGCCGAGCGGGCCTTTGTTTGGGCCGAACGGCGCGCCGGGCTGGGCCATGGTGCGCGCGTGTGGAGGAAAGGAAGGGCACGGGGATGGGCTGTGGAGTGGGCTGCGCTGTTGGGCTACATGCGCGCGTGAGAAGGGGAGGCCGCTAGGCCTCGGGCTAGCCTATTGCGCGAGTGGAAGGGAAGGAAGGGAAGGTGAAAGGGCTAGGTTGGCTCTGCTGTTGGGCTGAAAAGGAGAAAGAGAGAAAAGGAAAAGAAAAACCTTTTTCATTTTCTGGTTTTTACAAACTTGCTCCAAATTCAAACTAGATTTGAATTCAAAGCCACTCAACTCTAACCCTACACTCAGTCAAAAACCAAAATGCCTCGGCATGAATGCAGCAATCATGTTACTAAATCTTATAGTAATTTTTAATTAGCCAAAATTTTTTATTTAACCTAGTTTAAATTGCATAAAAATTAATTAAATGCTCAAATTTAATTACTATATTATAATAAATTCTTAGGGTGTTACAATTAAGGTCAGAGGTCTGGAATCCGCTATTTTCAAATCGGCTCTTTAGCTGAGACAAGAAAGGTAATAGATCAACAAAGAATATGGTTATCATTGGTTCCACACAAAATACATGTTGGTATGCAGATTACAAGTTTAGAACATCCTAGATAGCTTTCAATGCTTTTAGCCGGATAGCATCGACTTCTGTGATTTGTTGCTTGTCTTCTTCGACTGATCTAGGAATATTCTCAAGGCTGCTGCAGATGGCCTTGCCTTCTCTGACCTTGGTCAACAGTTCTAGTTTCTCTTGCTTAATGGCATTGGGTATTTGAGCCAAATTGACTTATGGCGATCGATGGCAGCCTTCATGTTCTCCAGCTCCTTCTCAAGTTCTACACACTTGGTTTCTAGTTGGTTCAGCTCTAGCTCTATCCTGAGGGAGGAGTTCTTCAAATTATCGATCATCTATGCCAGTTTTTTGGCTTCTTATCTATTGGAGTTCTTCTTGGCCAATACGGCTTCACGATCAGACAGATTCCTCTAAGCCTTTTTCACCTTTGGGGCTTGATCTTGAATGATGGATAAAGGTGACAAGACTTTGATGATATTTGGGGATAAATTATCCTTAATGGCTAAGAAAACTCTTTGCATTGAGTTTGTATCTTGGACCAAATCAGCTATATCCTTCTCAAGCATTGGCAATATGTCCCTTAGTCAATTTCTTGTCTCTTCTGATAAAGCTTCTTTAGAAGAGATGGCTGATGAGCTGATTCATCTTCATCTATATACTCTTCAAGATTGAAAGAATAGCTCGGAGCTGGAGAATTAAGTATCTATATATAAGAAAATCTTGTTAGGAGGATTGAATCAATTTATAATAAGATAAACGGTGAAGTGGATACAATACCTTTTCTGTGGTAGTTTCTATCTAAGGAGAAGGAAAAGCTGATGATGCACCAATGGTATCTGGTTGAATCGGCTCTGAACTTTCAACATTGGTATCTACAAACATCGAGGAAGATTTTTTTAGTTCATGTTTGTTGTAGAAGAATAAATAGATATATGATTTTCTTACCATCAGTTGTGTGCTAAACTGGGGAATCGACAGTCTGAGTGACAACAACACTAGGATCATTTTCAATGGGTAGACTGTTAGACTCCTGCTCTTGCATTTGTGTTTCCTCAAGGAGTGTCGGGCGTAATAAATAGTCAGATGAAGGGTGAAAATTGAATAAAAAATTAAGAGTTTGGAGGAGATACCTTGGCAACATTAGGAAGTGAATTGGGAGGATTCTGGTCTTCTACTGTCTTAGAAGCATCGGTTGTTTCAACCAAAATTGGCTCCTTTTCAGGATCGGTCGATGAAGGTTTGGTTGGTGCTGATTTAAAAGCTTAGGATAGCAGTTCAGTGCCCAGAGAAGATTAGGATGCAATGAATGATAACTGTAATGAAAGAATCAGAATTAGAAATTGAATAGCATTTTGGAAGAGGTTGAATTGTTTTACCTAAGCAGTTGATGGTCTCGTTCTGCGAAGCCTTTTCCCAAAAATGGTTTTCTGGGTTGTCCCCTCGGCTGCCTTGCATTTTCAAGATTGGTATGTTACAATTGTAGAAGTAGCCTGGATTTTCATTAGCTTCTTCAGTGGAGGTGCAGTTGATCCTAGTCTCAAGGTTGGACATGGCAGATAATACTCTATGGCATGCCCCGTTCTATCCACAATTGGGGGATTGAATTCAGCATCCTGCAATGGTGTTCTATTAGATAAATTGACAGAGGGACTTTGGTAGATGATCTTTATGAAAGCAAAGGAGTTAGCTAGATACCTCACTATCAGAAGCAAAATCTTCATCCAAAGATATGTAGCTAGGATGAACTGGCCTATAAAAGAGGTGGGAGTGCCATTCTTACCACCAGAGATCATATAAATGGAAAGTGAAAGAGGCTCTAGTCCATTCATGCAGATAGAGGGAACAGAGATCTGATCCTAACTGGAAAACTCTAGAAGCTTCCATTGCCTCACTGATGCCTTCTCTCAGTTTTAGTATATCTTTAAAAAAGTAGCCTAGGGGGCAGTTGGCCAAGACTAAACTGATGAGCTACGGAAGAAGGGTTGTAAAACTCATAAGTTGGGAGGTTGCCTAGAAGAAAGGAACCTGTAGACATTTTGTCGTGGCCATGACGAAATTCGGCTGGAAGAACACAAGGTTTGATGAAGGAATTGAAAATGGCAGCTGTCGTTTCGTCTGAGCAGCCTGATTCAAATTAAAATTTGAATAGAAAGATGAACTCATTATTCTCACCCTCATCACAGGGTAGCCAAGTCAGAATATCTACATCAAATCCTCTATAGAATTTCTTGAAGAGATGGCCAACATCGACAGCAACTGTTATGGCCGATGCAGCTTCAACACAGTTCATGCACTAACGGGTTCTTCCTTCTTTGCCTCTGTATTCCTCATCAAAGTTGGATGAGGGGAAGCTCAAATTCTAGAGATTTGGCTTTACAATCTTAGGCATATACAAATTTAACCACATTTGTATCAACCGCCAAGGGGACCTAATGGTGTGCACTGCTTCATTCTTCAGCAGCTGAGTGGCCACATGATGCATCAAATGGTAAGCTGATCCCAATAGATACTTTCTAAGAGGAATCTCAACGTCTACTGCTAGATGCTCTGCCATGAGGTTATGATTATAAGTCGGACCATAGATGACCCATAGAAGATTAATCTTTCTAGCCACATGTTTAGAAAAGCCACATGTTCTCTTTCGCTAACAGTCAATTCATTCCCTATGTGGTTCTAAATGTAGCTTGCCCATCCTGTGTAATCTGATATTTTGGCCAATTTCTTTGACCCAGCACCTAAGAGTTCATATGGCTGCATTGGTCCTGTTATTCTAAGGCCAGTCAACATATAAACATCGGCCAAGGTAATAGTCATTGGGCTATGACCAAAGACAAAAGCATTCAAAGTGTTGGACCAGAAGTAAGAAGCGGCAATTAGGAGTGAATCATTTGTCTCCATTCCAGATAGTGAAAGGGTCAGCCATTGGTTTAAATCGTTAACTTCCTAGTCTCTGCCCTTTTTGTCTGACACTCTATGGAACCAATCTCTCCATCCCTTGGGCATTTTAGGCCAATTCCTAAAGGGGTTTTTTGTGTTCCAAGAAGATAGATCTACCAAGGACTACCTAAAAGGAATTCGATTGGTTTCTTGGCTAATAAAATCCAAAGGATTAACATCTCCCATGGGTCCAAGGTAATAAGTATTTGGGATGACAAACGAAGGGATCATAATTTCATTTTTGATCCCCTAGAAAGCCAGATGAGATGAGATAAAACTTAAGGAAGAAATACAGAGCAGCGTCTGATAGTTGGAGGGCAGAAATTTGGAGACATACCTCAGGAATGTAGTCACTGGTCGCCATTTTAGTTGGAATAGATCTGAATCTAGAAAAGGTTGCAGAGGAATGACTTGACGAGCAGCTCGAGCAGAGGGAAAACTACTAGGGTTGGAGCTCTAGTAGCGGCGTCTTTGGTTGTTGAGGCTCGCTCGAAGAAGAAGGGGGAAAGTAGATAGGATGAATGTATAAAAAATGATACCGTTGAGGTATTATATAAAATTCGGACCGAGAATATCAAGAGTCACGCGTCTATCTCAAAATAAATGGTTGTGACAGGGTGAACAGGTAAATAGAAATTTTGGAATAAAATCATTTTTGTCCCAAAATTGGGGGGCATGTGTTTACACCAAAGTTTGGGAAGAAGAAAGCGGGAACTTGAAGCTTCCAAGATTGTGTCATCAAGGAATCGATTGCATAAGGATCAGTATCAGTTGATTCAGATGCGAAACTGGAATCGGCTCTCTTCGGTTGACATCAATAGATAACGTCAATGAGCTACAGTTGGCGTCGGGAAAAATATGTTAGACTCTACAAAAAAAAGATTAGGGTCCAAGTTATCTTAAGTTAGGAATGTTTTCTTTTATTCCAAATATCGGAATGAGTCATATTTTAATAGAATTCATGCTTAGGTTCTGGGTATAAATATTGGACCCCGGCTATTGTAAAAAAGGATCCCAATCAATCAATACCAATTACTTTTTTGGCTTCACACCAACCCTTAGGAGTAGGAGTAGTGTAGATCTCGGCGAGTTCTTCAACAAGTAGGGCTGCATCGGTTCGGCTGACCTCTGGCTTGTCTGTAAGTACCGTCATGGCTTAGACCTCTGTTTGTAAGGCTGCATCGGTCTGGCTGACCTCTTATGAGCTCTAGTATAAGCTAATTATCGATCCTTATCTAGCTCAAGTACGGCTACATCGGTTAAGTTTGACCTCCACTGCTCGAATTAGACTAAGGTCAAGTTATCAGCTCTACTTAAGGGTGGCATCCTTCGAGTAGATTCATTAAGTTAACGATCTTGTTGATGTTCTTATTGTCATTAGTTTCAGCAATATCAACCTGCCTGATTGAGATCGATCTAGATTGGCCTCACACCCTTTTAGTCCATCATTTATTTTGTCATGTTGCGATGATTCTTACTTCGATGTTGATTATGCATAGTACACGGTTAAGGCATGCCTGATCTTGAGAAGGCTTACCGGCTAGTTGAATCTAGTCTATAGCTCGCTATTATGGATGTAATGATCCGGTCGATCTCGATTGTTAGTACTTTCGATCAGAGTATACTGGTTGGTAGATTTGCTTTCGACTAGGCATGTCCCTGGCTGTTTGCTATGCCTACATTGGCTAAATAGCCGATCGCCCATACTTAATGCTTATAGTGTGTCTTCATGATCCTTTGGCTTTAGTTTGTTGTTATCATCATAGATGCATCAATCCAGTCGAACCTCATTGTTGATGTTAGCAGATTAGATTGAGAGCGTTTGTAGATCCATTTGTACTAGACAGACATTTTTGTTCACATGTTATATCCTTTCTCGTTAAACTTATCGGCTCAATGCTTTACACTGGTTATATTTATCTAGCTCATGATGTTACTTATATCTGGGCATGTTGCATTTGTTACTATAAAATCAATCATGACCCGCGAGTGTTATAGTCCTTAACAGTCGATTTCTTCTCGTATCAGCTATTTAGTAAATTTTCCTATCTGGCTGTTCCCGAAGCGGCACACTTGGAACTGTCTAGGCAAAACCGGTATGTTTCACCTTAAATTACTGATAAACTTTCTCTCCTTGTCAATTGCAGGTTAAATTAACTAGCACGCCCTTGGAAAATTCATAGGGTTGACTAGTCCAGCGTTGAAGCCAAGCAGATCTCCAGCCTTGCTCCATCAAGCAGGTCCTTTCGGCTTGCTATGTGTAGACATTTTTGTGCTGACAATTAGTTTAAACCCCTAGACCTATGTTGGTGATCCTTTTTATGCATTTATATAAGTTATATTGATGGTTTATGATGAATGTTAACTACCATCAATAGCAATGGCCGGCTTAGGGAAGATTCAGTACTTCCTATCAAATGCCTCAGTTGGCCCATAAAATTGCTCCATCAGTGCAAAAGGATCATTAGGAATGTTGATCCCAGCTACTTCAATAGTCAATTGCAAGGATACATGACTCACGATGCTCATATCGACTATCTAGAGGGATACCACCTGGTTTCTGATGCCAATACGTATGAGCTTATGCTACATTCCGGGTATCACAACCCTTACAGTTATAATGCACAACAACTCCAGCAGTCTCCAGCTTAGAATCAACAAGTCCAAGTACAAGGATCTTAAGCTCTGGCTCAAGGGCAGCTGAGGCAAGAAGTTACCAGCATGGATGCTAAAGAGTTTGTCAACCGGATAACTATGATGATGCAAAGCCAGTTGGATCTAAAGCCTAAAGGATAGGTTGGCTCTTACCAGCACCTATACCTGGCCTGGTATGATATTGTGCAACTCCTACCACGCTATAGAGTCCTAGATTTCTCCAAATTTCCAGGGTAGATGAGATGACAACCATGGAGCATATCAGCCGCTATCTCATTCAGCTTGGAGAAGCATCTGTTGAGGAGGCACATAAAGTTATATTCTTCCCCTTGTCCCTATCTAGGCTAGCCTTCAGTTGGTTTTGATCGCTAGAACCAAACTCAATCACTGGGTGGGATGATCTAGAGAACAAGTTCCATGCATATTTCTACAGTGGGATGGGTGAGAAGAAGATTACAAACTTGACAAGCATGAGGTAGAAGAACAATGAGTCAAGCTCTGATTTCATCCAAAGATTTAGAGAAGTAAGGAGCCGTTGCTACTCATTGAATCTGTCTGATGGCCAATTGGCTAAATTGGCCCTTCAAGAGATGTCTCCATTAATCAGAGAGAAATTTAATGGCTAGGAGTTCGAAAGCTTGGCCCATTTAGTTCGGAGAGTGTCTGCCTTTGAGAGTCAGTACCAGGCCCTATGCAAAGAGAAGTATTTGAAGGGTACTACTGCTGTGATTGATCCCTATGATGTAGACTCTAATGGTGATGATCCAGAAGTCGCAATCGCCGAATGGACATGGGGCAAGGCTCTTGTATCTTGTCCATGGGTAAAGGAGTCAGAAAACAGCTATGATTTGTTGTTAAGAAACCCAATAGGATCTTTGACTTGCTGCTAGAGAAGAAGCAGTTGAGATTACCTGCAAACCAAAGTACTGCAAGTTTCACAATGCTACCAACCATGGTACCAACGAGTGCAGAATCTTCCACTTCCACATTCAGAAGGCCATCGAGCAAGGGAAGATCAAGTTTGAGCTAGCTAAGAAACCAACGATGGACATAGATAAGCATCCTCTCCTAGGGGTGCACATGGTGGAGTTCCAGTTGGCTAAAGGGAAGATGAAGGTCTTGACGTTGGCTAAGGCCAAGGAAGATAGGTCGGTTGACCCTAAGGTTCAAATATTAGCTAATGAGTATGAAGAAGCCAAGAAGCAATGCGATCAGCAAAAGAGTCGATATGAGCAAGGTGAAACATCTAGAGCTAGTGCTATGCTTCCTCATGTGACTTCCAGGATCTTGTTAAACAACTGGCAACACTAGAAGGAGAGGACTACTAGCATTGGCTTGAAGAAGAAGAATATGAGCATTGGTGCGAGGAATAAAGGTATGAAAGAGAACAAGCTGAGATACATTGGAATTATCCTTTCTTCCGACACTGCTAGAATGAAGGTTTGAAATTGCCTACAAGACGTAACTGCCAAGAGTGCAGTAATCAATATTCAGAGTTTAGGCAGTCTCAAGCCAACCGCCGGTTCATCTATGAGCATTTGAGATTTCAATCTAACAACATGGATCGGTGCATAAAAATAAAGGAGTTCATGATTGGCTAGGCAAGCGTACATATGATCAGAATTGGGCCGGTCATGATGAAGAGAAAGAGTATGTTTGGCAAGAGGGCTAATGGTGTCCACGAGGTCTAACAAGGAGCTAGAAAAGAAGAGTTCAATGCCTGAGGAATAGATAATTAGAAGCTCATAAGTATAGAAGACCTTAGACATGGCGCATCAAAACAAACAGCCGACAAGGGCAAACCATCGGCTAATATTGATATGGTCTTCATCCTGCCTGCAGAATTTAGAGCTCCCTCCAAGTATGAATAAGAAGAATCTAATAGAGAGGAGTGTGATGAAGAAGAATTTGGAGAAGTGATAGCTCAGCTAGCCCTCGAACCCCAACAAGCTATATTTGACAAGCCATCTCAACATCGGCACTTAAAAGCTTTACACATGAAAGAATTTGTTGATGGGAAGTCGATGACCAAGATGTTTGTCAATGGAGGTGTAGCATGCCCTATGCTACCTTCTGCAAGCTTGAGAAGGGCCTAGGAGATTTGCTCGAAATGGATATGATGTTAAGGGACTTTGGAGGCCATGCATCTAAGACCCAGGGGGCAGTTAACGTTGAATTGACGATTGGAAGTAGGACCCTACCTAGTACTTTCTTCGTCATCAATGGTAAGGGAACATATAGTCTGCTCTTGGGTCGTGACTGGATCCACGCTAATTGTTGCATCTATTCAACAATGCACCAATGCCTTATCAATGGCAAGGAGACAACATTGAAGTGGTTCAAGCTGATATGCCTGTGAGCATCGCAACTGCTGATCCAACATATTGGGAGTTTGAAGACTATGAATGCTTCTCTAATAGACTCTGGGAAGGAGATGTCATCAAAATCAACAATCAACGTCAGCAGCCGATCCAAGCAATCGGCTCTGAGAGTTTATTTTAATGACTCCTTTAGTTTGTGGTTGTGGAACGACTAAATATTACTCTTATAATTTGGTTTGTTAGAATATAGACATTCTATTTCAAGGAGTCAAATTTGGATGTAATAGTGCAACATTTTTAAGAACCTTGATAGCCGATGATTTTTGGTTTAATACTTGAATCATCATCGGCTATCTTCGGAAACATCGCTTGACATGGGACTTTGACCCAAGTGATTATGGTTATTATTCAAGTTTAAGCAATTTTGGGTCATCACCAGTATTGATAGATGGTACTAATAGAGTATCGCCTTTAGAACAAAAATAAAGAATCTTAAACTCAGCCTAAAAGGCAAAAGCCGGTGCGGCATGCATCGCCTATAGTGCAAAATAAAAAGAAGAAAAATACAAGTCAGATGAAGAAGTTGGCTTTGATGTTTACAAAGACGGTTTTGATGTTTGGTGAAAGTTTCATCAACCAAATATTTATAGCAGAGACATCGCAACCTAGAGATATAAAGAAGTTGGGGATTACTAGTTTAGTGTCGCACGAAACTGCATTCAAAGTGTCTAAACAGATGGCATCGGCTTCTGCAATTAGCCGGTTGTCTTCGTCAGCTGACCCAAGGATGGTTTTTGTCGGTACAGAAAGTGACCAACTAGAGAATATTTGTAGTTTTGCCGTACGTTGTGATCGGAGGTGGCCTAGCACTCAATGACATAGGGTTTATACTGGTTCAGGCAACATGTCCTACGTCCAGTTTGAGTCGGTCGGTGACTTTATTCTTGAGCCTAGGTGCTTGAAGTCTGTAGTGGGGTTACAAACGAGAAGGAGAAAGATGGGGTGTACGAGAGGTTCGGTCGGAAGGGCCGAGAGCGATAGGAGCTCCGCTATGAGCTAAGTGTTCAAGTGTGTGCTTGAGGTCCGAACCTGGCGGTTCTGTGGTTGTGAGCTAGTGAACTTGATCGATTTAATGAATCTGAAGGGACTGAGCTTTAATCAACTTGGGTTAACTTGGTCTATTGGGAGAGAGCGCATCCCCTTTTATAGATGAACGGGATGGCCTTACAAGTGAGAGGGAGAGAGTACAAATGCTCTTAATCCTTGTTGCCCACGCCGACGGGTGCAGGATAGTGGTAGGCGCCCACAACACTATTGATGTCACTGTAGAATGTTAGATGCATGTGGGAGGTTACGTCGTCTTGTTTAGGTATGGTAGATATCGGTATTTGCTATACTGTTGATGCCCAGAGGCATGTGAGGGGTTTTCACCATGTTTACTCGGTACGGTAATTCCGGCGCCCACAACACTGTTGATGCTTGGAGGCATGTGGGGGGCCTTACCGTATGGGAGTCAATGGCGCCCACAATACTGTAGAGGGAAATGTCGGCGCCTACAATACTGTGTGTTAGAGCGGTTGTAGAGTACTATTCCTACAGACATACAGGGTATGGTCCTTGGTACCGTGGTTTGACTTGTGCACCCTGGTTTGCTTTATCAATTTGTCCCCTGGTCCTTTCTGAGCGGGCATCCCTGGTCAGATGGCTCCAGTTGACTCTGGTTGCAACGGTCGGAGAAGAGTGGCGAGCAGGGTTTCTACAAACCCCGGTCGGAGACGAGGGGTCGGAGTCGGAAGTAGTGCTTGGACCAGGCCTTCTGATCAGAGAGGTCGTCCAGAGGCGGTTGGAGTCCGAACTGAGCACTCTGGCTAGAGAGGTGGGCCAAAGTAGTCAACGAGCGGGCGTTGTTCCTCTTTGGCCAGACCTTCTAGTCGGTGACTGGACCGCCCTTTCGGCCTGTTGTTTTAGACTCTTGGGCCAGCCCATGAGTTGCGTGCAGCCTACTTGGGCCGAGCCTTGGCGTGGAAGCCAGTCCCCGAGGGACCCCAGGTTTATGAACCCGACAGGAGCCCTCGAGCCCCCGGGCAATTCAGGTAGAATCATCCGGGGGATTTTTATCTTGACAGCGGGTGTGCGCGAGCACACCCATCGGTGTAGCCCCCAGGCGGTTCGGGCAGAACCATCTAGGGGGTTCTCTATGTTGTCAGTGGGGGAGGTTTATGTTTTATCGGCGGGTGCGCGCGTGCGTACCCGCGGGTGGAGCCCCTGAGCCCCCAAACAGTTTGGACGGAACCGTGTAGGGGTGTTTGTTTAGCGGGTGTGTGTGTGTGTTTTTACTTGAGACAGAGTTGTCAACTAGGGCGTCGTTGCGCAGTCATGGTGTTTAGTCATTTTAGAGATTTGGGTGAGACGGAGTTTGTGGATCCTGGCATCGATGCGCACCACGGGACCGGGTGAGGCAGTTAGTTTAGTTAGATTGGGCTCAGGCGAGCCAGAGCTTGTAGATCCTGATGGGGCGAGATCGGGGTCACAGACCCAGGTTTGTTTTTGGAGCATAGTCGGAAGTGTTGTTGGATGGGGCGAGATCGGGGTCGCAGACCCGGGTTGTTTGGAGCGCAGTCAGAGCGTAGCCGGATGGGGCGAGATCGAGGTTCATAGACCCAGGTTGTTTGGAGTGCAGTCGGAGCGTAGCCAGATGGGGCGAGATTGGGGTCATAGACCTGGGTTGTTTGGAGCGCAGTTGGAGCATAGCTAGATGGGGCGAGATCGGGGTCGTAGAACCGGGTTGTTTAGAGCGCAGTCGGAAGTGGCTCGGGGTCGTAGACCTAGGCTTTTTGTGTCTTGAGTCCCGAGCCTTGTTGGGCCTTAGTAGGGGTCGGTGTGAGTTGTGTGCATTACCCCATCCTCGGTTCCTCACAACCAGAGGGGCTGAGTTTTGTCGCTTGTCCCGATCGCTCGGGCTCGAGTGACGCGCTTGGTGAGTTCGCTAACGAGTATGATCGAGCAGAATCCAGGTCCGTCATTCGTGATAGGGTCGGCATAGCCCTCTTGTGACATTCCACTACTCCTTTACCTACAACCCGGCAGATGCCTAGGTCATTTCAGAGATCGACCCGGGTGGCCTAATGGCCTCCCCTCGATGGAGATTCTATGGGCTTGGTGAGAGGTTCAGGATCGAACGAGAAGGTTGAGATGACCTGGTCTTGCCAGACTGGGAGAGGGCCACATGAGGCTCATCTGTGTTTTTCTCCCATGGCTCTGTTGTTTGCTCAGGTTGAATGAGGCAACCACCGCTTTGTGAAGCAACACGGAGCGTTGTGATGCATTTTGCCGCACGTGCAATGCTTAGTTCCTGAGCCCCCGGGCGGTTTAGGGCCTAAATCATTTGGGAGGCACGGGCGTATGGAATGAATGCACGTATGGATGTATGAAATGATTTATAAAGAAATAGAGGGGGTTGGTAGTGTTTACCTTGATGATTTAAGTGACGGGGTTTGGAAAGCTTCAGTCGGAAATGTCCGACCGGGACCCGTGCTCATCGTTCATGACAGAGTCAGCATGGCCTACATGGGGCATCCCTTTGCTCCTTACCTATCCTCGGTGTTTATCCTGAGCGATTCGATCGACTCAGAGGGGCCGACGGTCTCTCCCGGTGGAGATCTCATTTTGGGTTTTTCCAGGTCTGGCCTGGGGAAGCGGGGAGCCGCCCACGTGCGGTGGCGCTTTGGTTCTTATGCTCGGCATGCGGTAGTGGTTGGTCGTGCAGTAGTGGTAGGCCATGCCTAGGCCACATCCCGTCTGATCAGGAGCCGTTTCGTCGAGCAAGGCATGTCTCATCGGTCAGGGCGTGTCTCATATGCATTAAATGGGAAAGAGAGAGTTTCTTGCTCCACCATCGCCTTCTCAGATTGACGCGCCCTTCCCTAACTGTTGTTCCCTTTTCCTTAAGTAGGAGAAGGGGGAGGGGTTTTGCCCTGTTCTTTTGCCTGTTCCTCATATGCCGCCTCCTTTCCTCTTCCTTCTTGCCGTGAGCATTCCTGAGAGCCGCGGTGGTTTCTAGGAAAGAAAGGGGAGAGAGCGAGGGAGAAGAGAGGAACTCACCAATCCTTTTGTGATCCCAAAGTGAAAGGTCGGACTAGAGGTCGTCCACCGTGAGGGAATCGGTGTTGAAGGCCTTTGTTGAGAAGGGGTTCCTGCCGCCGATGGAGGTGGCGCACTGGAGGGTTCCCAGGAGGGAGGAGTTCCCGCAACCTTGGCCTTGTGAGGTGGTGTCTTTTCTTACCTTCCATGAGCGTGGGTAAGGGTACCCCATGCACTGGTTCCTGCGTGGGCTCCTCAATGAGTGGGGTCTGGAGCTATAGCACCTTAACCCAACGGGGGTGCTGCATATCACCGGCTTTGTCACCGTCTGTGAGGCTTTCCTTGGGATGGAGCTGCACGCGGATTTCTTCCAGCGGCTGTTCTCTAGGAGAGCCTTGATGATGGGAAATCCGGCCAAGATTGCGCCAGTGGGGGGTTTTGCCCTACAGAGGAAACCAAGCGCGGGTGGCTCGTATCTCATGTACCTCCCCTATGACTCCAACCGGGGGTGGCATGGGGAGTGATTTTACATTAGGAATCCGGTGGAGGCGTCATTCCCGGCATTCACCGGCGAGAGGCTAGAGAAGCAGGAAAGTTGGTCGTGGGGTTGCGCCCGCAAGGAGAGGAAGAAGGTGGAGGTCATTGAGGAGGATCTCCATAAGCTTGTGCGGCATGGTCTTGACAGGGTGTGGGTGTTCCACACCCTCTACCACCACCGGGTTGCGCCATTGGCAGAGAGGACACGGTCGATGTGGTTGTACAGCGGCCGTCAGACCTAGACCGCGTGTCGCTGGAGGATTTGCGGACGATGAGGTCTGGAGTCGCCTTGGTTGGGTGTTGTAGCTGAAGCCCAACGAGAGGGTCGTGGGGAAGCCTGCACCCTTCAACTCCATGATCATGTCCAGACTGGTATGCTCCCTTCCCCTTAGCCCATACTTCTTCCTCTGCTTTTCCTATTTTTTGATTTGGAGCCACACATTACACAGGGCTTGGAGTTTACAAGTCCCGGCCGCACCTTCCCAAGGGTCTAGAGGGCATGGCCTGGCAAGCCGCTTAGAAGGAGGCGGCAGACGCTAGGAAGAAGAAGAAGGCCGAGGTGGTTCATCGGAAGTACAAGAAGGAGAATGAGGTTGCCCGGTGCGTGAAGGTCAGGGAGAGGAAGAGCAATGTTGAGTCCAAGCTTGAGTCGGAGGATCCCATGGATGTGGATGACATGGTTTTCTCTAAGGAGGAGGAAGGTCGAGAGGTCGTTGTGACCTCAGCGAAGCGTCACGACCTTGCGGCGACATCCGCTGGTGATGAGTAGGGGGCCGCGCTACGCGCGATGGTTCCCATGCTGAGGAAGCGTGCGGTGAGCGTGGACGCCATCGATGAGCGGGAGGCAAAGCAGACGTGGTCACCATGCCCCTTGGTGGCATCGCCGGTCCTATCCCCACCTACCGCGGACGTGGCCGAGCAAACCAGGCGGTCTGAGGAGCAGACTGGCACCAGTGCATTGTCGGGAGCGATGCCAGCGCGTGACTCATGGCCGGAGGATGCCCCGCCTACCGTGGACATGGACGAGCATGTTGGGCGGTCTAAGGAGCGGACTGGCACTAGTGCATTGTATGACTTGCAGCCGGAGGGTGCTCCACCCACGGCTCCGGTCGAGGAGTCCTGAGCCAAGGGTCGCGGTGACTGGTAGGCCGGGTAGGAGCTGGTTAGGAGGACTCTACCCGTGGCTAAAGTGAGGGGGTGTGGGTCGCAGACTGGGAGCGGTCCTGGCCCTGTAGGCCCACTGAAGCCGGGTTCTGCCTTCTGAGTCGTGCCACTAACCTCCCGGTACATTTTCCTTTGTTTCTTTTCAATCTTTTGCTGTTGAACCTTTTTGGAGTGTGACTTACCTGCACCCTCTATCAGCGGCCGGGTGATGACGGGGTTGAGCATCACCCCAACTCCCATACAGGAGGCGTGGAGGCCCACCCTGCAGCGTGTCACGGCGAGCAGCGGGGGGAACAGGGTGGCAGCGGCGAGCCCTTCCCTTCTAGGGGTGGTTGCTACTACAGTGACAGCAGCAGCGTCGGCATTGGCGGTCATTCCGGTGCCAACAGCGGAGGTCGCATCAGTGGTAACCCTTGCGGCCCCTCCTCCATCAGTTGCGGCAGAAGAGGAGAGGGAGACCGAGCGCCCTGCCTTGCCAAGTGGAGGGCTGCACGGCTCACCTTCATGGTCAGAGCAGAAGGCGCTGGGGGAGACATGGCTAGGGCAGAGTCAGAATGCTCGGTTGTGGCCCACGCAATCGAGGTGGTGGACATCCCGTCTGACGACGAGGCTGACGACATGGAGGAGCTGCCGGTGTCATCGTGGGAGCTGGCGGTGGTTCCATCGGAGGCTGGGCCCTCCGGTGGGCTACCGGAGGGTGACTTGGAGTGGCCCTGCCCCAAGGACCAGGCAAAGTTGCGGTTCATCCTTCGAGATTCACAGGAGCGTCAGCTCTAGGACATCCTTGGGGAGCAAAGACATGACACGGTGTCCGAACTTGCCAACCTATCTGCGAAGCTTGGAGATGCCTAGGAGCAGGTTAAGTATACCCAGCGGTTTGTCGAGGTCGAAATGTAGCTTGCCGCGGAGGTGAGCTTCCCGTACCTATACTTGACCTCTGCATCTTTTGTTGGTTGGCTTAGCATGCTAGTTTTTCATAGAGTCTGAAGGGGATGTCGTCCCGTAAGTCCTGCTTCCTCCGAACGGAGCACGCTTGGGTGGCTGAGCTTGAGCGTCAGCTAGAGTCCGCTCGCCATGAGTCTCAGGACCAGGCGGCTTAGGCGACTGCGGCGTGGGCGAAGGGGCAGCATGCGGTAGAGCAGGCGACCGCCGCCGAGCGAGGGCTCAAGGCGGCGAAGGCCCGTTAGGTGGAGACCAAGGTGGGGTTGCGGACATCCTTGGCAAACACCAAGGCAGCGCTCCAAGAGTCCCTGGTGGCCCTCGAGTTGGAGCGGAGTGCTTTGGTGTCGACGCGGAAGGCCCTGGAGTCGGAGCAGAAGGGCCGCACGAAGGTAGACCGAGAAGTGCTCGTGCTTCGGGGCCGGGTGAAGGGGACGGAGGACACAAGCACCCGGCAGCGCGAGTAGGTGGCCCGGCAAGCAGAGGAATTCTCCACCCTTGAGAACTTCCATGTCGGTACATACCTTTTCTGTTTTTCGTCGTGTTAGTTTTTTCCTTCATCCTATTTCTGAGCTTGTCGCCCTTCTTTCAGAGCTGGGTGGAAGGGTGAAGACGCTAGAGCAGGACCTGGAGACGATCAAGGCAACCTTCAGCCGGAATGCAGAGGAGCTAGCCAAGTCCCATGAAGAGCGACGTGCTCTCAAGATGGATCTTAACTAGATCGCAATGTTGCCTAGCTCGTTGTCTTAGAAGTCTTTGGGTTGGCGCCAAGCACTAGCGCGCCCGCCGTCCAGCTGGCGGAGGTCCCAGATGTGGTCTGGGACCTTATCAGGAGCGGGCTATTTTATGGAGCGTCGAGGGTGCTGACTTTGGTGGTGACGCACCACCCGAACCTGGACTTCGCTCCTATCTGCAGTGGGTATGCTGAAGGCTTGAGCATGGAGGACATCCAATCAATCGGGGAGAGCTTGCTGCCGCACGCAAGGTCGGTGGTAGAGCAAGTCTCGGCTGAGTGGGTGATGGATGTCCGTCGCGAAGACATGGCTAGAAGCATGCGTGGGGAGGACGCTACCCAGTCTGTGGATGGCACGAAGCCTAGGTCGGAGGTGAATTTTGCCCTAGCTTTGATCGATCCAAATGTCGTGCCGCCGAGGAGTGAGCAGCCCACGCCTTCATCGGTCGCACCGACAGTAGATGCCGCCGGGCCGGTCCAATAGCTTGTAAAATATAAGTAGTTTAGTGAGCGTAAAAAGTTTAAGTTCATGGGGGAGCCCCTGTGTAAATGTTCCTATGTGCTTAATGACTACGGTCCATTTTGTTTTCTATAATGGAGTCACTCCGTTCGGGGAAGCTTGTTCCCCTTTTGTTCCTTAGTTTTTTTTCTTAGCATAATTTTGTTTTTCATTCTTTCTTTCTCGTACCTACCTATTTGTCCCGTAGGCTACGACCTTGGGAGCCTAGGGCGTGGCCTACGAGGCTCGGCTGCTCGTAACCATAGGGACAGGCGGTGTGCGATCGGTCGAAATGTTTTTAAAGCAAAGCTACATAAGGCAAAATAAAGGAACAAACTATCCTTTTGGTTGGGTAGGAAGGAATTTCACCATATGATAGTAAACAAAATAGAGAGGTAGTAGTGTACCCTAGTGGAGCCCCCGAGCGCCCCTGGCCAAAAAGTGCTCGGGTCGGGGTGTTCTTATAGGAGCATACGCTAAGTAAATAATGGTAAGAATGAAACTTAAGGGAAGAAAAACAACATAGCTGTTCCAAGTGTTCGGAGAGAATGTCGTCGTTGTTGTCCTTCAGTCGGTAAGCGTCCGGTCGGATCACTTCAACCTTTAGTCATCCGGATCCTTGCCCGCTACACCCCCTTTCTTGGTTGTTGCTTCTTCGCCTTTCTCTTCCTTTGGCCTGCCAGCCTGCCGCAGAAGGCGCTTGAGGAGCTAGCAGTCCTTGTAGAGGTATTTGACGGGGTAGTGGTGGTTGGTGCACGAGCTCTCCATGAGCTCGTGGAAGTGGCCCGGAGGGTCCTGCTGGGGCTACGTGCCCACATGATCAGCCGTGGCGTCCAACATGGAGTTGGTCGGTCGGTGGCAATCCTTTCTGTTCTTTTTTCCCCTCTACGTGGAGGGGCCCACGTCCTAATCCTGGCGTTTGGCCTTTCCTTTGCCCCTGCCTCCGTTCGAGCATGGCGGGAGCGGTGCTCGCTGGAGGTTTTGGACATAGGTCTGTGGTCCCGGTCCATCAGGGCTAGGACTTCGGTCGCTGCTACATGTGTCTCGGTTTGGCCTGAGCCATGCGTGGACAAACAATCGGTACGGAGCGGTCATCAAGTCAAGGCGAGGTGCCAATGCAGCCTCCTGTGCCACGCTCGGTGGCCATCGTGGTGATCGGGTGGAGTGACCCATCTGCCGCATCCCCATTCCCCTAGTGGGGAGTGAGGTCGCGAGTTGGCATCATGATACGGAGATCTCTGCTTGTTGCACAGCGTTGGTCTCCACTAGTGCCCGGAGGTTCCAGTGGATCGCCTGTTCATGAGGGTCATTCGGCTCGGACAGGCCATGTACAAGCATTGCCATGGCGGCGATGTTCTGACCGGCCCGAGCAAACTATGGGGGATTGGTCCCCCTATCCATGGTGTTGCGTTGGACCTAACGGGCGTGACCCCGGGCGCCGCTCACCGGTCAATGCGCACGGGGCACAGTGTGGTGCGCCGAGCGCGCTGGTGCAGTCGATGGCTGATGCAGCCACTGTTATCGTAGTGCCTCGCCGTGCTCCCATGTGAGCTCGAGGGTCTCCGCATGAGAGTCCGGTGAGGTGTGAGTCTGTGAGGACTCTACTTCCGTCGGTGGGTGTCCCAGAGCGTCCGCCATGGCGTACTCCTAGGACGAACGGTGGCTAGGAGTCATGTCGCCGATGCTTGAGCCGTCACTCTCGCCATCGTCATCCATGAGGTCAAGGAAACAGGTGGGAGCATAGTCCACCATTCCCACAAATTCGGATGTGAGAGGGGGCGGCGTTGGCATCCTTTGGAGCCCCCGGGCGTACGCGTCCATGGAAGACACAAGGCCATAGGGGAACTGGTCGTATGGCGGTCGCATCAGGGACAACGGGGTTCCTCTAGGTAATCGTCACAAGATAGAGAATAGTAAGTAAATAACAGCATGTACATTACTCACAGTGAGGTTTGAGCAGAGAGTTTGCTCAGAAAGAACCATAGATGCTACGTCGTCGAAGTCGTGCATCCCAAAGTCGATGGAGGGCACCCCTCCGATGGGTGTCGAGACATGAGCCTCCTCATGGAGGTGTAGTACGCCAATCTGGTCGGTGACAAAGTCTAGGCTTCCAAAGAGGAAGGCCTGGGATGGCTCAAAGATGGGTGGAACCCACATCCCAATAGGTGAGAGTGCGGGAAACTCCAGCGAGTAGAAGCGAATCATATCGCCCGAGCCCACCACGGCGAGGGTGGCAGAAAATTGGGCCATCCGATGACCAAAAAGTATTGAACGTACAGCGTCTTCCCCATGGACGGCGCCAACTGTCGGTACAGAAAGTGACCAACTAGTGAATATTTGTAGTTTTGTCGTACGTTGTGATTGGAGGTGGCCTAGCACTCAATGACATAGGGTTTATACTAGTTCAGGCAACGTGCCCTACATCTAGTTTGAGTCGGTCGGTGACTTTATTCTTGAGCCTAGGTGCTTGAAGTCTGCAGTGGGGTTACAAAGGAGAAGGAGAAAGATGGGGTGTATGAGAGGTTCGGTCAAAAGGACCGAGAGCGATAGGAGCTCCGCTGTGAGCAAAGTGTTCAAGCGTGTGCTTGAGGTCCGAACCTGGCGGTTCTGTGGTTGTGAGCCAATGAACTTGATCGATCTAATGAATCTAAAGGGACTGAGCTTGAATAAACTTGGGTTAACTTGGTCTATTGGGAGAGAGCACATCCCCTTTTATAGATGAAGGGAATGGCCTTACAAGTGAGAGGGAGAGAGTATGAATGCTTCTAAGCCTTGTTGCCCACGCCGACGGGTGCAGGATAATGGTAGGCGCCCACAACACTGTTGATGTCACTGTAGAATGTTAGATGCATGTGGGAGGTTACGTCGTCTTGCTCGGGTATGGCAGATATCGGTATCTAATATACTGTTGATGCCCAGAGGCATGTGAGGGGTTTTCACCATGTTTATTCGATACAATAATTTCGGCGCCCACAACACTATTGATTCCCAGAGGCATGTGGGGGGCCTTATCGTATGGGAGTCAATGGCGCCCACAATACTGTAGAGAGAATTGTTGGCGCCTACAATACTATTTGTGTTAGGGCAGTTGCAGAGTACTGTTCCTGCAGGCGTACAGGGTATGGTCCCTAGTACCGTGGTTTGACTTGTGCGCCCTGGCTTGCTTTCTCTATTTGTCCCCTGGTCCTTTCTGAGCAGGCGTCCCCGGTCAGATGGCTCCAGTCGGCTCCGGTTGCGCCGGTCGGAGAAGAGTGGCTAGCAGGGTTTTTGTGAACCCCGGTCGGAGACGTGGGGTCAGAGTCAGAAGTAGTGCTTGGACTAGGCCTTTCAATCAGATAGGACGTCTGGAGGCGGTTGGAGTCCAAAGTGAGCGCTCCGGCCGGAGAGGTGGGCCAAAGTAGTCAACGAGCGGGCGTTGTTCCTCTTTGGCCAGACCTTTCGGTCGATGACTAGACTGCCCTTTGGGCCTATTGTTTTAGACTCTTGGGCCAGCCCATGAGTTGCGTGCTATCTGCTTGGGTCGAGGATTGGCGTGGAAGCCGGTCCCCGAGGGACCCTGGGTTTATAAACCCAACAGTTTTATCTTTCTGACTTTGGATCATCATGAGTTCATTGTCCTTGGCAGTCATCTCGTTTTTTTTCTCCTCCACCGTCTTGGGGAGCTGGGCTAAGTTGGCTTCCTCAAGTTGAATTAAAGAGTTGATCTCTTCTAGCTTCATCAACAGCTGCTCCCGTTCAATCTTCAAAGATTTGATTCTCTCTTGGGATTCAGAGAAAGCATTCTTCGAGCCATTGATCAGTTCCTTCAATCAAAGCATCTCTTGCTTAGTTGATTCCTCTCAAACAACCAAGGTGCCCTAAAGGTCATGATCAACTAATCTTTGCTTGGCCTGAGTCACTTTGTAGGCCTAGCCCTCGATAAAGGCAATAGGGGATAGAACAACAAGGAGGTCTTGATTGAACTCTCCTTCGATGGTCAAAAATATGTCCAGGAGTGGCCTTGCATTGCAGGCCAAATTGGCTATGTCTCTCCAAATAGGGAAGCATTAGTCATAGCTGATCTCTGGTTGCAACCGATAGAATATTTTCTTCTTGGTGAGTGTCAGGGACGCAGTAGCTCATTTCCCCCTCTACTATATAATCATTGATGTCAAAAGGGAAGAAGATTGGAGAATATGCTTGCGCCTATAGATAAACAGACAGATTTTGAAGCAACGACACCTAATTCCAAGATCACTGTGAAAAAGTTGTTGATACCTCTTTTATTGGAGATGGGGGAATGGCTAATGATGTACCCATACCTTCGTCCATTGGCTTCTTGGATCCTGCCAAGGGCAAGGGTCGGCTTGGATACAGATCGAGAATTTGAACAGAAAGATGCGGCATATAAAAATTTACCATCAATGGGTTGAGAATATAGAGCATCTTTAGGTTCCCTATCACCGGCCGACTGACGATATTCCTGATCAATAGTAGCACCAGGGGTCGGCCCTAACTCAAGATTCACGTCTTAACAAGAGGAAAGGGTTTAGAGTCAAGAAAATTGCAAAGATGAATTCAGAGGCTTACCATTAACCTCTTGATGGCCATCGTGGGTCCCCTCGCAAGAGGAGTTAGTGGCGCTCGCATCATCATTCTAGGCATCATCATTCTAGGCATCATCATTCTAGGCATCATCCCCCTCATGATCTCTAATCGGCTAAAAGGCAGATGATCAACGAATTGATGGACAAAGGATAAAAGATAGCAGGGAATTATTCTACCCGGGTAGTCGATGTCCCTGAGAAATTCTTTTGATGATCTGGGCCTTCGAGTAAAATTTGCTAGGGAGGTTACTCATAATTATGTAGCCCTAACATAATCAAGAGTTGGTTCCTGAGAGATACCTCTGTCCCTCCCTTTGATGAAGTGTTCGGGATCTACTCCTCAACTTTGTCACCATCGTCCAATTGAGGGTTGGCCTAAAAAGAGGATTGATTAGTTCTAAAAAGCTTGAAGATCATTGAAGTAATAAAGAAGCCTACTCCGATGATAGCATCAGCAAAAGATGACAAGCGCTGCTGATCAGCTATCGTCTCAGCGGCTGCTGATGGGCCACTCGTCCCAACTATTGGCGGTAGTTAACATTCATCATAAACCATTAATATAACTTGTATAAATGGCTAAATGGATCACCAATGTAGACTTAGGGGTTTAAACTGACAAAATCCATGAGTTTTGGTGAATATGTGTTTTCAACAGGATTTAATCAGAAAACCACCAAGGAGGACCTATTTGTCAAATGAAATCATGGAATTCCACTGCCTAATGAACTTGGGAAGACTCTAGAAGACTCTAGGAGGCTCTCCACCGAAGCAGACCCTGAGCCACTGCCATGTGGGGCCAGCCAGCCCCACCTATAGGCCGGCCAACCTAATGACCCCCCACATCAGCCTCCCATTGCTATGTCGGTTCTCCACTGCCTTAAGGATTGTATCTCCGCCTTTTAATCAAGTCAGTTTGATCCGAGGGCTCAGGATTGATGCTCCGGCCAATATATACCTGCCTGCACCCCCAGGGTAGATCCATGCATTTGATCTTGAGAGCCTAAGGGCCTGAAACCCTAATCCATATCTCCACCAGGATTAGACCTAGCAATCAAGAGAAGATTAGTCCTTAATAGGATCTAGTCTTGTATTAGAGATAGTGAGATAGGGTGAGAGGGAAGAGTTTGGAGGAGTCCCGACCTATCGGTGCTCTCTCTATGGCTTGTACCCTAGCTTGAGCTTGCTTCTGAGATTTCTCTATTATTCGACTTCTAATTCAAGTAAGCATCTTGTTTATATTGTTCTTCAGGTTTGCGACTCTCTTTTGAGTACTTTGATCTTTGTAACTCCTAGGTTAAAGTAGTATTCGTAGTGTAAGTGTGGTGCTTAGACTCGGCTACTTGTGAATGTACCCTATTTTCTGGATCAGTGGTTGCTCACGAGGATGACTCTTATAGCCTGGATGAATCCTTTGTAGTCCACCTCCTATTAGTAGGCCTAGCAGGACATTGTTGCTATAGGAAATATACTCTGCCTGTGTTTTCTCTAGTAATATCCCTAGAGTTGAACAATTGAAGACAAAGCTTACTGAAGTTAGAACTAGAAGACCTTAGCAGTCTCCTCTACGCTCCTATTATCTAGCCTTGATTGTCAAGTTGGGATAAGTTAGATTTGGTTATTCTCACACACGTTTCGTCAAGTTTGATATAAAACTAGGTACTCCTGGTGAAGTGCTACATCAGTATAATATCCGTGAACTTGTAGATCATTCTGTGTGCATTAACTTATACCAACAAGCATTTCTGGTGCTGTTGCCGGGGAAACAGTTGCTGACTTAACTTCAAACCTAGCTTATCCTTGTATCATTATTCTTTTATTTTTATCTTTCCTTTCTTTTACCATGGATCTAGAATCCACCCCTATCCACCAATATGGTGCACCCACAAGCACAAGCCTATAGCCAAAAGAGTCTTCAAAGTCTATCCTAACACCTGGCTATGAGCTACGCCCATGTCAAATCAACATGGTTCAGGATCAACCCTTTTTGGGCAAAGATAATGAAAACCCCTATTCCCACCTAAATGAGTTTGAGTAGTCATGTGCATGCCTATGCATAGCGGGTATGTCAGACGAAACCTTACGATGGAAGCTTTTTCCTTTCTCTTTGACAGGAAAAGCTAAACGTCGGTACAATCTCGCCATAGGGAGTAGACAAGGAGATTGGGAAGCCCTGTGTTCTAGCTTTTGCTTACAATTCTTTCCCATCTCTAGGGTAGTTAGACTTCGTTCAGAGGTTCTATCCTTTAAACAAAAGAAAAAAGAATCTCTAGGCATGGCATGTGAACGCTTTAATACTCTTATTAATACTGGCCCTAACCTTGCCATTCAAGACCCCATTCTTCTTCAACATTTCTATAAGGGTCTTGATAGGAAAACCTCGAAGCTTCTTAATACGGCCTCAGGAGGCTCGTTCTTGCATGTCTCTGCCAATGCGGGGAGAAGCATTCTTACAAAAATCTTAGAGAACATCCCCAAAGAAGTAGAAGAGAAGCCATTAGAGGCAGAATCCCCCATAGCTGAACCCAAATCTTTACCAGACCCATCACCAACTTTAGCTATCCCAAATCCTGAACCATCGGAAAAAGAGGAAACTCTGATTTCGGATTTCATGATTGAATTCGAGGATGAACTTTTTGATGAATATGGAAATACCTCGAATTACCATACCATGAGGAGACCCTAGAAGTCTAGAAAATCGATGCATGAAGAACCTTTAGATCCTTCTGAGGAAGCTTTCCCTAAAAAGACTACGAAAGAGCTAGTGTCTATTATAAGCAATGAATGGTTAGAAGAATCAGATGTTTCCTCTAATGTGATTCATTTAGATTCACCTTCTATATCCATTCATTTCCAAATTAATAAAGTTCCTTTCGATGCTCTTTATAATCCAGTTGTGGGTGTTAATATCATGTCTGCATCTTTTGCTCATGATTTATTGAAACACATGCCATTAACCCCAACAACAAAGTTGTTGAAAAGTCTTTTAGGACACATTCTCTGAAGTTTGGGAATTTTGTATGTCCTCCTTATCTAGGTAAAAGGGACCAAAGTTCATTTGAGCTTCTATATCTTTGATATTATGGAGTTCGACCTATTGATAGGACAACCAATTGAAAGACTTATCCAAGAAGGACAAACGGGAAAGTTGAATATAAGACTCAGGAAAAACTTCAAGCTTTCTATACACATTACTCATTCTCTAAATGCTGAGAGTGAGCCGATTTTTGAGGTAGACCCAATGGAAGAGGTTAAGGTTGCATCTCTTGATTATTTGATTGAACCCAACCTTGAATATGATGCTCAGTTCTTCACCAAGGAAGAAAACAAAAATCCTACGGAGTCTGAATCTCTTGATGAATGGCTAGAACCACCTAAGCCTACCATTGAACTTAAACCCATGCCTTCTGGTCTTAGATATGCTTTTCTCAATAATGATCAGGATTCTCTTGTGATCATAAGTGATAAACTCTCTCAGGAAGAATCCCTATGCTTGCTAACTGTCTTAGAAAAGCATTGTTCTGCTTTTGGCTACTCGCTCCAAGACCTTAAGGGAATTAGCCTTGCTCTTTGCACCCATCGCATCCCAATAGATCCTAACTCTATACCTTCTAGGGAGCCCAGCGTAGGCTTAACAATGCAATGAGAGAGGTTGTTAAGAAAGAGGTTTTGAAACTCTTGCACACTGAGATTATCTATCCTATGTCGCATAGTGAGTGGGTTAGCCCTATTCAAGTTATGCCTAAAAAGGGAGGCATGACTGTCGTTAAAAATGAAAAGAATGAATTAATCCCCCAAAGAACTGTCACTAGATGGTGGATGTGCATAGATTACAGAAAACTTAAAAAGGCAACAAAGAAAGATCACTTTCTGTTGCCCTTCATTGATGAAATGTTGGAGCGACTAGCGAATCACCCTTTTCTCTATTTCCTTGATGGGTATTCAGGTTATCACCAGATACCGATCCATCCAGACGACCAAAGCAAAACTACCTTTACATGTCCATATGGAACTTATGCTTACCGTAGAATGTCTTTTGGACTATGTCATACTCTAGCTTCTTTTTCAAAGATGCATGATCTCTATATTTTCTGATATGATTGAAGAAATCTTGGAAGTTTTCATGGATGAGTTTTTTGTTTATTGAAAAACTTTTTATGTTTGTCTTGAAAATTTAGACAAGGTTTTGCAAAGATGTGAAGAAAAGCACTTGATCCTTAATTGAGAAAAATGTCATTTTATGGTTAGAGAAGGAATAGTGCTTGGACACTTGGTGTTCGAAAGAGGGATAGAGGTAGATAGAGCTAAAATTGAAGTAATTGAGCAGTTATCTCCTCCCATAAATATCAGAGGGATCCACAGTTTCGTTGGTCAAGCTTGTTTTTATCGCCGCTTTATAATAGATTTTTCACATATTGCTAGACCACTTGCAAATCTTTTGGCTAAGGATGTTCCCGTTGAATTTGATGATGCATATTTGAAATCTTTTAACATTCTTAAGAAGCACTCATCTCTGCACCAATCATTCAACCCCCTGATTGATCGCTACCATTTGAAATTATGCGTGATGCTAGTGATTACGCTGTAGGGGCAGTTTTGGGACAAACTAAAGATAAAAAGCATCATGTAATTGCTAATGCTAGACAAACTCTAACAGGACCTCAACTTAATTATGCAACAACTAAAAAAGAACTCCTTGCTGTTGTTTTTGCTATTGATAAGTTTAGATCTTACTTAGTAGGAGCTAAGGTGATTGTTCATACTGATCATGCTGCTTTAAAATAACTACTCACTAAGAAAGATGCTAAGCCTCGATTGATAAGATGGATTTTGTTACTCCAAGAATTTGACTTAGAAATAAAAGATAAAAAGGGAGTAGAAAATTCTATTGCCGATCACTTGTCCTGAATGCAGTTTGAGAATTCGTAGGAACTGCCCATCAATGATTCACTACGGGACAACATGCTCTTCAAGGTCATGAAATATGACACCTGGTACGCAAATATTGTTAACTTTATGGTTGCAGGTTATGTGCCACCAGGGGAAAATAAAAGGAAACTGATCTATGAAAGTCGTCTCCACATATGGGATGAACCATACCTCTTCAGAGTCTGCTCTAACGGCCTGTTTAGAAGGTGTAGCGGTGGAAGAAGGCATCAAGATCATCGAGCGATGCCACTCAACACCATATGGAGGACATTATGGTGCATTATGCACTCATTTGAAGATCTTGCAAAGTGGATTCTTTTGGCCAACCATGTATGAAGACATGATAGACTTCATTAGGATGTGTGGAGCATGTCAGAGGCATAGGAATATCAATTCAAGAGATGCCATGCCACTCACCAACATCCTCCAGATTGAGCTTTTCAATGTCTGGGGTATTGATTACATAGGACCGTTTCCAAAATCGAAGAACTGTGAATACATCTTGGTGGTAGTTGATTATGTCTCCAAGTGGGTAGAAGCCATGCCATGCAAAGTTGCTGATGCGAAGAACTCCAAGAAGATGTTTGAAGAAACAATATTTCCAAGATTCAGAGTTCCAATGATGGTGATTAGTGATGGAGGCACTCACTTCACTGATAAGAATTCTCATAATTACTTGTCAAAGCATGGAATTCGTCACAATGTCGCTACTCCGTACCACCCTTGAACAAGTGGCCAAGCAGAAACATCAAATAAACAAATCAAGAACATTCTGCAAAAGACGATTAATGAGATCGGAACTGCATGGAAAGATAGAGTACCCGATGCACTATGGGCTTACAGAAAGGCCTATAAAACACCACTTGGAATGTCACCATATCAACTGGTCTATGGGAAGACTTGGCATCTACCTATTGAGCTAGAATTCAAGGCTCACTAGGCCATCAAGTGATGGAACAAGGACTTTGAAGCCATAGGAATTAAGAGGAAGATGCAACTCTCTGAACTTGATGAATGGCGTGAAAAAGCATATCACAACTCCAAGATTTACAAGGAGAGAACAAAAAGATGGCATGACAAGAGGATCAAGAAGGAGTTCACCCCTAGAGATAAGGTATTACTTTTTAATTCTATGGTTAAATTATTTAAGCATGGAAAACTTCAGAGCAAATGGGAAGGACCATTCAAGGTGATAAGGACTTCGTCGCATGGAGCGGTAACACTTCAAAATGACGAAGATACATTATTCAAGGTAAATGGCCACTGTCTCAAGATCTTTCTACAACCTAAAAACCACTTGAGGATTTGGATGAGGTAGATTCCTGATTTTACCATAGATTTCACCTCTGCCATCCCCCTTATGTTTCGTAACACAAAAATATACTTTTTGGGATTATATAGGGATTAGAAACCACTATGAGAAAAAGCACCACGAGAGGATGACATGTGGGGCCAACTGGCCCCACCTAGAGGCTGCCTGGCCCACTATCAGTCCCTCTCGCACCTTGTCAAATCTCTCATGTCTTCTAGATCCTTCCTTGTTAAAATCTCGTAGTTTTTCGACGCATTCATTTTTTCCTCATTACGAGACCTCATATGGATAGATCTTGACCCCTGCTGCAAGTTGTTCCCCCCAATATAAGCAAGCCTCTGTCTGCCTCCATAGCCATCCCATCAAAGCCTTTTCTCTCCAACAGCAGTAAAGCCCTCCTCCTCTCTAGTTCCCATGGCCAACAAAGAGATCGTCCCCCTATTGTTTTGATCCTGGCAAGAAGCCTAACACGCTTGTGCTGACTGTCGTTCCTCAAGAAGTTGCCCCTTTCACTCAAACCAATCTTACTATGGCCAAGCTATCCATCGTCCAATGATCGCTCCGCTGCCGCCACGTCCACTTCTTGAAGGCAAGCCATGCCAACAAGAGCCTCGTCTAGACATCTAGAAGATGATCAAGGTGACGAAGGAGATCAACCTCCTTCCTCCGAAGGGACACGAGGTGCTAGCCGGAGTGAAGACCAAAAAATTTGGAGACGTTACATGTGCAAAATACAAGTCGGTAACTCCTCGTACCATCATTGATGGAGTCTGGGCTATGCCAGATCAGATCAAGGTTGTTCCTCCGAAGGAGAAGAAGAGGAAGGTGCCATCACCACCTATCCTAGAGGCTTAGAAACATCCAAGGATGACTATTGCTCTCTTAGAGAAAAAGATTGAAGACCTCTCCGATGTTATCTATACCCTAGAGCAAAGGATCAAAGAACACATCTATCACAAGAGCCTACAACATGACCTAAATGCTTTGAATCATTTTGTTGCTAAGATGAAGAAGTGAGAATTAGGTAGTTAATAATGAGACATGAGTGGTTAGGTCAAGTGTTTAAAGATAGTATGTTTAGGTTACTCGCTTAGCTCAGATCGTTAGAATATTGAAGTTTGTGCTAGGTAGTCAAAAGTTTGTCTTTAGTTTGTGCTTGTGTAATAAAGTGCCTTATATATTAATGGAGTCTTATTATTATTATTTTCTTTCTATTTCTTTTGTATATGTGTTTTGTCCCCACATGTTGTGCATAAAGGTATATAGGAAAACAAGTGTGGGGGGAAGCACACCGCAACAACAAGATGGAATTCGATCGCGAAAATCACGAAAACCAGAAAGCAACGAAACAAGAACCACGCTAGCCAAAGTTGGATCGAAACATGCCTGAGAGTGGGCTGCCCGGCCTCCTACATGGGCCGATTGGCCCACCATAGCGCCGCCTAGCTTCGTGCTTCATCCACGGTCAGGTTTGTGGCTCATTCACTTTATTTTCACCTATTATGCTTTCCGCTTCGAACTAAATTGAGAATCCTTTGATAAAACAACTTTAAAACATGAGGAAAGATTATTTTAGTCTTAATGTAAGGATAGACTCACATAATACTTTTCTTGAAAGTCTTGCTACTATTGGGAACTTATTATTAGGGACCCTATGCTACTTAAGTTGTTGTGGAATGAGATATAGTAGAATAATGAGAACTTGATTCTTGATGTTTTGTAATTGGAGAATTTTATTTCAAAAAGTAAAAAGAATAGCTACACCTCTCCTTTGTGGTAAGCAATATCCCACCAGAGCCAAATATAGACTAGAGAAACCTGCTACATATACTACTTGTCATTGTATTGAGTTTGGTCAAACCTTGTGACTCTTGTTGAGAAACTTATCATGCTCTCAAGATCAAGATCACGTACACTCCACATATATCCGTTACTCCTACACTAGGAGTACGCAAAAACATGTTTTTCATCCACCCAAAAATATTCTACTCCTACATTAGAAATAGACACAAAAATATGCTTGATAGGATAAATGCTCCAAGTTCTTGTAAATGTCTCTCTTGAAAAGTTTCAATTCCAGAAAGAGAGGCATGGGCTAAGCAAAAGTTATTCATAAAAGAAAGAAGAAGAAAAAGTATTGAAAAATGGACAAGTGTCCGAGATATCTAAAACAATGGGTACTCAGATACCCGCCTGAAAAAAAAGAAATAGAAGAATAAAGATGAATAAGATAGCCCATGTTTTCTTGCAAATTATTTTCAAGTTTCAAACAAGAGAGATATGTTTCAAGGAGCATAGTAGAATTTGGTTAGCCACCATATACATATCCACACACATGCACATCTTGATCTAAGACTATGACATTTTCTCCTTGGATCCTTGTTGTGACTTTACAATATATGCAATGCAAGTATGTTTTCATATTCATCCCTACCTGAGCTCCACAAAAGCTTTTAGAAGTAGAAAAAAGAAGGCAAAGTCATCAATGCCTTGGTGAGAATCCAAAAATACTACATATATTGAGTGATTTGAGAGTACCACATGAGGAGAGGTAAGCTATGTTTTGTTTTAAAAAATCTTAAAATATTTCTCTAATTGACTTGACTGAAGGAAGATGGTGATCTATTTTAGCTATTCCATTTTCAACCACCCAAAGTTTCATGGTAGACACTTTGAATCCTGCTGTGCATGCATGACTAGGAATGGTTTTATGTTGATGTCTTGTCCTAAGGTTATGTCTTAAGTAATCCATCCTTTTGTCGAGGACGAGTAAAAGCCTAAGTGCTAGGGAGTTTGTTGACAGTAGTTAACATTCATCATAAACCATTAATATAACTTGTATAAATGGCTCAAATGGATTACCAATGTAGACTTAGGGGTTTAAACTGACCAAATCTATGAGTTTTGGTGAATCTGTGTTTTCAGCACGATTTTATCAGAAAACCGCCAAGGAGGACCTATTTGTCAAAAGAAATCACGGAATTCTGCCACGTAATCAACGTGGGAATACTCCAGAATGCTCTACACCGAAGCAGACCCCGAACCACTATCATGTGCAACTGGCTGGCCCCACTTGCAGACTGGCCGGCCTGTGGACCCCCCACGTCAGCCTCCCAATGCTATGTCGGTTCTCCTTCACCTTAAGGATTGCATCTCCGCCATTTATTCAAGTCGGTTTGATCCGAGGGCTCAGGATTGACCCTCAGGCCTATATATACCTGCCTGCACCCCCCAAGGAAGATCCATGCAATTGATCTTGAGACCCTAAGGGCCAAAAATCCTAATCCATATCTCCACTAGGATCAGAGTTCATAATCAAGAGAAGATTAGTCCTCAATAGGATCTAGACTTGTATTAGAGATAGTGAGATAGAGTGAGAGGGAAGAGTTTGGAGGAGTCCCAGCCTATCGGTGCTCTCTCTATGGCTTGTACCATGGTGGAATCAAGTTCTTCTTGAGCTTGCTTCTGAGATTTCTCTAGTAATTGACTTCTAATTCAAGTAAGCATCTTGTTTATATTGTTCTTTAGGTTTGCGACTCTCTTTTAAGTACTTTAATCCTTGTAGCTCCTGGGTTAAAGTAGTATTCATAGTGTAAGTGTGGTGCTTAGACTCAGTTACTCGTGGATGTACCCTATTTTTCGGATCGGTGGTAGCTCATGAGGGTGACTCTTATAGCCTTATTGAATCCTTTGTAGTCCACCTCCTGTTAGTAGGCCTAGCAGGACATTGTTGCTATATGAAACATACTCTGCCCGTGATTTCTCTAGTAATATCCCCAAAATTGAACAATAGAAGACAAAGCTTACTGAAGTTAGAACTAGAAGACCTTAGCAATCTCCTCTATGCTCCTATTATCTAGCCTTGATTGTGAAGTTGGGATAAGTTAGATTTGGTAATTCTCACACACATTTCCTCGAGTTCGATATAAAACTGGGTACTCCCGGTGAAGTGCTACATCAATATAATATCCATGTGCTTGCTGATTATTCTATGTGCATTAACTTATACCAACACCCACCATCCTAGATGCCTGAATTGATAAGGTCATGAGCTAGCAGAATAAAGGTGGATGGGATCGACAAATTCAGCAATCTGTGCTACGGATGGGTTAGGACACTCACATGGGGAGCCAATGAAGACCCTGAATTTCTGCACGAGCACTTCCGCGTCGTGACATTGGCAGAGTGACCCTCTGGAGCACCATGCTTTCTTGCCTTGGTAGGCTGCGCCATCACACGGCTAGCTTGTGTTTTCAAGATGACCTTCAGAGTAGGTGCTCGTCATCCCATTCTTGGGTTTGGACACCAGATGGCATATTTGATCGGCTGACCGCTCTTGCTGATCATGGGAGGAATAGATTCCATGTCCTACAAACAATATGGTGATGAGCATCACATTGACCATGAGGAAAAGGAGTCATGAGCAGAAATTTATACCTCGGTCTCGGATTGAAAACTGGGATCTAATGACTGGCAGAAAGGTGTAACTAAATTACAAAACAGGTGTTGAGCCCATTCCTGCCACCAGGCGTTTAATAAATTCAAAGAAAAGGGGCCACATTTCCACCACTCAGCATCAATTTGGGCCAGGGCATCTTCAAATTGCTAGATTCTCAAGAATTCTGATGAGTGATTGACACCTTCCCTCGGCTTCAGCTTATCTGCAAAGAATAGCCTAGGTGGGAGCTGGCTAAAGCCAAGTTGACGATCAACAATGGAGGGATTATAGAATTCATAAGATGTCGGTGGTTTCTCCAAACCATGCATGAACTCCACAAGAAGCAGCCCTGGTTTGACTATGCATTGGAAGATTGCGGTCGACGGTTCGTCCAAACAAGCAGTCTCAAACCTAAAAGAGATTGGAAGCTCAAATTCAGCAATCTTCAAGTATACAAGCCAAGTCAGGATTTCATCAGACAACCCTTTGTAAAACCCCCAAAGAATTGGCCAGTGCTCCAATTAATTGAAATAGCTGATGTGGCTTCTCCAAAAGACTAACACCAGTGAAGTTTGTCCTCCTCATCCAAATTGTTTTCTTGAGCCTTTGAATAATTCAGAGAAGGGAAACTGAAAGTTCTGAGGACGTTGACTGCAGCCTTCTACATATACAAATTCAACCACAATTGCAATAGCCACCATGGTACACTAATTGTGCCAATTGGCTCACTCATCACCAATTTTGAAGATACTTGATGCATCAAGTGATATAGGGACCCAAGCAAGCACATGCCTAAATGGACATTAGCGCTGCGAGACAGTCGTTCTGCCAAATACCAATAATTGGAGGTTGGGCTGCATGAAGATCCACAAAATAGATACTTCTTTAACCACATATTCTAGAAAGCTACGTGTTCCTTGGGGTCGGCATTCCTATTTTGAGTCTACTTGTGCATAGCAATGTTGCCTCCCTACCCCCCGGATCTAACACTCTAAACCTTATGCTCTGGCTTCCCAATAAGGTCATAAGGATGGAGGGACCCTATGATTCTGAGGCCAGTCAACATATGGATGTCGGCCAGAGTGACTGTCATTAGCCCATGACCAAATATGAAAGCATTATAGGCATTGGACCAAAAGTATGAAGCTAACCTCAGCATGGGTTCATTCTTCTTTATGTTTGACAAGGAGAGAGCTATGCACTGATCTAGGTCATAAGTCACCCATCTAGATTGATGGGACTTGGCTACTCTGAGATACCAATCCCTCCATCCATCAAGCAGGAGTGGCCAAGCCCTAAAAGTTTTATTCCACACTAAAGGACTCATGTTGGATTGCCTAAAGGGGAGCCTAGCTGTTTCTGAATTGATGAGCTTGTTTGGATCTGGGTCACCCATCGGACCCAAAAGGTACGCATTCTCAATGTTGGTTGAGATTAGGATTTCATTTCTGAGATCCTAAAGATAGAAGGAGCAAGCCTATGAGCTAAAATTGAATAGGACTAGGAAACCATCAACAAAAAAGGGCTTTGAATCATACCTCTAGAACAAAGTCGATGGTCGCCATCAAGCTCAAAGAAGTGGATCTGGTTCTCCGAGCAAAGTGTTGGTGATGCGCTACCAAATTGAATCATCACCTCTGAGGATCCCGTGGAGATTGCAGGGGTGCTGTGCTGAGATTGGAATCCTAGATTTGCTAGGGTTTGGTGTTTGGAAAAGGTTGCGGTAGCCAATGAGTGAAGCAAAAGGGAGTGATGGAGATAGGGGCAATTTTGGGAATATAACAAAAATTCGTGCCTAGGGAACCGAGGTGGAGGTTTTGGTGTGAATGCGCAACGCGTGTAACGGTCATAAAGGAGAATTTTGGAATAAAATTATTTTATCCCGAAATTGGGGGGCATGTGTTGACACCGAAATTTGGTTTGAGATGGAAAGTCCCCAAGAATAGAAAATTATCAAGTAAAGCCAAAATATTCAAACAAATCAGCTAACGAAATTGCCAGCAAAATCAGGATGACGTCATCATTCCAAGGGGATGGATCCTATTTGGCAGAAGTAACAAGACATAAAGTGAAAAGGCACGTCAGACTCCATAGAAAGGAAAGATTGGAGTCCAAGTTATCCTAAATTAGGAAATTCTTTTTTGTTTTCCAAATTTTGTGATCGGTCTTGTTCGAATAGGACTCGTAGTGAAGCCTCGGGTATAAATATTAGACCCCGGCTATTGTAATGGACATCTCACATCGATCAACCAAATCAAGTACCTTTACTTTTTGGCTCAGGCCAACCCTTAGGAGTAGGAGTACAGTAGATTCAACGAGTTCTATGGAAGCAAGGCTACATCGGATCACCTAGCCTCTGGCTTGTTTGTGAGTATCCATCATGACTTATATTGTTACTTGCAAGGCTACAACAGACGACTGATCTTTTACAAATTGCGGTACAGATTAGTTATCAATTTGTATCAACTTTTACAAGGCTACAATAGAGGACTAATCTCTTATAAACATTGGTATTAATCAAAGTTATCGATATTGTGCTAGATAGGTTACTATTTAACACAATATCACCAATTGCTCGATCGAGATTGAGATTCATTGGTCTTATCTACTTTGATCTATTGTCTACTGGTTACTATCATAGTTGAATTCAATTCTTGATGTTAGATCCTATTTTGATGACTAATCTATCTCAATCCTGATCGTACATGGTGGGTGTCTGAAGTCGTGTTCTATTAAAAGATAGATTCATTTATCGTCAGTATCCGGTATGATTCCGCTATCAATATTGCATCAGTCGACTCGATCTGTTGATAGTGTGTCAGATTGGATACTATTGGTTAATGGATCTATGTATTAAGAAGAGCATGGCGTCAGCCACCCGCTATGTCTCCATCAGCTATTTAGTCGATGGCTTGAGCCTCCATCCGCATAACATGCTTTCATGATTCCTTTATGATACAAGTAGATCTATCGACCACTGGTCTCTGATCTAGGGTCCTACTATCAATGTTGCATCAGATGACTCGACCTATTGATGATACAATAGATTGAGTCTAGTTGTTTGTAGATTTATTTGTATCCAACAGATGAGTGATCATATGCCGTGCGACACGATCACTGGAATCCGCTGTTTTAGCTGATAGCCTGTCTTGTTGGGGATGTACTAGCTATTTATATGCTTTTACTTGTTTTTGTCCTGGTTAAAAGCTAGTATGTCTCTCACATGTATGCTTACACATCTACCCTTATATCTTTCGCATGTTTTCATGATCATCGTCTAAGTTAGATTCATGCAACTGAGTAAATAGTAATTGCCGATATGCTTGTTTTATTTACATTACATCATGAACATGCTAGATATCGACTCTCTAGTAGATAGCTTTATCGTGCTAGCCACTTGGCCATATATTTGGAACTATCTAGACAAACACCGGCATGTTCTACATTAAATTACTAATCATTTTCTCTCCTTGTCAATTGCAGGGTCAAATTGACTGGCACGCCTTCGGTCACAACCATCCAGTCTGGCGCCCTTCTTAAGTTCGGAGAGAGCTCAGGATCTACTCCGCATGGTTTCTCTTGGCTTTCTACCATTGGCACAATGTCCGAGTACCAACCTAGAGCCGCTCATGGTGACCTAAAGAGGGAGGCAGCAAGCGCCCGAGCACCGACAGACGAGCTCAGGAACTATACGAGTGGCTCAGTTGGGAAGCCGAGGATCTCCCCTCCGGGGGACATGATCAGGGCATGGAATGGCCATAAGCCTAGGGTTCTCATGGACTAACCCGCTAGTAGCATGGGCACAGCAATCTTGGCCATCGAGGCCATCATCATAACAGCCCATCCCACTGAGGGACCTAAGTCTCTGAGCACGACTCGTGAGCAATGAGATTACAATCGAAAGTAGTTTCATTTCATTAATTGGGAATGACTCGATTACAATATACGGTGGCAAAAACCATGATCTACTACTGCCTATACGGTGGCAGAGACCATAGGGTGTGCCTAAGCTCTAGGTTGGGGCCCTAAGACACGTATGGCTCGGGTCGATGGCCTGCCTAAGCCTCTGTCTTCGCCAGGGTAGGAGGGGCAGTGATCGATGGGTCGTGGTTACCCCTCCCCATCTGAGGAAGGATGGATTTTAGCAACGTCACTGAAATCCATCCACCCTCTAGGGGAGGGGAATGCAACAGACGTGTCCAGCATCATGTCTTCACCCCTCCCTTGCTAGAATCCTTCCACCCTCGTGGGAGCGATCGCCCGACGGAGAAGGCTAGGCTCACTCAGAGGAAGGCGTCTCACTTCATCATTGCCATGGCTATCATGAGTTGGATCTAAGAGGAACAATTGAAGGAACCAGAGCCAGGATAGAAGGCGCCACATCCCCAGGGGTCCTCTTTATAGCCCTAGTCGATGCGCTATGAGTGGCTCCGAGCCCTCTGATCAGTCATCGACGGCTAAACAGACCCTAGGGAACCGGCTAGGCACTCCTTCGATCCCCGCAGCACACCTCAGAGCGGTTGTGTGATGGTGACTATGCAGTAAAGGAGGAGTTAGGTGGGCATTGACAATGAGTCAAGTCCCCACTCCACTTTCCACCAAGCGCGCCGCCACTCCGTGTAGGCCTCCTTGTGGGACTTGAGGGGATTCGACTCCCCTCGGGCCCACCGACCGCCATCAACGGCCCAGATCCGCGTGCACCAAGTGCAGCAGCTCCTCCTCCACCAGATCTACTCCTCGTGGCCTAATGTCCCATCTCTCAGACAAAGTGGGATGGAGCAGGAGTGCATGCCATAACTCCTCCACCAGGCATGGTGACCCAGGCACCCTCAAACCGCTTGCTCAAGGCATTAGCCGAAGGGACATGCCCTGAAGCCACCATGCCTGCTAATGAGGCCACACAGCGGCCTTAGGGGCTGCGCTAGCTTCCCACATGGAGCAACCTGACCCCCCGATCGACGTGTGCTCGGTCGGCACACCCCCAAAACCAACTGACTCTCCGGAGTTAGGCCAGCAGCCGCTAAGTAGTGGACCCAACAAGGGTCCCTTGCTCGCACTCAGCATGTTCCTTATGACCTGACCTATGGCCGCAGAGGGTTGGCCCTAGAAGGCCAGCCCGAGTGGATAGGGGCCTGCTACCGTAGCCCCCCAGAAGGGCATGGCGTGCCGGGTGATCAGGTGGCCCGAGCCAGAGCCCAGATGGTCTTGATCACCCGACCCACGGTAGGATCTGACCAAAAGGAGGGGTGCCCTGGGCTTAGAGTCTATGACTCCCAAATGAGTTCACCGAGGCCTCGCTCGGACCATAGACCTATACGACATAGGACTTGAAGGGGTCAACACCTCTATCGTTTGGCCTTGATAGCCGAGCACCCCCGTCAGACTAGGGGAAGGGCCCCATGCAAGGCATCGCACTCTCATCAATGGAAGCCATCCCCACCATGGCTAGATTGGTCACTAGAAGATTGAATTCAGCCCTTCATCGCCATCATGAATCAGGCAAAGTGAGGCCATGAAGGGCTCAGGGGCTCCTGATGAGATCCTAACATATGAGTATGTTAAGCCTTGAGATCAATGGTTCCTAACCAAAGAGACCTGACCGAGTCTGGGCATGCCACAGCGCCCACTTAGGGCTCGGGGGCTCACTGGAGCATCAGGCTCCCGATCAATGATGCGCCCGTGCTCGGCCCTTGGCTCCTGCCTAGCCTATGATGCCAGCCAAGGCCTAGGTGCAAGAAGACAAGCCCTAGGCCATCGAGGCTTGAGGGCTCCCAGACGCTGCACTCCAGGCATGGCCTTGCCTGCTGCTCCCATGACAGGGTCACGCACGGAGCGTGACACAAGAAGACAAGTCCCCTCAGCCTCTAGGGGTAGGGCAGCTCCTAGGCCCGCACGTCAGCCCATGGAGCTAACCTACTTCGCCACCAAGAAGACTCTAGGAGGTCCACCTAGGGGAGGCCGGTCCAAGCCAACATAGCCAGACACGCAGAGTGTTAGAACAGAGCAGCCGAACGATGCCCAAGGCTTCTTCAGCTACACAACACCACCATGGTCCACAAGAACACCATTGCAAGACCCTCATGGACTCCAGTGCATGTAGATCATAGACACTTCTCCCCAAACCACCATGTACCCAACCTATCTTGGTATATAAGTAATAAGGTCGGACCTTAGAGGAGGAGGATCCGAGATAGATCATTCCATCCGCTCCTGCTCAGCACCGAGAGCAGGGGCAACCTAGAGATGGTCACCGAGAGCTCCTCTGCAGCTTCCATCATCTTCCTCCTCTCCGACGAGGGGAAGACCCCACCGGTGGTGAGGCAACCTTAGGATTAGCACCGAGCTAACCCCCTACCAATTCTCTCTACACTCTATTATAACCCTGTGATTTTGGGTGCTCTTGAGTATAAGGATCATCAGTTGTTAGACATAGGGCACCGATCGGTTTGATATAGGATAAACCATTGTGTCCCATCTGTGATTCTTGTGTTTTTTAGTCCAACCGAGACACCAGAGACACGTACTCTGACACCGACTCGAACAACAATGCTTGTCATGGTTCTGACCCCACGACAACCTTCGTGTGTCCATATATTTTTTAAGCTTTTTGTATAGCCCATGTCTCTTCTTATAAACCACATATTTATAGAGACCATTATATTTTTAGAACATGGAGTATTTGCCTCACAAACAATTTTTTGTCTACTCCTAGTGTAGGAGCAGAATTTTTGGTGGATCTAAATGGAAGCATGTTTCTGCGTACTCCCATTGTAGGAGCAACATGTACGTGATCTAGATCTTGGGAGCATGATAAATCTCTCAACAAGGGTCAACAAGACTTGACCAAACTCAATACAATAAAAAGCAGCGTATGTGGAAGGCTTAAAACCTACAAGATGTCATCTTTGGCTTTGGTAGGAAATTGCTCACCAATTGAGGTGTATGTGATACTATGGTTTTATAACATTTTTTATCAAAATAAATTCTCCAAGTACTTTGAATAGAAATGGTAGGATTTCTAAGTCAGAACTATATCACACCTCACAACAACTTAGTCAACATGATTGTCCTATTAGAATATTTTCCCACAAGCATAAGTTTATGTATATGGAACAAACTTTATGCAAGCTTCTATCTTAAAGATGTTACGAACATGTCACTTTTGGAATTTGAATGAAGTGTGGTATATAAATTTGCATGGAGGTGTAGCAACATTTGTTTTGCATTTTTAATTTGTTCAATGTTTTAAACTTCAAAATTTGGGAGAGTTGAGGGATTTGTTGCACAAACCATCATTGTAGAGGAAGGAGTTAAGGGGTTCAGATGTGGTTTGCCTAGTTTACCCAATCCTTTCTAAAGCTATTTGTCTTGTCCTTCTACATGATGAATCGTCCGATGTTTGTGCAACATGTAGGTGGGAGATCTCGAATGTGTATTTGTTATGCTCGATATGTAGCACCCGGTTTTAAAGACAAAACCAGATACACACTATATGTGAGCCCATGAAGTCAAACTCACATATAGCCACAAATAAGGGTAATATCAAGAGACAATACTTATTACATAATGTATTAGTAAAAGGAAATTAACCTTAGAGTATAGACAGCGGAAAGTTGACTCCGATCTTCTGGCGAAGACTCCAAATCCATAGGGACGACTGACTGGTTGACCACAAGCCTAACTCTTCCAGACTGGCAATCTGGTACCCATCCGGGATTTTTATCCAAAGTATAGAAAAGTAAAGCAAGCGTAAGCACATGTCGTACTTAACAATTATATCATGGGGTTCATGAGGCTTAAAAGGCTAACACTGGTTTACTGCGATTAGCCTTTGTTTATCATAATTTTAGCAATTGGTTGGCAACAAGTTTATCCATAAGCCCATAAACACATGATCAGGTAAACATGAATAATGTATAGCATAAACAATTAATCATTAGTATCATTATCCATTAGTTATCATCTCTATTCCATAAGGGTCCAAGGCCGCTCGTGACCGTGAGCACGGCAGTTATAATAGTTTTACACTCTGCAGAGGTTGTACACTTTCACTGTGAGTCGTGATTTACCCTTTCGCCCGAGGTAGCTAATCTCTTGACCCACTTCCAAGGAAGGTCGATAGGGTTCACTATGAAGCATTTCAAAGGTTCATCTAACAAGTTAGGGCCGCTAGGTATATGTGGCCCATCTCTAGGAGTGGCACGCGTGGGCATCGTAGCACGGTACACACTTCCCAGCAGCAAAGGAAACATACCCTGTGCCTTAAAGGTAACCACTAACAAGCTAGAAAAGATCCTCATACTGAGCTAAAGCCAGAGCCATATGGCCCTCACAGCTGTATTATAAGTCCCGAATGATCGCTTACAGATAAGTCCTTAGGGAGAGGAATCTAAAGCATATAAACACTCCAGCCCCCTGTTTCCATGTTACTAAAAAGTCATGTTTTAATGTTTATTGCATATACCATTAGTCAAGTTACAAGATCATGGTTTTGATTAAGCACTAGCAAAAACTATCCCATGCAATATCCCAAAGGTATCAAGGTACAAGTTACAAAATATCTAGGATATCCTTAATGGCAACAAGGTAGACACATGCAATATGAATTAAGTGATTAAATGTGAATAGGTAACAAGGATGGTCCCATGCTATACTTGCCTTAACTTGCTTTTCCCCCAAAACAATATGCTCAAAAGCCTTTAGTATTCCACTTTCAATCTTCTGCTTCCAATTCTCAGCTTCTAGTCTTTAGAGAACTGCTTCTTAATCACCACGTAAACCTCACCAATTGACTGAACCATATATCACCACACAAACATCCATACATGGCACACACATAAGAATATATGAGAACAATACATCAATCATAGAAAAATAAGTAAAAGAGTTTGAAACATGATTCTACGCATCGTTATGGACACACAGTCGTGAGATGCACACTAATCGAAGCTCCGGTTCAAAAGTTACAACTACCGAGAGATTTGCCTAATACGTGGAAAAGAAAGCTATAGGTTTCATTTATGTTAACCATATGAATTCATATATAAAAGATATTTTATAAATAATATAGATTAAATTGAGTCAATTTTAGATTTAAATTATAAAACAAAAGTAAAACAAATCATATTTTATGTATAAAACCTAGTTGCATAACCATTAATCAAGATATGATTTAAACTATCATTTTTATGAAATAGTAATATAGTAAACATTATTACTAATGCATAGATCTCATCGCTACGAATCTAATGCAACTTGAACGGACTATTTCGGTGTTAAAATGAATAAGTTATGATTTAAACAAGTTTTACTTTGGTTAATTAATAGATTAAATCTACTCATGAATTTCAATTGTTGAAAACATGCCTAACAGTTGTATAAACACGTAGAAAACATAAATACGGTCCTAACGCAATTTGAATGGGTCAAATCGGACTTAAAACGCAAAAGTTACGTATGAAATAAGGTTAAGTGGCATTTCTGTAAATATCTCAAACTCATTTTTGAATTAAAACAATTAAGAATTTGAATTTAAATGGATTTTGGACTACGCGCACTAATTCTCAAAACTACAGGGGCTAAAACAGAAGAAAACAAGACCTAAAAGAAATCCTTTTGAACTGACTTGGATCACGGGTTAATTAACTGGAAACCTAGGGGCTTTACTGCAAATCATGCGTGGCTTGACTGGATGTTGACTATGGCTGCTGACCAGGCGACATGTGGTGGCCGGGGATTGGGCAGTGCACCACGCGTCTGGTGGACGCGCGCTGACTTGGCGCGGTGCACCGAGTTCACGGGTCCGGTGCACCGGTTATGTACCGAACAGGTATGTTGTAATCCTGGCCGTTCCATTAAGATCTGACGGCGCAGGGCGCATGGGAGTACCTACGGTGGCTATAGGGCACCTCCGGCGAGCCTGCCATTGCCAGCGGCGAGCCGAGCTTAGCGGCGGTCGTCGGGATGGTGCTCGGGACTCCCACGATCGAAACAAAGAGCACAGGGATGATCTACGGAACATGGCAAACACGGTGGAGCCACTACCATGGCGAGGGAACATGGCGAGGTACTGAGTCCATGGCGGCGCCATGACTGGTGGCTCGGACGCTTGCCGAAACAGCATTCTAGTACATTATTTGAGGAACGGAGGGCATGGAGAGGTGAAGAATCTCACTGCGAATCGATTGGAAGGGAGCTTGGCGTCCAGGAAGGCTCTGAGGGCACGGTCGTCGACGGCGGCGATGGCTGGAGAAAGAGGAAGATGCGGGTGAAGGAGAATCCGAGCAATCCATGACCAAAATGCAAAATCGGAGTTACCTAAGGGCGCGGGGGCGTATGGCGGTGCCCACGGGCGCGTCGGCGTCGTGGATAGCGCTCAGGAGCGGTGGATGGCCGGCGGCGGTGGCGAACTTCGAGCGCGGTGGGGAAAAGGGAGAAGCAGGGCGTCCGGCTCGGGGCTTTATACGCCAGGCGAGGTGCGGTAGATGGAAGGGGGAGCGGGCGCTCGAGTGATTTTGGTCACCTTCCCTACATGCTCGACGACGGCGGCAACTTACCGTAGGTGGTGCGCCATCGGCGGGCGATGGAAGGAAAGAAACAGAGGAAGGAAAGGAAAGAAGGGAAGGGGACGTGGCGTGGCGTCTCGACGGGTGGGCTAGTGGAGCAAGTGAGAGGGGAAAGGACAACGTCTGGCGTAGTGGGCCACCGAAAGCCAGCGTGCGGCTTGGCCGAATCAACTGCGAGGAGGTCGTGAGCAGCAGCGGGTCAAAAGGGAAGAAGCGGAAGGAGGGGGAGGCGGGTGAGCGGGCACGAGCGGGCCAAGCTAGGAGAAACAGAACGAGGGAAGGGAGGGATGTTTGGGCCGACAAAGCGGGCTGAGCCGAAACAAGTCAAGCTGGGAAGGGGAGGAAGAAGGCCGGCCCGTTCTCGAGTTGGGCTAAAAAAAGGAAAGAAGGATATTTTTCCAATTCAAAATCTTTTTCCTATTTAGTTTTCAAAGCCAATTCAAATGTAAACCAAATGCAAATTCAAATAAAGTTTTGAACATACTTTTCATCTCAAATATAAATGAGCAATTTTGGTAAGTTTCCAAAAATAAACTTTTCCATTTTTTAAATCCTCTTATTTTCAAATTTTCTTTTCTTTTATTTCAAAGCCATTTTAATTTCATTTCAAAAGCATTTTAACCATTTTTTACTTTTCAATTAAAACCACTCAATCAATAAAATCAAATGCAATGGCATGTATGCATCAAACATGTTGCTACCTTATAATGAATTTTAAATTAATGAAAAATTTTATTTTCCTATATTTCATGTGCACAAAATTTCAACTTAAATCATTTTAACTCTATTTCAAAAGAGGCAATTTTTAGGGTGTTATAATTCTACCCCTTAAGATGAATCTCATCCTCGAGATTCGAAAGACGCCGACTAAGAGATAGGAATACTCCGTCCTTGGATTCTTCTTTACTTTCTCGTGCAGTTTCATCGTCTTGATAGAGATCCACTTTACTTCGCATACCTGTCGCCCTTGCTCCAAGTAACTTGCCTAACTAATTCCAAAATTTTGACAGGTACCTTGAACAACTCTCAGGTAACCCTAATCATTAGGCCATAATTCTCTTCATATGTTCACCTTTCAACAAGGCTTCCTTAATTGACTTATTGAACAAGCCACTACTTTTCTTCTCGTATAGGGACACATCCCACACCTTCACAAGATGCATTATTGTAGATACAAAGCCCTTGTCCTGATCTGACAAAGCTAATACCTAGATTTTACGTCAACCTCTTCTTGGATTTCTTCAAACACTTCGCTGAGGTCTCTTGATCCAAACTAACTTAAAAGCTTCTCCGGTAACTTTATCAACATCTTGCTAGTCTTGGATAGACCTTTCTTAGACTTCTAACCAAAACTCATTGAAACTCTGAGTTCCTCCTGCATCTTTGGGTACCACCATGCTTCCGCTGCGCAAACTCGAACGTAGGACACTTCATTTTGCAAATTCCTCAACTTGGCTACCCCCCTTAAGATAAGGTAAAGTAGGGATACCAAAGCATAGCTTGCATCGTCTTATGATTGAAGTCTACTGTTGTCCAGAAATTCCTCATGACTTTTGATCGTCCAAAATCAGAGATATGAACCGATAAAGATAGGCAGCTCCGAAGACAGGATAGGAAAAACTGAAGAAAATCGTAACCCAACTATTTATTTCATTAATCCTTATACCTTAAACCTATGAACTAAATGAAATTGTTGGAACACCCAACAAGATCATTGCAATCATTACAAAGATTCAAAACAATCATAAGCATAATGACAATGCAACAAAACACTTAAAGATGCACAACTTAATCATGGACTCAACTTGCGATACTATCGTTTTTATTACATAAGGGGCACAAATTCCTAATTCTTAAAAATGGCATGATTACAGGGACATCTCTCGCATGGGAGTGACACGTCATCCACTACATCAATTTCATCATGGGCCTCCTTTGTATTGTGTGTCACCATCGCTTGCTGGTGGTAGTCCTGTATTGACCTAACTCTGGCTACCTCCATGGCATAATTGTTGATCCTTCTATGGGCAAGATTTAACATAATGTCCTTCCTGCTGGCAATGATAACACTTTCTCTTAGCTAGATCTTTAGTGATGTCATACTCCACAGAATTGTTGCTTAGAGTATTGTTAGCTTGCTGACTCTGTAAGTTCATCTTTGTTTGACTAGACCGCTTTTTAGCTCGCTTGATCTTTCGGGGTTGAAACTCCGTGTAGGTGAATGTCCACCCATCTATACATACCTCATGTGGAAAGAGTGGAGTAACCTTAGCTTGAGAAACTTCTAATTCTTTAGAGTCTGAGTTTAACTGACTAGGGATTGGAGCTGGATATGACGATGTAATAGAACTCGAATGTTGATTTCTTCCTGATTCTGACTCTCGTGAGACCTCCCTTCTCTTCTTATTCACATTGTCCTTAGGTATAGGCTGAATACCTTCATACTCAATTCTTTCTCCTAACGGTGTGGTTAGAAGCACCGAACGCTGGGCATACTTGATCACTCCTTTACATGCTGACATCCATCCCATTCCAAGAATGACATCAATGTCCACTAACTCTAATACAATAAGGTTTGCTTCAAATTTTACCCCTTTGATGTTAAGACTAACTCTTGGGCATATGCGGTTTGCCTTCATTTCTCCTCTTGGGGACTTAACTATCACTGGTTTCCTCATTGGAAGCATAGTTATCTTATGTTCCTTTATGTATGCACTAGAGATAAACGAATGTGACACACTGGGATCAAACATCACCATAGCATTGGCTGAACCTACTGCAATTAATCCATAAACGACCTCCTTAGCTCCATGAGTGGTAGTCATATCCACATTATTCAATCTTCCTTGGATGTAGTTTCTCTTTGATTTACTTCCTTGCTCCTATTTCTTCTGGACCTTCTGTTCTTGCTTCTGTTGTGGGTGATCTTGGCATTCATGTGCCATTCTTCCAATATCTTCATTGGACTTCATATTATTCCAAGCTTCTACTACTTGTCTCTTCACTGGTCCCTTTGGTATGTTGGTTTGACCTTGTGGCAAGCACTATTGAAAACTCCTAGGTTGAGTCATTCCTTCTGGTGCTTGTTGTTGCACAGCTACAAGCTTCTCCTTGTCAAATGTAGTCAAGGGCAACATAGTTTGGTCCTCCTGAACTTTGATACCAGTGGTCTCCTCATTACGATCCATCTATATAGACAAAGATAGAGGATTGAGAATAGAGACAAAGTTTTCATAACAGACAGAGGCTGAAGTGAGCATAAATTTTAGCAAATAACAAGGTTGGAGAGAAAACAAGAACTAAGCAAGATAAAAGCATGCTAAAACGTCCAGTTCTATCTAGGCTTGCGTCCTACAGTTAGCATTGCTCCGATACCACTTTGTAGCACCCGGTTTTAAAGACAAAACCAGATATACACTATATGTGAGCCCAAGAAGTCAAATCTCACATATAGCCACAAATAAGGGTAATATCAAGAGACAATACTTATTACATAACGTATTAGTAAAAGGAAATTAACCTCAGAGTATAGATAGCGGAAAGTTGACTCCGATCTTCTGGCGAAGACTCCAAATCCACAGGGACGACTGACTGGTTCACCACAAGCCTAACTCTTCCAGACTGGCAATCTGGTACCCATCCGGGATTTTTATCCAAAGTATAGAAAAGTAAAGCAAGCGTAAGTACATGTCGTACTTAACAATTATATCATGGGGTTCATGAGGCTCAAAAGGCTGACATTGGTTTACTGCGATTAGCCTTTGTTTATCATAATTTTAGCAATTGGTTGGCAACAAGTTTATCCATAAGCCCATAAACACATGATCAGGTAAACATGAATAATGTATAGCATAAATAATTAATCATTAGAATCATTATCCATTAGTGATCATCTCTATTCCATAAGGGTCCAAGGCCAGCTCGTGACTGCGTGAGCACGGCTGTTATAACAGTTTTACACTCTGCAGAGGTTGTACACTTTCACTGTGAGTCGTGATTTACCCTTTTGCCCGAGGTAGCTAATCTCTTGACCCACTTCCAAGGAAGGTCGGTAGGGTTCACTACTGAAGCCTTTCAAAGGTTCGCTAACAAGTTAGGGCCGCTAGGCATATGTGGCCCATCTCTAGGAGTGAGCACGTGGGCATCGTAGCAAGGTACACACTTCCCGAAGAGCAAAGGAAACATACCCTGCGCCTTAAAGGTAACCACTAATTAGCTAGAAAAGATTCTCATACTGAGCTAAAGCCAGAGCCATATGGCCCTCATAGCTGTATTGTAAGTCTCGGATGATCGCTTATAGATAAGTCCTTAGGGAGAGGAATCTGAAGCATATAAACACTCCAGCCCCCTGTTTCCATGTTACTAAAAAGTCATGTTTTAATGTTTATTGCATATACCATTAGTCAAGTTACAAGATCATGGTTTTGATTAAGCACTAGCAAAAACTATCCCATGCAACATCCCAAAGGTATCAAGGTACAAGTTATCAAATATCTAGGATATCCTTAATGGCAACAAGGTAGACACATGCAATATGAATGAAGTGATTAAATGTGAATAGGTAACAATGATGGTCCCATGCTATACTTGCCTTAACTTGCTTTTCCCCCAAAGCAATATGCTCAAAAGCCTTTAGTATTCCACTTTCAATCTTCTGCTTCCAATTCTCAGCTTCTAGTCTTCAGAGAACTGCTTCTTAATCACCACGTAAACCTCACCGATTGACTGAACCATATATCACCACACAAACATCCATACATGGCATACACATAAGAATATATGAGAACAATAGATCAATCATAGAAAAATAAGTAAAAGAGTTTGAAAATGATTCTACGCATCGTTATGGACACACAGTCGCGAGATGCACGCTAATCAAAGCTATGGTTCAAAAGTTACAACTACCGAGAGATTTGCCTAATACGTGGAAAAGAAAGCTATAGGCTTCATTTATGTTAACCATATGAATTCATATATAAAAGATATTTTATAAATAATATAGATTAAATTGAGTCAATTTTAGATTTAAATTATAAAACAAAAGTAAAACAAATCATATTTTATGTATAAAACCTAGTTGCATAACCATTAATCAAGATATGATTTAAACTATGATTTTTATGAAATAGTAATATAGTAAACATTATTACTAATGCGTAGATCTCGTCGCTACGAATCTACTATTTCGGTGTTAAAATGAATAAGTTATGATTTAAACAAATTTTACTTTGGTTAATTAATAGATTAAATTTACTCATGAATTTCAAGTGTTGAAAACATGCCTAACAATTGTATAAACACGTAGAAAACGTAAATACGGTCCTAACGCAATTTGAACGGGTCAAATCGGACTTAAAACGCAAAAATTACGCATGAAATAAGGTTTAGTGGCATTTCAGAATATCTCAAACTCATTTTTGAATTAAAACAATTTAGAATCTGAATTTAAATGGATTTTGGACTGCGCGCACTAATTCTCAAAACTACCGGGGCTAAAACAGAAGAAAACAGGACCTAAAAGAAATCCTTTTGAACTAATTTGGTTCGTGGGTTAATTAACTGGAAACCTAGGGGCTTTACTGCAAAACGTGCGCGGCATGACTGGATGTTGACTGTGGCTGCTGACCAGGTGACACGTGGCGGCCGGGGATTGGGCGGTGCACCACGCATGTGGTGGACGCGTGCTGACTTGGCGCGGTGCACCGAGTTCACGGGTCTGGTGGACCGGTTATGTACCGAACAGGTACGTTGTAATCCTAGCCATTCCTTTAAGATCTGACGGCGCAGGGTGCACGGGAGTACCTACGGTGGCTACAGGGCACCTTCGACGAGCCTGCCATTACCGGCGGTGAGCCGAGCTTGGCGGCGGTCGTCGGGATGGTGCTCGGGACTCCCACGATCGAAACAAAGAGCACAGGGACGATCTACGGAACATGGCGAACTCAGTGGAGGCGCTACCGAGGTGAGGGAACGTGGCGAGGTACTGAGTCCACGGCGGCGCCATGACTGGTGGCTCGGACGCTTGCCGAAATGGCGTTCTAGTGCGTTATTTGAGGAACGGAGGGCATGGAGAAGTGAAGAATCTCACTGCGAATCGATTGGAAGGGAGCTTGGCGTCCAGGAAGGCTCCGAGGGCACGGTTGTCGACGGCACCGATGGCTGGAGAAAGAGGAAGATGCGGGTGATGGAGAATCCGAGCAATCCATGACCAAAATGCGAAATCGAAGTTACCTACGGGCGCGGGGGAGTATGGCGGTGCTCACGGGCGCGTCGGTGTCGTGGATAGCGCTCGGGAGCGGTGGATGGCCGGCGGCGGTGGCGAACTTCGAGCGCGGTGGGGAAAAGGGAGAAGGAGGGCGTCCGGCTCAAGGCTTTATACGCCAGGCGAGGTGCGGTAGATGGAAGGGGGAGCGGGCGCCCGAGTGATTTCGGTCACCTTCCCTGCATGCTCGATGGCGGCGGCAGCTTACCGTAGGTGGTGCGCCATCGGCGGGCGACGGAAGGAAAGAAACAAAAAAAAGGAAAGGAAAGAAGGGGAAGGGGATGTGGCCGTCTGACGGGTGGGCCAAAGGAAGCGAGCAAGAGAGAGGAAGGGACGGCGTGGCGCTTGATGGGCTACCGAAAGCCAGCAAGCGTGTCTGGCGGGCGAACTTCGAGGAGGCCGTGAGCAGCGGGCCGGTGCGGGAAGAAGCGGGAAGGAGTGGGAGGCGCTCGAGCGAGCGCATGAGCGGGCCGGGCCGAAAAATACAGAATGAGCGGAAGGAGGTGATGTCTTTGGGCCGACAAGCGGGCCGAGCCGAGCAAGTCAAGCTATGAAGGGGAGGAAGAAGGCCGGGCCGGTTCTGGAGTTGGGCTACAAAAAGGAAAGAAGGGATATTTTTCCAATTCAAAATCTTTTTCCTATTTAGTTTTCAAAGCCAATTCAAATGTAAACCAAATGCAAATTAAAATAGAGTTTTGAACATACTTTTCATCTCAAATATAAATGAGCAATTTTGGTAAGTTTCCAAAAATAAACTTTTCCATTTTTTTAAATCCTCTTATTTTCAAATTTTCTTTTCTTTTATTTCAAAGCCATTTTTAATTTCATTTCAAAAGCATTTTAACCATTTTTGACTTTTCAAATAAAACCACTCAACCAATAAAATCAAATGCAATGGCATGTATGCATCAAACATGTTGCTACCTTATAATGAATTTTAAATTAATGAAAATTTTTATTTTCCTATATTTCATGTGCACAAAAATCCCAACTTAAATCATTTTGACTCTATTTCAAAAGAGGCAATTCTTAGGGTGTTACACGATAGATCTCCCCCACAGTTATTCTTGTACCTGTTTTATTCAAACAAAAAGAAACATAGGTGGAAACAAACAAGGGCTCTGTCGGTTTTTATTATCATTATTAATACCGGGGAGCCTAAATCATCTTATCATTTTTATTATCATTATTAATTTTTTTTATTTATTTATTTTATTATTAAAAATTGTTCACCCAACTTTTTTTATTTTTTAGCTTAACTCAAGCAAGGCTAAAATGAATTTTGCAAAGTAATTCTAACCTTGATTCATCTCCATTTTAGATTACTTCCATTGTTCATGAAAATAATAACTCAAAGTTCATTAACCAAGATTCAACACCGTGTTAAATTTTGATTAAAGAAGGATATGTTAACATAAGCACCTTGCTTAATTTAAAAATCCTATGGATGTATTGATATCGAATACACCCAAACGAGAGCATATAACATAAACAAAGGGAGTATGGATTTTTTGCATGATCAAGTCATATGGAGATAAAAATGAGTGGAGGAGTTGGTGAACTTTTATTTACCTTTGCATACCTGAGATTTATTTACCAACAGCATGTTTATGGAAGCTTTGAGCCTGTTGTTGTGGTGGCTTGATTGCATGTGTTCCAACTCAAAGTAGCCACAAGGCTAGGCCACACACAATCTAATGTAAGAGGAGAATCCTCCTCCCCTCTCTCCTTCTTCCTCTCTTTTTTTCTTCTCTTTTTTTATCAACTATATATATTACTCTCACTTTTTTCTAACTCCTCTTCTTTTTTATCATCATCATTTTTTATAATAATTTTTTTATAGCAAGGTAGAACCAACATCAACATCTCTCCCTTTTTTTAAGCAGGATAGTCTTTCGTGTGTATGGAACTTGGGACTCTCAAGATCCTCCCCACACTTAAACTTTTGTGTAAAAAAGTCAAGTGCGCAATGTTGGGGTTGTTGGTGGTCCTAACGACCAAATCGACCACCAATTCAAAAGAAGAAGAAGAGACTTGACATCCGAAGTTTTTAATTTCAAAAGCGCTAAAATTCAAAAGTTCCTCAATGATTATGAATACCTTCCAAGGCCGTATGACGTGATTCAAATTCAAACCTTAGTCATATGCTGCTTGTTTGAGCATTGTGCTTTGTCAAATTGATGTGACCCTTGTTGAGATTCTCGTCATGCGCCCATGATCAAGACACATGTACACCCACAAATAAACTACTAACTATTACACTGAGAGTTACGCAAAAACATGCTTATTTTGTCCACCAAATAATTAATCCATCAATGTTTCATGAGCCTCTCTCTTTAAAGTTTCATATGCTAAAAGAAAATATGGGTTATTCCAAAGAAAGAAAATAAAAAAATATCCATGCCAAAAGGCATGAGAGAGAGAGAGAAAAAATGCATGCTAAAGAGCATGAAGAAAAGAAAAAGGAAAGAAAGAAATAAAGATAGCTCATACTTTCAAATAAAAGGCATTCATTCAAAAGAGAGAGATTCAAGATCAAAGCAGTACAATTTCATACCTACACAAAACTCCAAAAAAAGCCTTTAGTGGTAGGAATGAAAAAGAAGGCAAAATATCAAATGCCTTTGTAAGGTTTCATGCACATTGAGCGATCGAGAGAATCATTTGAGTAACTTAGTTCTATTTTGCAAAATTCATAAAACATCCGGATAGACAGTCCATCAAGGAATGAATGATTGGTGATTCTATTACAACCGTTCTATCTTACAACCGCCCAAGGACTTGGATCAAGGTAAAGGGTGGATAAAAATGCCGACTTATTTGAATTGCGGAAGAATACTATGTTATAGGCATGGCACTTATGAAATATAGTCGGCATAGTAGCAACTCCTGGTCAACAGCCAAGTACTTAGCTATTTGCTCAGGACGAGCAAAGGTTAAGCTTGGGGGATTTGTTGGGGGTCCTTAACGACCAAATCCGACCGCCAATTAATATCTAATACAAGAGAAATAAACAAACTTTTGACACATATGCTTTTACTATTGACATATTTCCACAAGTATTGGAAGAAACATGTTTTGCAGGACATATACATCAAATACATGGGAAGTATGGTCAAAATGCGCAATCCAGAAAGCATAATGCAGATCCTACATCAAAGAACTAAGCAAAGGTCCACTCCAACGAAGAATCTGGACCGAGCACCGACGTGGGAGGGGGCCAGGGCCAGCCACCAGCCTACAGCATGAAGGCAGTGCCGAGGCCAGCCGGCCTAGGTGCGGCCGTACCAGGGGTGTGGGCGCACCGCCCCCACCTCCTCCTAGCCCCACCTTGCACAAGCGGTGCATTGATGACGCTTGGGGTTAGTTTTGGCTAGTTTCCTATTTTATCTCCCCCAAACTGACCTCTAGCTAGTATAAATAAGGGGGTAGTGCTCACCTTTCAACACACACACACCATTTGGAGCTACGCCTTTCACTGCCACCTCTTGTATTTTTACTTTTATTAGTCTTTTGTGAGCTAGCAAAGCTATCAAGGAAGGCTTGGCTCCTTGGAAGAAGAGAGACATCTTGGCATGAATACTATGAAGACTTCTTCCAAAGTCTTGCTCTCATATTTTCAATATAGTAGTACTTATGAACTAGAGTATAGTTTTCATGTTATATTCATGACCTATGAACTAGTATATAGTTTCTATGCTTTGAGTTTAACATGTAGAACTTTATCCTTAATTATTCATATAACTTATATGCATAGAATTAGAGCTAAGTTGAGGTGGCAGTACATCATGCCTTCAGGTGTGTCCATATCCTATGCTTGTTGATCCGTAGGGTCAGAGTCCCGGGGGGGTGTGGGTAGTTTCTGTGTAATCGGGCGTGGTGCCCGGGTGCATGGGAGCTGGTGAATACATTTCCTACTCTTCGGTTGAGGGGTAGGCGGTAGGTGGTGACTGCCCTATCCATCCCTTGTAATCCCCCATGTTTAGGTAGGGTGTAGGAGTATAAATCATCACATGAGGTTGCTGGCAGACCTGTACTCTGTGGCTTCATGACCTATCTTACACTTAGTTCTAGTTCTAATCATGTATCTTGTATGATCATTAACTGTTCTTTGCATGGGTATTTTAGAACATGCCTGCTCCGCTTTGGAACATTCTTTTATTCTCTATTTTCTCTTTTATCCTTGAGGTTGGCCCAAGTGTGTGTCCACTATCCTGAATATAACATTATTACCCCTGTCTTCAACTATTGGTTCACTATGCAAGTATGTAATCTTGTTCATAACCATGCTAGACTCTTATACCTTGCCCTCCTTTGGGAAAATTTAAATAACAATACCCTGAATACTTTCGGGTGAAATGCTACAATGATAGATCCGTCCGCTTGCGGATATTAATTCTATAATCGTTAAGAACTATCGTCAATGGTATTTCTTGGCGCAGTCACTAGGAAACACAAATCTTAGTGATTGCGTTAAGAAATGCCAACAAGCATTTCTGGCGCCATTGCCGGGCAAGGCATGGTTAAAAAGAATCTAGTAGGACATGATCATGATCACATGCATGAATAGTAGCCATAGTTTATGCAGGCTAACTCTGCTTGTTTTCTCCCTATTGTGGATCCAAACAGGATAGCGTATGACCTGTTACAACCTACCGAACAACTACACCGATAATCCAGAGGCACTCCTAAGGAATAGTCCATCTCATACCGCTTCTTCTTCTGCTACTCCACCGGTAGTTGAACCAGTCACCCCCGCACCATCCGCTACTACCGCTATGGCCAATTCACTTTGTGACTACTCCACCCCCGCTGTTGCCAATGTGCCCGTTGGGCCCAATGTCAACATGGGTACCAGAAACTTTGAGCTCTAGATAGGCCTAATCATGATGGTGTAGGCAAACTGGTTCTATGGTTTGACTAGCGAGGATGCAAGTGCACACCTTCAGCACTTCCTTGAGCTGTGCGACACCATCATCATAAAAGACATCACACTAGCAAGCATCAGGCTCCGTCTGTTTCCCTTCTCCCTTGCGGGGAGGGCGAAGAAGTGGTTTTACAAGGACAAGGAAGCTGTCAACATGTGGGACAAATGTTCTGTGGTGTTCCTCGCGAAGTTTTTCCCTATGGGCAAAACCAATGCCCTGAGGGGGAAAATTTCAAATTTCTAGTAGACTTCAATAGAATCCATCCCTAAGGCGTGGGAGAGGCTGTAGGATTACATCTAGGCATGCCTGCACCACGGGATGGAGAATTGGCTCATGCTCCAGAACTTCTACAAGGGGCTTACACCCATGTCGAAGGGGCATGTAGATGCCGCTGCTGGAGGTGCGTTTCCTTCCCTCGCCATCAATGGAGCCACGACTCTCATTGAAAAGATGGTGGCCAATCAAAGCTAAGGGGAAGTACGAAAACAACAAAAAGGCATGCATTCCGTGAAGGAGGCGGATATGCTTGCTGGAAAAATGGATCTGCTGCTAAAAAGAGTGAACGAAAGGGCCCATGAGAAGGAAGCCATGAAGGCCACCATTCAGGCCACGGCCTTGCAAATGACTTGCGAAGTCTATGGAGAAGTCGGACACTCGGGGAATGATTGCCCCAAAACCCATGAAGCATCATACCTCAATAACGGGTTCCGACAAGGTAATAACAATGGGTGGAACATCCAGTCACGTTCGCAAGGAGGTAATTCAAATTACAACTCAAATTTCAATTCGAATCAACCTTACTTGAAAGACCTAGCTTTACGTCAAGCAAAAATAAATGAAAATCTTACTAAAAAGCTAATGTATAATGATAAAATGATTGAAAATATAAATTCTAAACTTGAAAATCTATCATCATCTGTTAAAAATCAACTGAGCTTTAATAAAATGATAGAAACACAATTAGCTCAAATTGCTGCCTCTATGCCTATTTCTGAGAAAGATTCCGGGGCAACCTAAAACTTATCTTGAATCTGTCAAAATGGTCTCAACGAGGTTCGATAAGCCTCTATATCAAGAAAACCACGATTATCTCTTAGATCCACCATTTATTGCCAAGAAAGAAGATCCTGGCCATCCGACAATCACATGCTCAATCGGCCCACATGTTTTCCACAACGCCTTCTCTGACCTTGTTGCAAGCATCAACGTCATGTCCAAGGTAATATATGACAAGATACTAGGTGGACCTTTGTCCAGTGTACATTTTTCGACTGCAGATGGTAGATCAGTCTTCACGAAATCCGAAGGGTTTAGCCAAGGACATCATGGTAAAAATTTGAGACACGTACATCCCTATGGACTTTGTCATTCTAGACATGGGCCACAATGAGGAAGTTCCCCTCCTCCTAGGGAGACCATTTCTTAACACTACAAATGCAGTTTTACACGTGGGATCAGGGCAAGTTAGATTTCATATTCAAGGGCAAACAATAAGATGCCATTCAATGGGTTTGACATGCATAAACATATGAAAAACAAATAGCCCAAGAAACAACCATGTAAAGGGGTTAAACAAGTATGGCAGATAAAAGGATCAGCATCCGCGCCTACTTCTCCAGGCACGGACATACCTTCATCAAGCGAGAAATGAAGGTAGAAGAGTCCTACTCGTTGGACTTTAAAAGGTGAGCCTTTGCCGAAGGTAAATCGGTAGTTATCCTCTACAAATTTATGCTAAAATAAAAACAATTAGTTTATCTTTCTTTAAACATTGAATAAATATCCTACCATGTTTTATACAATTATGTTTTGGTTTGGGGTATGATTTTTAGCGATCATACTTTCATAGGCTTTTTAATTTAAGCATGGTGCTTAGGTTGATTAGTCTACCATGATCAAATTAAACATGATGTCTAAGTTTGATAATTGTACCAAAACTGATAAGTATAAACATGGATCAACCTATAAAACCATATAAAAATAATTGCAATAAAGCTACCTTGGAGTCAACACCAAGCAATCTCGAGCTAGCTTGGGGGAGGACCCCCGTAGGGGTACCTTGTATCTTTTTTTGCATTTTTAAATTTTTGCATTTATTTTCTGTATTTATTTATTTATTAGCATCTAAAAAAATCTAAAAATTAAAAATACCAAAAAATGAAATATGATAAAAATACCAAAAATATGTATTCCACTCTCATATGTGTTTTAAGAATGCTTAGTTTCTCCTAAGTTGAAGTGATGAGTAGTTGCTCTGTCTATAATTCATGTGTGCCTATGCTATAACTTAGTATTCCCCAAGATTTAAGTTTGTTAGCTAAAAATGTCTCATCCTAAAAATTTGAAAACTAGTGGGTTGCAAATGCATGCTCCTTTTCTAAGTTGTTACAAGTTATGATATGGTACAAATAGAATTTACTATGATTTTGTTCTAAGAGAGACTTGACATCTGGAGTTTTTAATTTCAAAAGCGCTAAAATTCAAAAGTTCCTCAATGATTATGAATACCTACCAAGGCCATGTGACATGATTCAAATTCAAACCTTAGTCATATGCTGCTTATATGAGCATTGAGCTTTGTCAAATTGATGTGACCCTTGTTGAGATTCTCATCATGTGCCCATGATCAAGACACACGACACACCCATAAATAAACCGCTAACTCTTACACTAAGAGTTATGTAAAAACATGCTTATTTTGTCCGCCAAATAATTACTCCATCAATGTTTTGTGAGTTTCTCTCTTTAAAGTTTCATGCTGAAAAAATATGGGTTATTCCAAAAAAAGAAAAGAAAAAAATTTTCTCGCCAAAAGGCATGAGAGAGAGAGAAAAAAATGCATGCCAAAGAGCATGAAGAAAAGAAAAAGAAAAGAAAGAAATAAAGATAGCCCATACTTTCAAATAAAAGGCATTCATTCAAAAGAGAGAGATTCATGATCAAAGCAGTACAAAAATATTTTAGAATTAGAAAGTTATAAAAATTCCACACACTTGCATGTCTTAATCAAAGTGTATGACTTGCATCTCCTTGAGGTCTGTTTTTTGACTTAGCAAAATATGTGATACCAGTATGCCTTAATTTCATACCTACCCAAAACTCCACAAAAAGCCTTTAGTGGTAGGAATGAAAACGAAGGCAAAATATCAGATGGCTTGGTAAGGTTTCAAGCACATTGAGCGATCGAGAGAATCATTTGAGTAACTTACTTTTATTTTGCAAAATTCATAAAACATCCGGATAGACAGTCGATCAAGGAATGAATGATTGGTGATTATGTTACAACCGTTCTAGCTTGCAACCGCCCAAGAACGTGGAAAAGCTATACGCCCCACAGGGATCAAGGTAAAGGGTTGATAAAAATACAATGGGGGTATGACCCCGGATACCCACTAGAGACTACATGGGCTACGCCATAGAGGGGTGGTCTAGCCCACAAGACGAAGACTTACGGTGCACGGTACTGCTCGACGTGTTTCGCAAGACATCACGGGCTATATCCTAAAGATGCTACGAGATCTATTAGTATATGCTCGATCTGATAATTCATGTAATCTGTTATTACTTATTGGTTATCTCATATATCTAACCGACTTGTAACCCTACCCCGCTATATAAAGGCGGTGGGGATCCCTCAAAACACACATGATATCATACGATAGCCAATACAAAACCAACAGACCACGGGGTAGGGTATTACATCATGTCAAGCGGCTCGAACTCAGCTAACTCTTTTGTCTATGTTGCCTTCTTGTTCTTGATTACGCGCACTCATCGATCAATTTACTTCGTGGGATACCCCTCGAGGACCTGCCGAGTATCTTTTGTCGATAGTTGGCATGCCGTAGGGGGTGTGTGTCGCTTCCATAACGAACAAGATGGTACACTTTTCGAGCTCTTCGTCCGCTCCAAAGGCCCGGCCAGATCTTTACGGGCCGATCAATCTCCTAGGTCATCAATGCCGACGGAGATGGAGAGATCATCAAGCCAAAGGCAGATCGATTCTACGCCAACCACACCAACGCCCACAACAAAGAGATCCGATCTTAGAACCACCTCCGAGGTCATCTTCACCAACAACTCGCCACCGCTGCCCGCTACTCAAGGAAGGCTGGTTGGCAATGACGATCTAATCGCATCCATCGATCAGGCCGGCTAAAAGCTCGCCGACTGCCTCTCCCTCATGGAATCGTCTCTGACCACTCTGGTTCGGTGCCTACCACCCTTCGGCTCTGATCTATCGGAGGCTGATTAGAAAACTCTAGGGGTTATGGCCACCATCCACCAGGAGGCCCTAATGGACAAATTCACCAACTAGATTGGAGACATCTATCCTCTCGCCGACCCGATCGCCGATCAATTCTTGCCGACTATCAACATGCTGCAAGTCAGCCAACATCCCGAAGAATCCCTCCACACCATTCTAGAGGAAAATCTAGACTTTGAGCCCAGGGCTCTACAGAGATTGTCGCTAAAACCAACGCCGTCCAACCTCCTTTTCCACCCTTCCGTGGAGGTGGGATTTTTAATGTCAGCATCAACAGCCCTCCGCAGGATGGAGAAACCGATGAGGACCACGCAGCTCGCATCAACAGAAATGCCAACCGTGCATAGCGCCGAGCGAATGAGGCAGCCATTGTGCTAGCTGAGGTTGCTCGCAACGGAGAACAACTTGACTTACAAGGGAGGCCACGCCCACTCCGCCGCAACCTCGATGACGAATTTGTCCATGTCGATGGCCACGATGTCTACAAGACCCCAAGCGCCAACTTCGTCGTGGCCGCTAATGAGCTCGCTCAGCTCGCGCAAACGCCAGCGGTCGCCAAGGTCGCTGCAATGCTTAAAGTTGTGCACTGCCATGTCAATGATATCAGCTACAATCAGGGACCTTCCTAATTGACAAGCTCGAATCACCAATCCGCCGTGCCAAGATCCAACCGCCACCCCGATAGAAGCCATTTCACCAACCAACATCGTGATGATAGACAACCCCTCCAAGGGGGAGCTAGGGGGAACCATATCAACGAACCTCACCAACATGACCAAGAGTCAATCAAGATGTCCGAGCACACATCAACAACCTCTAGGATGCACGATGTCATATCGATGGGCGCCATTTCTCTCAGCATGAGGAGGAAGTACGCCAGCGTCAAGAATACGAGCAAGAATTCGGTAATCCGGATGCAACCCTCTAGCTGCTTAATGTCGGCAATGCTCTCGATCCCAATGGTGACGATCCCGAAGGGCCCTGAGCATTCACGAGAGCAGTCCAAACACTCCAGTGGCTTTGTGGTTTCAAAATCACCGGGGCTGAGCCCTACGAGGGGCGGATGAATCCCACACAGTGGCTACAAGCTTATACCACCGTTGTGCGTGCTGCCGGGGGAGATACTAGTGTCATGGTGAACCATCTTCCCATCATGCTCACGCCGACCGCAATGAACTGGCTCACGAGCCTCGCCCCAGATTCCATCGAATCTTGGGAATAGTTGAAGAAGGTCTTCACCAACAATTACATGGCTACATGTACTCGGCCAAGCACGATCTCAATTGCATTTATCAGAAACCATCTGATCTCCTCTGTAGTTACAATACATGATTTTCTGAGATGAGGAATTCTATTCCCAACATCATGGAAATAGAAGTCATCACCGCCTTTGTCAGAGGACTCCATCACCGCGACCTTCGCTCCAAATTCAATCATAAGCCGCCAAAGGGGATTGGCGAGATGATCATGACCGCCTATCAATACGCCGACGCTGAAGAGGCCAAAGTTCGCTTCAACAAGGATGCGGGCACTCACCACCCAACTCACCACAGCGATGATTGCCCCGATGAACAACGCCATAGTGATCGTCGCTACAACGATCGCGGCCTCCATCAGGACAGTGGTCGCGATTGGCCGGAAGGTTCTAAAGCTAGTCAGTATCACCACCACCGACCAGACAACATCGTCGCCACCGTTGATGAACCTTGCGCCAAACGTAACTATGACGAGCAGTACAAGAAAATCCTCAAAGGTGCATGCCCCCTCCACAAGAATAGCAAGCACAAGATGAAGGACTGCCTTGGCTTGGCTAAGGAGTTCTAGGCCAAAAAGAAGGACAATGACAACAACGATGGAGCTAGAGGTCGCCGACCACTGGGGACAACAATAATGCCTTCCAGGATCACGACAAAGTGGTCGCCACTATCTTTAGGGGCCTCGCCGCTATCGAGCATAGAAGAGATCGAAAACTCACCGCCCATCAGGTGCTCGCCGTCAACACAAAAGACGCTATCGCCGACCCTAGCTATTGCCCCTGGTCTAACGTCCCCATCACCTTTAGCAAAGCTAACCAATGGGTGGACATCCCTTACATAGGGCGTTTCCCCCTCGTTCTCAATGCAACCATCAAGAAAGTACTCTTCAGGAAAGTACTCGTTGACGGCAGAAGTGCCCTGAACCTCCTCTTCGCCAGAGCCCTAAAGGAGCGGAGCCTCAGAGTAGAAGACCTCACTCCCTCCGACTCCTCCTTCGGGGGTGTAGTACCTGGCAGGGCATCCCAACCGCTTGGAGACATCACCCTCCCGAAACAATTCGGCATAGCTACCAACTTCTGTGTCGAGCACATCAACTTCTACGTCGCCGACTTCAACACCGCCTACCATGCCATACTTGGTCGGCCAGCTTTGGCCAAGTTCATGGCCATACCGCACTACGCCTATCTAGTATTGAAGATGCCCGCGCCTACAGGAGGTCTGGCTCTATGGGCCAACCTCTCCATTGCCTATGCCTGCGAAACAGAGAGTCTCTCCCTCACCGAAGCCACTAACCTCTCCATCCATATGATTAGTATGGTCACCGACGCCAAGACGGTGCCCGTCGATGACCTAGACATCCCAGCGCTAGAGCCTCCACGTGCATCCACCAAGTCTAAGGAAACAAAGGAGGTCGGCCTCGGCCTTGATGACCCCACCAAGATCACCAAGATTGGGGCTCCTCTTGACTCCAAATAGGAAAGTGTGTTCATCTCCTTCCTACGTGCCAACGCCAACGTGTTTGCTTGAAAACCTACAGACATGCCGGGGGTACCATGGGAGAAGATTGAGCACTCCTTGAGTGTCTCGTCGACCGCCAAGCAGATCAAGCAGAAGCTCCGATGATTCACTCCAGACAAGAAGGAGTCTATTAGGGTAGAAATAAAATGGCTCCTAGCAGCCAGATTTATTAAAGAAGTGTATCATCCTGAGTGGCTGGCAAACCTAGTTCTTGTTCAAAAAAAGAATAAAGAATGGACAATGTGTGTTGATTACACTAATCTTAACAAACACTACCCTAAAGACCACTTTGGTCTGCCTTGCATAGACGAGGTTGTAGACTCCACCGCCGGCTACGAACTCCTCTCCTTCCTCAACTATTATTCCAGCTATTACCAGATATCCCTCAAAGAGGATGACTAGATCAAAATATCGTTCATCACACCTTTCGATGCATATCGCTATACCACCATGTCTTTTAGACTCAGAAACACTGAGGTGACCTACCAAAGGGCCATCCATATGTGCCTTGACCAATAGATAGGCCGCAACATCGAAGCTTACATCGATGATGTGGTCGTCAAATCCAAAACCACCGACAATCTCATCGCCGACCTCGAAGAAACATTCGCCAACCTAAAAAGATACAGATGGAAGTTGAACCCTTCAAAGTGCATCTTTGGAGTTCCATTCGGCATACTCCTAGGCTACATTGTCAGCACCTGTGGCATCAAACCCAACCCCAACAAGGTCTCCGCCATTACCAACATGAAATGGCCGACCAGCGTAAAGGATGTACAGAAGCTCACATGGTGCATGGTTGCTCTCAGCCACTTTATATCATGCCTCGGTGAAAAGGGACTACCGTTCTTCAAACTACTCAAGGCCTTTGAGTGCTTCTCCTGCTCGGAGGAGGCTGATACGGCCTTTTAGCAGCTCAAGTTGTTTTAACGAGGCCCCCGATGATGATGGCGCCTCAACCAAACAAAACCCTATTGATGTACATCGTCGCCACTTCTCGCATCGTTAGCACAGCTATTGTTGTCGAGCGCGAGGAAGTTGGACACACCTATAAGGTACAACGTCTGGTCTACTTCATCAGTGAGGTTCTTAATGAGTCCAAAACTCGTTACCCTCAGGTGCAGAAGCTGTTATACGCCATTCTAGTCACGTCGCCCAAGCTCCGCCATTACTTCAAGTACTATAAGATCGTCGTGGTCACCGAGTTCCCTCTCAGGGACATCCTCCACAAAATGAGGCCAATGGTTGCATCATCAAGTGGGCAGTCGAGCTTGGCACTTGTTCATAGCTGTATTATAAGTCCCGAATGATCGCTTACAGATAAGTCCTTAGGGAGAGGAATCTGAAGCATATAAACACTCCAGCCCCCTGTTTCCATGTTACTAAAAAGTCATGTTTTAATGTTTATTGCATATACCATTAGTCAAGTTACAAGATCATGGTTTTGATTAAGCACTAGCAAAAACTATCCCATGCAATATCCCAAAGGTGTCAAGGTACAAGTTATAAAATATCTAGGATATCCTTAATGGCAACAAGGTAGACACATGCAATATGAATTAAGTGATTAAATGTGAATAGGTAACAAGGATGGTCCCATGCTATACTTGCCTTAACTTGCTTTTCCCCCCAAAACAATATGCTCAAAAGCCTTTAGTATTCCACTTTCAATCTTCTGCTTCCAATTCTCAGCTTCTAGTCTTTAGAGAACTGCTTCTTAATCACCACGTAAACCTCACCAATTGACTGAACCATATATCACCACACAAACATCCATACATGGCACACACATAAGAATATAAGAGAACAATACATCAATCATAGAAAAATAAGTAAAAGAGTTTGAAACATGATTCTACGCATCGTTATGGACACACAGTCGTGAGATGCACGCTAATCGAAGCTCCGGTTCAAAAGTTACAACTACCGAGAGATTTGCCTAATACGTGGAAAAGAAAGCTATAGGCTTCATTTATGTTAACCATATGAATTCATATATAAAAGATATTTTATAAATAATATAGATTAAATTGAGTCAATTTTAGATTTAAATTATAAAACAAAAGTAAAACAAATCATATTTTATGTATAAAACCTAGTTGCATAACCATTAATCAAGATATGATTTAAACTATGATTTTTATGAAATAGTAATATAGTAAACATTATTACTAATGCATAGATCTCATCGCTACGAATCTAATGCAACTTGAACGGACTATTTCGGTGTTAAAATGAATAAGTTATGATTTAAACAAGTTTTACTTTGGTTAATTAATAGATTAAATCTACTCATGAATTTCAATTGTTGAAAACATGCCTAACAGTTGTATAAACACGTAGAAAACATAAATACGGTCCTAACGCAATTTGAATGGGTCAAATCGGACTTAAAACGCAAAAGTTACGTATGAAATAAGGTTAAGTGGCATTTCTGTAAATATCTCAAACTCATTTTTGAATTAAAACAATTAAGAATTTGAATTTAAATGGATTTTGGACTACGCGCACTAATTCTCAAAACTACAGGGGCTAAAACAGAAGAAAACAAGACCTAAAAGAAATCCTTTTGAACTGACTTGGATCACGGGTTAATTAACTGGAAACCTAGGGGCTTTACTGCAAATCGTGCGTGGCTTGACTGGATGTTGACTATGGCTGCTGACCAGGCGACATGTGGTGGCCGGGGATTGGGCAGTGCACCACGCGTCTGGTGGACGCGCGCTGACTTGGCGCGGTGCACCGAGTTCACGGGTCCGGTGCACCGGTTATGTACCGAACAGGTATGTTGTAATCCTGGCCGTTCCATTAAGATCTGACGGCGCAGGGCGCATGGGAGTACCTACGGCGGCTACAGGGCACCTCCGGCGAGCCTGCCATTGCCAGCGGCGAGCCGAGCTTAGCGGCGGTCGTCGGGATGGTGCTCGGGACTCCCACGATCGAAACAAAGAGCACAGGGATGATCTACGGAACATGGCAAACACGGTGGAGCCACTACCATGGCGAGGGAACATGGCGAGGTACTGAGTCCATGGCGGCGCCATGACTGGTGGCTCGGACGCTTGCCGAAACAGCATTCTAGTACATTATTTGAGGAACGGAGGGCATGGAGAGGTGAAGAATCTCACTGCGAATCGATTGGAAGGGAGCTTGGCGTCCAGGAAGGCTCTGAGGGCACGGTCGTCGACGGCGGCGATGGCTGGAGAAAGAGGAAGATGCGGGTGAAGGAGAATCCGAGCAATCCATGACCAAAATGCAAAATCGGAGTTACCTAAGGGCGCGGGGGCGTATGGCGGTGCCCACGGGCGCGTCGGCGTCGTGGATAGCGCTCAGGAGCGGTGGATGGCCGGCGGCGGTGGCGAACTTCGAGCGCGGTGGGGAAAAGGGAGAAGCAGGGCGTCCGGCTCGGGGCTTTATACGCCAGGCGAGGTGCGGTAGATGGAAGGGGGAGCGGGCGCTCGAGTGATTTTGGTCACCTTCCCTACATGCTCGACGGCGGCGGCAACTTACCGTAGGTGGTGCGCCATCGGCGGGCGATGGAAGGAAAGAAACAGAGGAAGGAAAGGAAAGAAGGGGAAGGGGACGTGGCCGTCTGACGGGTGGGCTAGTGGAGCAGTGAGAGGGGGAAAGGACAGCGTGCGGCGTAGTGGGCCACCGAGCGCGCGTGTGCGGGCGAAGCCGAACTGCGAGGAGGTCGTGAGCAGCGGGCCGGTGCGGGAAGAAGCGGGAAGGAGGGGGAGGCGGGTGAGCGGGCCGCCGAGCGGGCCGAAGCTAGGAGAAACAGGAACGAGGGGAAGGGAGGGGATGCTGGGCCGACAAGCGGGCTGAGCTGAGCAAGTCAAGCTGGGAAGGGGGAGGAAGAAGGCCGGCCCGGTTCTGGAGTTGGGCTAAAAAAAAGGAAAGAAGGGATATTTTTCCAATTCAAAATCTTTTTCCTATTTAGTTTTCAAAGCCAATTCAAATGTAAACCAAATGCAAATTCAAATAAAGTTTTGAACATACTTTTCATCTCAAATATAAATGAGCAATTTTGGTAAGTTTCCAAAAATAAACTTTTCCATTTTTTTAAATCCTCTTATTTTCAAATTTTCTTTTCTTTTATTTCAAAGCCATTTTTAATTTCATTTCAAAAGCATTTTAACCATTTTTTACTTTTCAATTAAAACCACTCAATCAATAAAATCAAATGCAATGGCATGTATGCATCAAACATGTTGCTACCTTATAATGAATTTTAAATTAATGAAAAATTTTATTTTCCTATATTTCATGTGCACAAAAATTTCAACTTAAATCATTTTAACTCTATTTCAAAAGAGGCAATTTTTAGGGTGTTATAATTCTACCCCCCTTAAGATGAATCTCATCCTCGAGATTCGAAAGACGTCGACTAAGAGATAGGAATACTCCGTCCTTGGATTCTTCTTTACTTTCTCGTGCAGTTCCATCGTCTTGATAGAGATCCACTTTACTTCGCATACCTGTCGCCCTTGCTCCAAGTAACTTGCCTAACTAATTCCAAAATTTTGACAGGTACCTTGAACAACTCTCAGGTAACCCTAATCATTAGGCCATAATTCTCTTCATATGTTCACCTTTCAACAAGGCTTCCTTAATTGACTTATTGAACAAGCCACTACTTTTCTTCTCGTATAGGGACACATCCCACACCTTCACAAGATGCATTATTGTAGATACAAAGCCCTTGTCCTGATCTGACAAAGCTAATACCTAGATTTTACGTCAACCTCTTCTTGGATTTCTTCAAACACTTCGCTGAGGTCTCTTGATCCAAACTAACTTAAAAGCTTCTCCGGTAACTTTATCAACATCTTGCTAGTCTTGGATAGACCTTTCTTAGACTTCTAACCAAAACTCATTGAAACTCGAGTTCCTCCTGCATCTTTGGGTACCACCATGCTTCCATTGCATAAACTTCGAACGTAGGACACTTCATTTTGCAAATTCCTCAACTTGGCTACCCCCCCTTAAGATAAGGTAAAGTAGGGATACCAAAGCATAGCTTGCATCGTCTTATGATTGAAGTCTACTGTTGTCCAGAAATTCCTCATGACTTTTGATCGTCCAAAATCAGAGATATGAACCGATAAAGATAGGCAGCTCCGAAGACAGGATAGGAAAAACTGAAGAAAATCGTAACCCAACTATTTATTTCATTAATCCTTATACCTTAAACCTATGAACTAAATGAAATTGTTGGAACACCCAACAAGATCATTGCAATCATTACAAAGATTCAAAACAATCATAAGCATAATGACAATGCAACAAAACACTTAAAGATGCACAACTTAATCATGGACTCAACTTGCGATACTATCGTTTTTATTACATAAGGGGCACAAATTCCTAATTCTTAAAAATGGCATGATTACAGGGACATCTCTCGCATGGGAGTGACACGTCATCCACTACATCAATTTCATCATGGGCCTCCTTTGTATTGTGTGTCACCATCGCTTGCTGGTGGTAGTCCTGTATTGACCTAACTCTGGCTACCTCCATGGCATAATTGTTGATCCTTCTATGGGCAAGATTTAACATAATGTCCTTCCTGCTGGCAATGATAACACTTTCTCTTAGCTAGATCTTTAGTGATGTCATACTCCACAGAATTGTTGCTTAGAGTATTGTTAGCTTGCTGACTCTGTAAGTTCATCTTTGTTTGACTAGACCGCTTTTTAGCTCGCTTGATCTTTCGGGGTTGAAACTCCGTGTAGGTGAATGTCCACCCATCTATACATACCTCATGTGGAAAGAGTGGAGTAACCTTAGCTTGAGAAACTTCTAATTCTTTAGAGTCTGAGTTTAACTGACTAGGGATTGGAGCTGGATATGACGATGTAATAGAACTCAATGTTGATTTCTTCCTGATTCTGACTCTCGTGAGACCTCCCTTCTCTTCTTATTCACATTGTCCTTAGGTATAGGCTGAATACCTTCATACTCAATTCTTTCTCCTAACGGTGTGGTTAGAAGCACCGCAGCCGGGCATACTTGATCACTCCTTTACATGTCGACATCCATCCCATTCTAAGAATGACATCAATGTCCACTAACTCTAATACAATAAGGTTTGCTTCAAATTTTACCCCTTTGATGTTAAGACTAACTCTTGGGCATATGCGGTTTGCCTTCATTTCTCCTCTTGGGGACTTAACTATCACTGGTTTCCTCATTGGAAGCATAGTTATCTTATGTTCCTTTATGTATGCACTAGAGATAAACGAATGTGACACACTGGGATCAAACATCACCATAGCATTGGTGAACCCTCACCAATTAATCCATAAACGACCTCCTTAGCTCCATGAGTGGTAGTCATATCCACATTATTCAATCTTCCTTGGATGTAGTTTCTCTTTGATTTACTTCCTTGCTCCTGCTTTCTTCCGGACCTTCATTTGCTTCTGTTGTGGGTGATCTTGGCATTCATGTGCCATTCTTCCAATATCTTCATTGGACTTCATATTATTCCAAGCTTCTACTACTTGTCTCTTCACTGGTCCCTTTGGTATGTTGGTTTGACCTTGTGGCAAGCACTATTGAAAACTCCTAGGTTGAGTCATTCCTTCGGTGCTTGTTGTTGCACATGACTACAAGCTTCTCCTTGTCGAATGTAGTCAAGGGCAACATAGTTTGGTCCTCCTGAACTTTGATACCAGTGGTCTCCTCATTACGATCCATCTATATAGACAAAGATAGAGGATTGAGAATAGAGACAAAGTTTTCATAACAGACAGAGGCTGAAGTGAGCATAAATTTTAGCAAATAACAAGGTTGGAGAGAAAACAAGAACTAAGCAAGATAAAAGCATGCTAAAACGTCCAGTTCTATCTAGGCTTGCGTCCTACAGTCAGCATTGCTCCGATACCACTTTGTAGCACCCGGTTTTAAAGACAAAACCAGATATACACTATATGTGAGCCCAAGAAGTCAAATCTCACATATAGCCACAAATAAGGGTAATATCAAGAGACAATACTTATTACATAACGTATTAGTAAAAGGAAATTAACCTCAGAGTATAGATAGCGGAAAGTTGACTCCGATCTTCTGGCGAAGACTCCAAATCCACAGGGACGACTGACTGGTTCACCACAAGCCTAACTCTTCCAGACTGGCAATCTGGTACCCATCCGGGATTTTTATCCAAAGTATAGAAAAGTAAAGCAAGCGTAAGTACATGTCGTACTTAACAATTATATCATGGGGTTCATGAGGCTCAAAAGGCTGACATTGGTTTACTGCGATTAGCCTTTGTTTATCATAATTTTAGCAATTGGTTGGCAACAAGTTTATCCATAAGCCCATAAACACATGATCAGGTAAACATGAATAATGTATAGCATAAATAATTAATCATTAGAATCATTATCCATTAGTGATCATCTCTATTCCATAAGGGTCCAAGGCCGCTCGTGACCGTGAGCACGGCTGTTATAACAGTTTTACACTCTGCAGAGGTTGTACACTTTCACTGTGAGTCGTGATTTACCCTTTTGCCCGAGGTAGCTAATCTCTTGACCCACTTCCAAGGAAGGTCGGTAGGGTTCACTATGAAGCCTTTCAAAGGTTCGTCTAACAAGTTAGGGCCGCTAGGCATATGTGGCCCATCTCTAGGAGTGGCATGCGTGGGCATCGTAGCATGGTACACACTTCCCAGTAGCAAAGGAAACATACCCTGTGCCTTAAAGGTAACCACTAATAAGCTAGAAAAGATTATCATACTGAGCTAAAGCCAGAGCCATATGGCCCTCATAGCTGTATTGTAAGTCTCGGATGATCGCTTATAGATAAGTCCTTAGGGAGAGGAATCTGAAGCATATAAACACTCCAGCCCCCTGTTTCTATGTTACTAAAAAGTCATGTTTTAATGTTTATTGCATATACCATTAGTCAAGTTACAAGATCATGGTTTTGATTAAGCACTAGCAAAAACTATCCCATGCAACATCCCAAAGGTATCAAGGTACAAGTTATCAAATATCTAGGATATCCTTAATGGCAACAAGGTAGACACATGCAATATGAATGAAGTGATTAAATGTGAATAGGTAACAATGATGGTCCCATGCTATACTTGCCTTAACTTGCTTTTCCCCCAAAGCAATATGCTCAAAAGCCTTTAGTATTCCACTTTCAATCTTCTGCTTCCAATTCTCAGCTTCTAGTCTTCAGAGAACTGCTTCTTAATCACCACGTAAACCTCACCGATTGACTGAACCATATATCACCACACAAACATCCATACATGGCATACACATAAGAATATATGAGAACAATAGATCAATCATAGAAAAATAAGTAAAAGAGTTTGAAAATGATTCTACGCATCGTTATGGACACACAGTCGCGAGATGCACGCTAATCAAAGCTATGGTTCAAAAGTTACAACTACCGAGAGATTTGCCTAATACGTGGAAAAGAAAGCTATAGGCTTCATTTATGTTAACCATATGAATTCATATATAAAAGATATTTTATAAATAATATAGATTAAATTGAGTCAATTTTAGATTTAAATTATAAAACAAAAGTAAAACAAATCATATTTTATGTATAAAACCTAGTTGCATAACCATTAATCAAGATATGATTTAAACTATGATTTTTATGAAATAGTAATATAGTAAACATTATTACTAATGCGTAGATCTCGTCGCTACGAATCTACTATTTCGGTGTTAAAATGAATAAGTTATGATTTAAACAAATTTTACTTTGGTTAATTAATAGATTAAATTTACTCATGAATTTCAAGTGTTGAAAACATGCCTAACAATTGTATAAACACGTAGAAAACGTAAATACGGTCCTAACGCAATTTGAACGGGTCAAATCGGACTTAAAACGCAAAAGTTACGCATGAAATAAGGTTTAGTGGCATTTCTGTAAATATCTCAAACTCATTTTTGAATTAAAACAATTTAGAATCTGAATTTAAATGGATTTTGGACTGCGCGCACTAATTCTCAAAACTACCGGGGCTAAAACAGAAGAAAACAGGACCTAAAAGAAATCCTTTTGAACTAATTTGGTTCGTGGGTTAATTAACTGGAAACCTAGGGGCTTTACTGCAAAACGTGCGCGGCATGACTGGATGTTGACTGTGGCTGCTGACCAGGTGACACGTGGCGGCCGAGGATTGGGCGGTGCACCACGCATGTGGTGGACGCGTGCTGACTTGGCGCGGTGCACCGAGTTCACGGGTCTGGTGGACCGGTTATGTACTAAACAGGTACGTTGTAATCCTAGCCGTTCCTTTAAGATCTGACGGCGCAGGGTGCACGGGAGTACCTACGGTGGCTACAGGGCACCTTCGACGAGCCTGCCATTACCGGCGGTGAGCCGAGCTTGGCGGCGGTCGTCGGGATGGTGCTCGGGACTCCCACGATCGAAACAAAGAGCACAGGGACGATCTACGGAACATGGCGAACTCAGTGGAGGCGCTACCGAGGTGAGGGAACGTGGCGAGGTACTGAGTCCACGGCGGCGCCATGACTGGTGGCTCGGACGCTTGCCGAAACGGCGTTCTAGTGCGTTATTTGAGGAACGGAGGGCATGGAGAAGTGAAGAATCTCACTGCGAATCGATTGGAAGGGAGCTTGGCGTCCAGGAAGGCTCCGAGGGCACGGTTGTCGACGGCACCGATGGCTGGAGAAAGAGGAAGATGCGGGTGAAGGAGAATCCGAGCAATCCATGACCAAAATGCGAAATCAAAGTTACCTACGGGCGCGGGGGAGTATGGCGGTGCTCACGGGCGCGTCGGTGTCGTGGATAGCGCTCGGGAGCGGTGGATGGCCGGCGGCGGTGGCGAACTTCGAGCGCGGTGGGGAAAAGGGAGAAGGAGGGCGTCCGGTTAGGGGCTTTATACGCCAGGCGAGGTGCGGTAGATGGAAGGGGGAGCGGGCACCCGAGTGATTTCGGTCACCTTCCCTGCATGCTCGATGGCGGCGGCAGCTTACCGTAGGTGGTGCGCCATCGGCGGGCGATGGAAGGAAAGAAACAAAAAAAGGAAAGGAAAGAAGGGGAAGGGGACGTGGCCGTCTGACGGGTGGGCCAGTGGAGCAGTGAGAGGGGGAAGGGACGGCGTGCGGCGCAGTGGGCTACCGAGCGTGCGTGTGTGGGCGAAGCCGAACTTCGAGGAGGCCGTGAGCAGCGGGCCGGTGCGGGAAGAAGCGGGAAGGAGGGGGAGGCGCTCGAGCGAGCCGCCGAGCGGGCCGAAGCCGGGAAAAACAGGAATGAGGGGAAGGGAGGTGATGCTGGGCCGACAAGCGGGCCGAGCCGAGCAAGTCAAGCTATGAAGGGGGAGGAAGAAGGCCGGGCCGGTTCTGGAGTTGGGCTAAAAAAGGAAAGAAGGGATATTTTTCCAATTCAAAATCGTTTTCCTATTTAGTTTTCAAAGCCAATTCAAATGTAAACCAAATGCAAATTAAAATAGAGTTTTGAACATACTTTTCATCTCAAATATAAATGAGCAATTTTGGTAAGTTTCCAAAAATAAACTTTTCCATTTTTTTAAATCCTCTTATTTTCAAATTTTCTTTTATTTTATTTCAAAGCCATTTTTAATTTCATTTCAAAAGCATTTTAACCAGTTTTGACTTTTCAATTAAAACCACTCAACCAATAAAATCAAATGCAATGGCATGTATGCATCAAACATGTTGCTACCTTATAATGAATTTTAAATTAATGAAAATTTTTATTTTCCTATATTTCATGTGCACAAAAATCCCAACTTAAATCATTTTAACTCTATTTCAAAAGAGGCAATTTTTAGGGTGTTACACGATAGATCTCCCCCACAGTTATTCTTGTACCTGTTTTATTCAAACAAAAAGAAACATAGGTGGAAACAAACAAGGGCTCTGTCGGTTTTTATTATCATTATTAATACCGGGGAGCCTAAATCATCTTATCATTTTTATTGTCATTATTAATTTTTTTTATTTATTTATTTTATTATTAAAAATTGTTCACCCAACTTTTTTTATTTTTTAGCTTAACTCAAGCAAGGCTAAAATGAATTTTGCAAAGTAATTCTAACCTTGATTCATCTCCATTTTAGATTACTTCCATTGTTCATGAAAATAATAACTCAAAGTTCATTAACCAAGATTCAACACCGTGTTAAATTTTGATTAAAGAAGGATATGTTAACATAAGCACCTTGCTTAATTTAAAAATCCTATGGATGTATTGATATCGAATACACCCAAACGAGAGCATATAACATAAACAAAGGGAGTATGGATTTTTTGCATGATCAAGTCATATGGAGATAAAAATGAGTGGAGGAGTTGGTGAACTTTTATTTACCTTTGCCTACCTGAGATTTATTTACCAGCAGCATGTTTATGGAAGCTTTGAGCCTGTTGTTGTGGTGGCTTGATTGCATGTGTTCCAACTCAGGCGAGCCACAAGGCTAGGCCACACACAATCTAATGTAAGAGGAGAATCCTCCTCCCCTCTCTCCTTCTTCCTCTCTTTTTTTCTTCTCTTTTTTTATCAACTATATATATTACTCTCACTTTTTTCTAACTCCTCTTCTTTTTTATCATCATCATTTTTTATAATAATTTTTTTATAGCAAGGTAGAACCAACATCAACATCTCTCCCTTTTTTTAAGCAGGATAGTCTTTCGTGTGTATGGAACTTGGGACTCTCAGCATCCTCCCCACACTTAAACTTTTGTGTAAAAAGTCAAGTGCGCAATGTTGGGGGTTGTTGGTGGTCCTTAACGACCAAATCTGACCACCAATTCAAAAGAAGAAGAAGAGACTTGACATCCGAAGTTTTTAATTTCAAAAGCGCTAAAATTCAAAAGTTCCTCAATGATTATGAATACCTTCCAAGGCCGTATGACGTGATTCAAATTCAAACCTTAGTCATATGCTACTTGTTTGAGCATTGTGCTTTGTCAAATTGATGTGACCCTTGTTGAGATTCTCGTCATGCGCCCATGATCAAGACACATGTACACTCACAAATAAACTACTAACTATTACACTGAGAGTTACGCAAAAACATGCTTATTTCGTCCACCAAATAATTAATCCATCAATGTTTCATGAGCCTCTCTCTTTAAAGTTTCATATGCTAAAAGAAAATATGGGTTATTCCAAAGAAAGAAAATAAAAAAATATCCATGCCAAAAGGCATGAGAGAGAGAGAGAGAAAAAATGCATGCTAAAGAGCATGAAGAAAAGAAAAAGAAAAGAAAGAAATAAAGATAGCTCATACTTTCAAATAAAAGGCATTCATTCAAAAGAGAGAGATTCAAGATCAAAGCAGTACAAATATATTTTAGAATTAGAAATTTATAAAAATTCCACACACTTGCACATCTTAAACAAAGTGTATGACTTGCATCTCCTTGAGGTCTGGTTTTTGACTTAGCAAAATATGTGATACCAGTATGCCTCAATTTCATACCTACACAAAACTCCAAAAAAAGCCTTTAGTGGTAGGAATGAAAAAGAAGGCAAAATATCAAATGCCTTTGTAAGGTTTCATGCACATTGAGCGATCGAGAGAATCATTTGAGTAACTTAGTTCTATTTTGCAAAATTCATAAAACATCCGGATAGACAGTCGATCAAGGAATGAATGATTGGTGATTCTATTACAACCGTTCTATCTTGCAACCGCCCAAGGACTTGGATCAAGGTAAAGGGTGGATAAAAATGCCGACTTATTTGAATTGCGGAAGAATACTATGTTATAGGCATAGCACTTATGAAATATAGTCGGCATAGTAGCAACTCCTGGTCAACAGCCAAGTACTTAGCTATTTGCTCAGGACGAGCAAAGGTTAAGCTTGGGGGATTTGTTGGGGGTCCTTAACGACCAAATCCGACCGCCAATTAATATCTAATACAAGAGAAATAAACAAACTTTTGACACATATGCTTTTACTATTGACATATTTCCACAAGTATTGGAAGAAACATGTTTAGCAGGACATATACATCAAATACATGGGAAGTATGGTCAAAATGCGCAATCCAGAAAGCATAATGCAGATCCTACATCGAAGAACTAAGCAAAGGTCCACTCCAACGAAGAATCTGGACCGAGCACTGACGTGGGAGGGGGCCAGGGCCAACCTCCAGCCTACAGTAGCAAGAAAGCGGTGCCGAGGCCAGCCCCCGCCTAGGTGCGGTTGCATTGTGGGGAGTGTGGGCGCACACCTTCCTCCTCCTAGCCCCACCTTGCACAAGCGGTGCATTGATGACGCTTGGGGTTAGTTTTGGCTAGTTTCCTATTTTATCTCCCCCAAACCGACCTCTAGCTAGTATAAATAAGGGGGTAGTGCTCACCTTTCAACACACACACACCATTTGGAGCTACGCCTTTCACTGCCACCTCTTGTATTTTTACTTTTATTAGTCTTTTGTGAGCTAGCAAAGCTATCAAGGAAGGCTTGGCTCCTTGGAAGAAGAGAGACATCTTGGCATGAATACTATGAAGACTTCTTCCAAAGTCTTGCTCTCATATTTTCAATATAGTAGTACTTATGAACTAGAGTATAGTTTTCATGTTATATTCATGACCTATGAACTAGTATATAGTTTCTATGCTTTGAGTTTAACATGTAGAACTTTATGCTTAATTATTCATATAACTTATATGCATAGAATTAGAGCTAAGTTGAGGTGGCAGTACATCATGCCTTCAGGTGTGTCCATATCCTATGCTTGTTGATCCGTAGGGTCAGAGTCCCGGGGGGATGTGGGTAGTTTCTGTGTAATCGGGCGTGGTGCCCGGGTGCATGGGAGCTGGTGAATACATTTCCTACTCTTCGGTTGAGGGGTAGGCGGTAGGTGGTGACTGCCCTATCCATCCCTTGTAATCCCCCATGTTTAGGTAGGGTGTAGGAGTATAAATCATCACATGAGGTTGCTGGCAGACCTGTACTCTGTGGCTTCATGACCTATCTTACACTTAGTTCTAGTTCTAATCATGTATCTTGTATGATCATTAACTGTTCTTTGCATGGGTATTTTAGAACATGCCTGCTCCGCTTTGGAACATTCTTTTATTCTCTGTTTTCTCTTTTATCCTTGAGGTTGGCCCAAGTGTGTGTCCACTATCCTGAATATAACATTATTACCCCTGTCTTCAACTATTGGTTCACTATGTAAGTATGTAATCTTGTTCATAACCATGCTAGACTCTTATACCTTGCCCTCCTTTGGGAAAATTTAAATAACAATACCCTGAATACTTTCGGGTGAAATGCTACAACGATAGATCCGTCCGCTTGCGGATATTAATTCTATAATCGTTAAGAACTATCGTCAATGGTATTTCTTGGCGCAGTCACTAGGAAACACAAATCTTAGTGATTGCGTTAAGAAATGCCAACAAGCATTTCTGACGCCATTGCCGGGCAAGGCATGGTTAAAAAGAATCTAGTAGGACATGATCATGATCACATGCATGAATAGTAGCCATAGTTTATGCAGGCTAACTCTGCTTGTTTTCTCCCTATTGTGGATCCAAACAGGATAGCGTATGACCTGTTACAACCTGCCGAACAACTACACCGATAATCCAGAGGCACTCCTAAGGAATAGTCCATCTCGTGTCCGCTTCTTCTTACGCTACTCCACCGGTAGTTGAACCACCACCCCGCACCATCCGCTACTACCGCTATGGCCAATTCACTTTGTGACTACTCCACCCCCGCTGTTGCCAATGTGCCCGTTGGGCCCAATGTCAACATGGGTACCAGAAACTTTGAGCTCTAGATAGGCCTAATCATGATGGTGTAGGCAAACTGGTTCTATGGTTTGACTAGCGAGGATGCAAGTGCACACCTTCAGCACTTCCTTGAGCTGTGCGACACCATCATCATAAAAGACATCACACTAGCAAGCATCAGGCTCCGTCTGTTTCCCTTCTCCCTTGCGGGGAGGGCGAAGAAGTGGTTTTACAAGGACAAGGAAGCTGTCAACATGTGGGACAAATGTTCTGTGGTGTTCCTCGCGAAGTTTTTCCCTATGGGCAAAACCAATGCCCTGAGGGGGAAAATTTCAAATTTCTAGTAGACTTCAATAGAATCCATCCCTAAGGCGTGGGAGAGGCTGTAGGATTACATCTAGGCATGCCTGCACCACGGGATGGAGAATTGGCTCATGCTCCAGAACTTCTACAAGGGGCTTACACCCATGTCGAAGGGGCATGTAGATGCTTGCCATTTGGAGGTGCGTTTCCTTCCCTCGCCATCAATGGAGCCACGACTCTCATTGAAAAGATGGTGGCCAATCAAAGCTAAGGGGAAGTACGAAAACAACAAAAAGGCATGCATTCCGTGAAGGAGGCGGATATGCTTGCTGGAAAAATGGATCTGCTGCTAAAAAGAGTGAACGAAAGGGCCCATGAGAAGGAAGCCATGAAGGCCACCATTCAGGCCACGGCCTTGCAAATGACTTGCGAAGTCTATGGAGAAGTCGGACACTCGGGGAATGATTGCCCCAAAACCCATGAAGCATCATACCTCAATAACGGGTTCCGACAAGGTAATAACAATGGGTGGAACATCCAGTCACGTTCGCAAGGAGGTAATTCAAATTACAACTCAAATTTCAATTCGAATCAACCTTACTTGAAAGACCTAGCTTTACGTCAAGCAAAAATAAATGAAAATCTTACTAAAAAGCTAATGTATAATGATAAAATGATTGAAAATATAAATTCTAAACTTGAAAATCTATCATCATCTGTTAAAAATCAACTGAGCTTTAATAAAATGATAGAAACACAATTAGCTCAAATTGCTGCCTCTATGCCTATTTCTGAGAAAGATTCCGGGGCAACCTAAAACTTATCTTGAATCTGTCAAAATGGTCTCAACGAGGTTCGGTAAGCCTCTATATCAAGAAAACCACGATTATCTCTTAGATCCACCATTTATTGCCAAGAAAGAAGATCCTGGCCATCCGACAATCACATGCTCAATCGGCCCACATGTTTTCCACAACGCCTTCTCCGACCTTGTTGCAAGCATCAACGTCATGTCCAAGGTAATATATGACAAGATACTAGGTGGACCTTTGTCCAGTGTACATTTTTCGACTACAGATGGTAGATCAGTCTTCACGAAATCCGAAGGGTTTAGCCAAGGACATCATGGTAAAAATTTGAGACACGTACATCCCTATGGACTTTGTCATTCTAGACATGGGCCACAATGAGGAAGTTCCCCTCCTCCTAGGGAGACCATTTCTTAACACTACAAATGCAGTTTTACACGTGGGATCAGGGCAAGTTAGATTTCATATTCAAGGGCAAACAATAAGATGCCATTCAATGGGTTTGACATGCATAAACATATTAAAAACAAATATCCCAAGAAACAACCATGTAAAGGGGTTAAACAAGTATGGCAGATAAAAGGATCGGCATCCGCGCCTACTTCTCCAGGCACGGACATACCTTCATCAAGCGAGAAATGAAGGTAGAAGAGTCCTACTCGTTGGACTTTAAAAGGTGAGCCTTTGTCGAAGGTAAATCGGTAGTTATCCTCTACAAATTTATGCTAAAATAAAAACAATTAGTTTATCTTTCTTTAAACATTGAATAAATATCCTACCATATTTTATACAATTATGTTTTGGTTTGGGGTATGATTTTTAGCGATCATACTTTCATAGGCTTTTTAATTTAAGCATGGTGCTTAGGTTGATTAGTCTACCATGATCAAATTAAACATGATGTCTAAGTTTGATAATTGTACCAAAACTAATAAGTATAAACATGGATCAACCTATAAAACCATATAAAAATAATTGCAATAAAGCTACCTTGGAGTCAACACCAAGCAATCTCGAGCTAGCTTGGGGGAGGACCCCCGTAGGGGTACCTTGTATCTTTTTTTGCATTTTTAAATTTTTGCATTTATTTTCTGTATTTATTTATTTATTAGCATCTAAAAAAATCTAAAAATTAAAAATACCAAAAAATGAAATATGATAAAAATACCAAAAATATGTATTCCACTCTCATGTGTTTTAAGAATGCTTAGTTTCTCCTAAGTTGAAGTGATGAGTAGTTGCTCTGTCTATAATTCATGTGTGCCTATGCTATAACTTAGTATTCCCCAAGATTTAAGTTTGTTAGCTAAAAATGTCTCATCCTAAAAATTTGAAAACTAGTAGGTTGCAAATGCATGCTCCTTTTCTAAGTTGTTACAAGTTATGATATGGTACAAATAGAATTTACTATGATTTTGTTCTAAGAGAGACTTGACATCTGGAGTTTTTAATTTCAAAAGCGCTAAAATTCAAAAGTTCCTCAATGATTATGAATACCTACCAAGGCCATGTGACATGATTCAAATTCAAACCTTAGTCATATGCTGCTTATATGAGCATTGAGCTTTGTCAAATTGATGTGACCCTTGTTGAGATTCTCATCATGTGCCCATGATCAAGACACACGTACACCCATAAATAAACTGCTAACTCTTACACTAAGAGTTATGTAAAAACATGCTTATTTTGTCCACCAAATAATTACTCCATCAATGTTTTGTGAGTTTCTCTCTTTAAAGTTTCATGTGCTAAAAAATATGGGTTATTCCAAAAAAAGAAAAGAAAAAAATTTTCTCGCCAAAAGGCATGAGAGAGAGAGAAAAAAATGCATGCCAAAGAGCATGAAGAAAAGAAAAAGAAAAGAAAGAAATAAAGATAGCCCATACTTTCAAATAAAAGGCATTCATTCAAAAGAGAGAGATTCATGATCAAAGCAGTACAAAAATATTTTAGAATTAGAAAGTTATAAAAATTCAACACACTTGCATGTCTTAATCAAAGTGTATGACTTGCATCTCCTTGAGGTCTGTTTTTTGACTTAGCAAAATATGTGATACCAGTATGCCTTAATTTCATACCTACCCAAAACTCCACAAAAAGCCTTTAGTGGTAGGAATGAAAACGAAGGCAAAATATCATATGGCTTGGTAAGGTTTCAAGCACATTGAGCGATCGAGAGAATCATTTGAGTAACTTACTTTTATTTTGCAAAATTCATAAAACATCCGGATAGACAGTCGATCAAGGAATGAATGATTGGTGATTATGTTACAACCGTTCTAGCTTGCAACCGCCCAAGAACGTGGAAAAGCTATACGCCCCACAGGGATCAAGGTAAAGGGTTGATAAAAATACAATGGGGGGTATGACCCCGGATACCCACGGCAGACTACATGGGCTACGCCGCTAGGGGTGGTCTAGCCCACAAGACGAAGACTTACGGTGCACGGTACTGCTCGACGTGTTTCGCAAGACATCACGGGCTATATCCTAAAGATGCTACGAGATCTATTAGTATATGCTCGATCTGATAATTCATGTAATCTGTTATTACTTATTGGTTATCTCATATATCTAACCGACTTGTAACCCTACCCCCGGCTATATAAGGCAGGTAGGGGATCCCCTCAAAACACACATGATATCATACGATAGCCAATACAAAACCAACAGACCACAGGAGTAGGGTATTACATCATGCTGGCGGCTCGAACCTGGCTAACTCTTTTGTCTATGTTGCCTTCTTGTTCTTGATTACGCGCACCTCTGTCGATCAATTTACTTCGTGGGATACCCCTCGGAGGACTGTCGAGTATCTTTTGTCGATAGTTGGCATGCCAGGTAGGGGTGTGCGTGCTGTTTCCATAACGAACAAGATGGTACACTTTTCAGGCTCTTCGTCTGCTCCAAGGCCTGGCCAGATCTTTACGGTCAGATCAATCTCCTAGGTCATCAATGCTGACGGAGATGGAGAGATCATCAAGCCAGTGCAGATCGATTCTACGCCAACCACACCAACGCCCACAACAGCAGATCCGATCTTAGAACCACCTCTGAGGTCATCTTCACCAACAACTCGCCACCTGCTGCCCCGCTACTCAAGGAAGCTGGTTGGCAATGACGATCTAATCGCATCCATCGATCAGGCCGGCTAAAAGCTCGCCGACTGCCTCTCCCTCATGGAATCGTCTCTGACCACTCTGGTTCGGTGCCTACCACCCTTCGGCTCTGATCTATCGGAGGCTGATTGAAAACTCTAGGGGTTATGGCCACCATCCACCAGGAGGCCCTAATGGACAAATTCACCAACTAGATTGGAGACATCTATCCTCTCGCCGACCCGATCGCCGATCAATTCTTGCCGACTATCAACATGCTGCAAGTCAGCCAACATCCCGAAGAATCCCTCCACACCATTCTAGAGGAAAATCTAGACTTTGAGCCCAGGGCTCTACAGAGATTGTCGCTAAAACCACCGCCGTCCAACCTCCTTTTCCACCCTTCCGTGGAGGTGGGATTTTTAATGTCAGCATCAACAGCCCTCCGCAGGATGGAGAAACCGATGAGGACCACGCAGCTCGCATCAACAGAAATGCCAACCGTGCACAGCGCCGAGCGAATGAGGCCGCCATTGTGCTAGCTGAGGTTGCTCGCAACGGAGAACAACTCGACTTACAAGGGAGGCCACGCCCACTCCGCCGCAACCTCGATGACGAATTTGTCCATGTCGATGGCCACGATGTCTACAAGACCCCAAGCGCCAACTTCGTCGTGGCCGCTAATGAGCTCGCTCAGCTCAAGCAAACGCCAGCGGTCGCCAAGGTGGCTGCAATGCTTAAAGTTGTGCACTGCCAGGTCAATGATATCAGCTACGATCAGGGACCTTCCTAATTGACAAGCTCGAATCACCAATCCGCCGTGCCAAGATCCAACCGCCACCCCGACAGAAGCCATTTCACCAACCAACATCGCGATGATAGACAACCCCTCCAGGGGGGAGCTAGGGGGAACCATATCAACGAACCTCACCAACATGACTAAGAGTCAATCAAGATGTTCGAGCACACATCAACAACCTCTAGGATGCACGATGTCATATCGATGGGCGCCATTTCTCTCAGCATGAGGAGGAAGTACGCCAGCGTCAAGAATACGAGCAAGAATTCGGTAATCTGGATGCAACCCTCTAGCTGCTTAATGTCGGCAATGCTCTCGATCCCAATGGTGACGATCCCGAAGGGCCCTGAGCATTCACGAGAGCAGTCCAAACACTCGAGTGGCTCTGTGGTTTCAAAATCACCGGGGCTGAGCCCTACGAGGGGCGGATGAATCCCACACAGTGGCTACAAGCTTATACCACCGTCGTGCGTGCTGCCGGGGGAGATACTAGTGTCATGGCGAACCATCTTCCCATCATGCTCACGCCGACCGCAATGAACTGGCTCACGAGCCACGCCCTAGATTTCATCGAATCTTGGGAACAGTTGAAGAAGGTCTTCACCAACAATTACATGGCTACATGTACTCGGCCAAGCACGATCTCAATTGCATTTATCAGAAACCATCTGAGCTCCTCTGTAGTTACAATACATGATTTTCTGAGATGAGGAATTCTATTCCCAACATCATGGAAATAGAAGTCATCACCGCCTTTGTCAGAGGACTCCATCACCGCGACCTTCGCTCCAAATTCAATCATAAGCCGCCAAAGGGGATTGGCGAGATGATCATGACCGCCTATCAATACGCCGACGCTGAAGAGGCCAAAGTTTGCTTCAACAAGGATGCGGGCACTCACCACCCAACTCACCACAGCGATGATTGCCCCGATGAACAATGCCATAGTGATCGTCGCTACAACGATCGCGGCCTCCATCAGGACAGTGGTCACGATTGGCCGGAAGGTTCTAAAGCTAGTCAGTATCACCACCACCGACCAGACAACATCGTCGCCACCGTTGATGAACCTTGCGCCAAACGTAACTATGACGAGCAGTACAAGAAAATCCTCAAAGGTGCATGCCCCCTCCACAAGAACAGCAAGCACAAGATGAAGGACTGCCTTGGCTTGGCTAAGGAGTTCTAGGCTAAAAAGAAGGACAATGACAACGACGATGGAGCTAGAGGTCGCCGACCACTGGGGACAACAATAATGCCTTCCAGGATCACGACAAAGTAGTCGCCACTATCTTTAGGGGCCTCGCCGCTGTCGAGCATAGAAGAGATCGAAAACTCACCGCCCGTCAGGTGCTCGCCGTCAACACAAAAGACGCTATCGCCGACCCTAGCTATTGCCCCTGGTCTGACGTCCCCATCACCTTTAGCAAAGCTAACCAATGGGTGGACATCCCTTACATAGGGCGTTTCCCCCTCGTTCTCAATGCAACCATCAAGAAAGTACTCTTCAGGAAAGTACTCGTTGACGGCAGAAGTGCCCTGAACCTCCTCTTCGCCAGAGCCCTAAAGGAGCGGAGCCTCAGAGTAGAAGACCTCACTCCCTCCGACTCCTCCTTCGGGGGTGTAGTACCTGGCAGGGCATCCCAACCGCTTGGAGACATCACCCTCCCGAAACAATTCGGCATAGCTACCAACTTCTGTGTCGAGCACATCAACTTCTACGTCGCCGACTTCAACACCGCCTACCATGCCATACTTGGTCGGCCAGCTTTGGCCAAGTTCATGGCCATACCGCACTACGTCTATCTAGTATTGAAGATGCCCACGCCTACAGGAGGTCTGGCTCTATGGGCCAACCTCTCCATTGCCTATGCCTGCAAAACAGAGAGTCTCTCCCTCGCCGAAGCCACTAACCTCTCCATCCATATGATCAGTATGGTCACCGACGCCAAGACGGTGCCCGTCGATGACCTAGACATCCCAGCGCTGGAGCCTCCACGTGCATCCACCAAGTCTAAGGAAACAAAGGAGGTCGGCCTCGGCCTTGATGACCCCACCAAGATCACCAAGATTGGGGCTCCTCTTGACCCCAAATAGGAAAGTGTGTTCATCTCCTTCCTACGTGCCAACGCCAACGTGTTTGCTTGAAAACCTACAGACATGCCGGGGGTACCATGGGAGAAGATTGAGCACTCCTTGAGTGTCTCGTCGACCGCCAAGCAGATCAAGCAGAAGCTCCGACGATTCACTCCAGACAAGAAGGAGTCTATTAGGGTAGAAATAAAATGGCTCCTAGCAGCCAGATTTATTAAAGAAGTGTATCATCCTGAGTGGCTGGCAAACCTAGTTCTTGTTCAAAAAAAGAATAAAGAATGGACAATGTGCGTTGATTACACTAATCTTAACAAACACTACCCTAAAGACCACTTTGGTCTGCCTTGCATAGACGAGGTTGTAGACTCCACCGCTGGCTACGAACTCCTCTCCTTCCTCAACTATTATTCCAGCTATTACCAGATATCCCTCAAAGAGGATGACCAGATCAAAATATCGTTCATCACACCTTTCGATGCATATCGCTATACCACCATGTCTTTTAGACTCAGAAACACTGAGGTCACCTACCAAAGGGCCATCCATATGTGCCTTGACCAATAGATAGGCCGCAACATCGAAGCTTACATCGATGATGTGGTCGTCAAATCCAAAACCACCGACAATCTCATCGCCGACCTCGAAGAAACATTTGCCAACCTAAAAAGATACAGATGGAAGTTGAACCCTTCAAAGTGCATCTTTGGAGTTCCATTCGGCATACTCCTGGGCTACATTGTCAGCACCCGTGGCATCAAACCCAACCCCAACAAGGTCTCCGCCATTACCAACATGAAACGGCCAACCAGCGTAAAGGATGTACAGAAGCTCACATGGTGCATGGTTGCTCTCAGCCACTTTATATCATGCCTCGGTGAAAAGGGACTACCGTTCTTCAAACTACTCAAGGCCTTCGAGTGCTTCTCCTGCTCGGAGGAGGCTGATATAGCCTTTTAGCAGCTCAAGTTGTTTTAACGAGGCCCCCGATGATGATGGCGCCTCAACCAAACAAAACCCTATTGATGTACATCGTCGCCACTTCTCGCATCGTTAGCACAGCTATTGTTGTCGAGCGCGAGGAAGTTGGACACACCTATAAGGTACAACGTCTGGTCTACTTCATCAGTGAGGTTCTTAATGAGTCCAAAACTCGTTACCCTCAGGTGCAGAAGCTGTTATACGCCATTCTAGTCACGTCGCCCAAGCTCCGCCATTACTTCAAGTACTATAAGATCGTCGTGGTCACCGAGTTCCCTCTCAGGGACATCCTCCATAAAATGAGGCCAATGGTTGCATCATCAAGTGGGCAGTCGAGCTTGGCACTTGTTCCATAGAATTTAGAAGCAGGCCTACCATTAAGTCGTAGGCACTGGCTGACTTCGTCACTGAGTGGACCGAGATCCAAGAGCACATCCCCACTGCTTGCCCCAAGAACTGGGTGATGTATTTCGATGGTGCCCTCAACATCAACAATGCCGATGCTGGCATTTTATTCATTACTGCGACTTAGGACAAGCATCGTTACATCCTCTGAATTCATTTTTTAGCTTCCAACAACACCACGGAGTATGAAGCATGTCTCCACGGACTTCGTATAGTCATCGAGCTCGGTGTCAAATGCCTCATGGTATACGAAGACTCCGAGCTAGTCATCAACCAACTCAACAAAGATTAGTCTTGTTCCAGTGAGAAGATGGACGCATACTACGCCGAGGTCAGGAAACTTGAAGGAAAGTTCTACGGTATCGAGTACCACCACGTGGTACGAGACCAAAATCTGCTCGTCGACCACCTATCTAAGATAGGCTCTTCTCGCACCACGATTCTGCCTAGGGTCTTCGTTCAAGACCTTTTTACGGCGTCTATTAAGGAAGAGAAGGAAGGTCAAGAAGTTCCCCCCGCCGAGCAGCTAGTACTTAGAGTACTTTTGTCTATCGTAGATTGGAGGGAACAGTTCATCAAGCACCTCACCAGCACCGACGTACCCGCCGACAAAACCAAAACTGAACGCCTCATCCATCGCAGCAAACATTACGTGCTGGTAGACGGAAGTTGATGAGGAAAAGCGCCAAGGAAGGGATACTGCAGAAATGCATCACCCGAGAAGAGGGTGCAAAATTACTTCTTGAAATTCACTCTGGTTCCTGTGGCAATCACGCGACCTCCAGAAATACTAGTCGGCAAAGCTTTCCGAACTGGTTTTTATTGGCCCACGGCCATCGTCGACGCAGAAGACCTCGCCCGACATTGTGAATGATGTTAATTTTTTGCCAAACAAATACACGTGCCGGCGCGGGAATTGCAGACCATCCCAGCTTCTTGGCCTTTTGCATGCTCGGGACTAGACATGATCGGGCCTTTCAAGCCTGCGACAGGGGGGTTTTGGTACGTATACGTCGCCACTGACAAGTTCTCCAAGTGGATCGAATACAAGCTGCTTGTTTTGGCCACTACAACGAAGGCAGTCGAGCTCTTCGAAGATATCATCCATAGATTCAGTCTCCCGAATAGCATTATCACCGACCTTGGAACTATATTCACTGGTCACCATTTTTGGAACTTCTACGAAGACCGTTGCATCTCCATCAAATATGTCTCTGTTGCCCATCCTAGAGCCAATGGCCAGGTCAAATGGGTGAACGGCATGATCCTCGATGCCCTCAAAAAGAGACTATACCAGAAAGAGGAAAAGCATCCGGGCAGATGGCTCAAAGAGCTCCCAGCTATGTCCTAAGAATTGCGCACTCAAGCTAGTTACAATACCGGTGTATCTCCATATTTTTTTGGTCTATGGCTCAGAGGCCATACTTCCTACGGACATTGCCTTCTGACCACCTAGGGTAGAGCATATAATGAAGAGCAAGCCGCAGCTGTTTGGACAGAGGACGTCGATAGAGCCGAAGAAGAACACCTGATCACTTGCATCCGCACGGCCAAATACCTAGAAGGCCTGCGAAGATACTACAATTGCAATATCAAAGGTCATTCATTTGCGGTCAGCGATCTCGTTCTCCATAGAAAGCAGAAAATCGAAGGGATGCACAAGCTCTCCTCCCCTTGGGAAGGGCCTTACGTGGTCAAAGAGGTTACCCGACTAGGGTTTTAACGGCTATGTGACATGGAGGGAATCGATATCCCCAATTCATGGCACATCGAGCACCTTATACATTTTAATCCTTGAAACGCTCCAGATATGTACTCTTCACTCCATAATGAATAAAGTTTTTGTCGCCATAATTTGTCTCCATTATTTCTCCACTCTAGTTTAATCTCCATTTATGATTACCAGCTCCAAGCTACTCTTTAACAAACTCCGACAATCATACGTGATTTCCATAAATGCTTCACCCCGTTTCTCCAAGATATTCCGCCAACCATCGAGCAGCAAACATTCCGCTCTGTGTTCTTTGGAGAAAACCCTATCTTTGATCTCTCCCTACACATGCTACGGGCTCTAGCGCTCTGCGTTATGGGTTGTTAGGAGTGGTTCCTCGGTCACGTCTATCTCTCGTACACGTGCACGGGCTCTAGCGCTCGATGCTATGGAATACGGGCTAGCCAAGTCCAAGAGCCCAGTAACGAACTAACTGCTCAGGCGCTACTTATACCACATATAAACGCGTTAGGGTTAACAACACATCTCTTTTTTAACGCAAGCACTAGCAAGCCGCCTGAACACGCATATGTCGTCTACTTACAACATTTATACAAATACACAAATGTTTGCTTAGGCCCTCGTGCATCTAACTCCCTTTTCTAGTTGTTCCATGCAGGTTCCTTCCTACTCAGGCTATTGAGCTTGGCCATCACCTTCTACCTCGCCAAATAGATAAACATCGCCGTCCAGCCTCTTCGCCACATCCTCCACCTCATCTTTCAGCTGCATCTCTTTTGTCGCATTCATCCCTTTGGCGAATCTAGCCCCTATCGCTCAAAGATTGATCGTAGGGTAGTGGGACCGGACCACCGCCTGGGCATGCGTCATGACGGAGACAGCTATGTCTCGATTGAAGCCTTTAAAGTTCTCCCACACCGCCTTGCACCTGTCAATGATGGCATCTGGAGGGGTGGCCTATCGTCGGGCTGAGGAGCTACCTCCATATCGATACAGTCGAGCACCGACCCAACTCCGGCCACCACGGCATCAAATTTTCCCCTCTGGATTTTTGCCTCCTGATCCAGCGCATCAAACTACTCCTTGGTTCTTCGACGGTATTCTGCAGACACCAAAGGAATCCGTCGAATGAAGAAATCATTTCAGCAACAACTCCAACCATGAACTACTCACCTTCCAGATCCTCGGCCAGTATCTCCACTCGCCCAGATGCTTTTTCCTTGTCCTCTTGGAGTTGATCGATGACTTGACGCAATCGGTCGAGTTCCGCATCTTGCTCTACAAACATAATGGTCGACAGCAACATCAAGACTATTCGGCAATGCAGAACAAATTCACTGATCTGCAATACCTTTCTTTTGTTCGGAGATGCTTTTAAGCTGCTTGGAGGTGCGCTCTAGCTGCTTGAAGATAGTCTTCAACTACTCGGATAGGGTGCCCTTTTGGTACTCTAGGTCCTTGGTGTTTGATTCAGCAAGATCCCTTTTGCACTGGGCCCTCTAGATGTTCTTCTCCATCAGTTTCATGGCCTCCCTCAGTTTCCCATTCTCCTCGGTGAGGTTTCCATCCTTTTGATCAACTGCTGCCGTTGTATGGCAGTCCGCGCTATGCCCTACAAAGCACCAAGATTATAAAATATCATAGTCTCCAATGCCAAAGATGGACACCGCTGACACAACACTAACCTAAATTTGCTTCATAGTTGTGCAAAGGGTGGACCATAGCCTCTTCACCTCCCCGGTGGTGTCCTCCTCTTCTATGACCCCAATTTCCTGCCCTCGCTTGCGAAAGATGAGGACGGTCTGAGGTCGTGATCCTTCACACTCGATCTCCTCGACCTCGTCCTCTTCCTCCAAAGACGGTGGCGCTCCCTGGGGCCTCGGTGGCTGCATAGGGTGACCGACCACGTCCTGTGGCATCTCAGGGTGCACCGCTTGCTCCTCCGACGCTATCAACCTCTATGCCCTCGATTCTAGCACAACTCTAGCTGCTCCCGCTTCTGCTTACGAAGACTCGATGGCTCTCGCTGTTGCTCCTAGCATCTCCATCGAATCGCTCATCGTTGTCGCCGACCGCTCTCCACCTCCAACTCTATCAGCAGTGGTGGTCGAAACCTCCACAAACCGACAAGTGCCTAGGGACTCTAGGACGGAGTCTGTCCACAATGTCTCCGCAATGGGACCAGCCCTTGGCTGCTCGCCAGTCTGGCCTGAAGGATTTAGATCCTCCACGTGCCCCGTTCTGCATCCGATTAGCCCATCGATCACCGCCATTATAAAGATTGGACAGCCACCGATCCCAAAGCAAAGATACTTACATGTCACCTTCCTGATGAATGGTTCTAAATCGGCGCTGCCTCCTCGAGTACCCAGGCCCTGCTCTAGGGTCGACCTGCGTGTTTTGGGCTGGTGGTCTTGAGACCTTCGTCGTTGGTGTCTTCTCCACCTGCTGCTTCTCGGGAACTCAACGCTGGGCGTCTGCTCCTCCCTTCGATAATACCTCCATGCGTGTTTCGCGCAATGACATTTTAGTGCTCGGAGGGGGAGCTACTGGAGCCTCGTCGTCGTCTGACCACTCGAATATCGTCGCATTTTGCGTCTGAGCGGTATGACCACCACCAAATGAGATGTCGATTGGCTTGCGGGGAGCTAAATCCATCGTTCTTCTTTTCTTTTGGGCTGGCTCATCTTTTACCGCCTTTTCCCCCAAACTTTCTCCGATACCGGGGGGACTCTCCTTTTGACCGGCACCTTCGCCTCCAGATTCGGACGAGGTGCTGATGGCACCTTCCTCTGGCTGAGTGGTCGGCCTAGCATCCACTGCCTCTAGTCAATCGCTCCTCGGCATGCCTCAGAAGTACGCTACCTATTCTTGCCAATGGATCTTTCCACAAACGAATTAGTCCTCTGGTCAGTGCTGGCACGGGATAAAAAGCACTAGGAACAACAGTCAAGATTTTTACCTGAGGAGGTGAGTTCATATAGTTGAAGGGTTTTGGCTGCCCCAGCACAGTGTACAACATGTTTGGAGCAAATAGTTCAGCGGCCTAGTGTAGCACAGCCTCCTTCGTCAGGCTCTTCGTCCTCTCTCTGGTGCTGTCGCTATCTCCTTTGATGTCAAAGCCTGCATGAGCCCTCTCCATGAAGGGATGGATGCGGCGCAGTATGAAGTTCACCGCCACCACTCCGCTCATATTCATGCCCCTCATTAGCTCGAGGAGCTCCTTCACCTATTCCATATCGGCACTGGTCGGTTTCTCCGACCAGCTCCTTTGATTCTCTGGAATTTGGTCGATATCACATCGGATGGCAAAATCAGTTTACTTCATATAGAACCACCTGGCATTCCACCCCTTTAGCGAGGTATTCTATGGCACATGAATCTATTCGCTCGCCATCCCATTGGGCTGTAGATACACACCGCCAACAACTTTGGAATCGCCCCCTCCTTTGTTCTTTAGCCGGAAAAAGTGTTGGAAGAGATTGAAATGGGGAAGAATGCCAAGATAAACCTCATAGAAGTGGATAAACACAAACATGTGCAAAATAGTGTTTGGATGAAGACTACATAAGCTCACTCCCCAATACTCCAACATATCTCGTAGGAAAGGGTGTACCGGAAGCCCTAATCCACACCAGAAGTAATCTTCAAATACAACGAGTTACCATCCGACGATGACACGATCAGGAAGCACGCCCGCCTCCACCATCTCATTGTGCTCAGTCTCCCCAATGAGTGATGGTACCCATTCCTTGTCATGGCTCGCCTCGATGGCTGCCTTATTCGTGTTACCACCTCCCCTCTTCGACGCCATCATTCAGATCTAGATCGGAATTGGTCCCTTTAAGCAAGCTTTTTAGCCCTAGCGGCGAAGTGTGTGTGAATGTGAATGGGGGAGCACGAGGGCGAGGAGGAAGGTGAAGTGACGAAGTGGCAAAGGTGGGAGCGCGGAGTGCGGCAACACAGTTATAAAGAGACCATCCCGACTTTTCACATTCAAGGGTTTTTGGGAAACCGCACCATGCTGATTTGCGCCCTTCTGAATTCCCCAAAGCAGCATGCTGGGCCGTTATCTGGGCTTTCGTGCAATTATGGCCCATATCTCCCATTTTTTGACGCAACTCGGTACTACACACCGAATATTCGCCAACCTCTCCGCAATACCATCAAGGCTCAGTAATTTCTATTGTACAGTCATTACTCCAATTTTTTCTCCATGATTTGAGTTATCGACACTTCTTGGTTTATCTGAGATTTTCACTTGTGCTCAGGGACTGTCATCATTATGATTCAGTTTCTCACCATACTGGGGACTCTTTTTTTGGTAACTACTGTTTCTGACCCTGGCACCACATGACCACGTCACCTACTGTCAGGCTCAGGGACTAAGTGGGCACACTTCACCTTGCGGTGAATGTGTGCTTTTCATTTCAGGGCTCAGCCTATGGACTAGTTGCCTGTTCGGCTGGTCTTCTATCTTTCTTCTACTTTCTGGACCCTGGCACCACGTGACCACGTCACCTACTATTAGGCTCGGGGACTAAGTGGGCACACTTCACCTTGCGGTGAGTGTGTTTTTCTTTAATCTGTTCACTGGAAGAATCCGTGCCTCCCGAAGTTGAAGAAAATTATCTCCCTTTCTCGTGGTCGGACTCTAAGTGGGCACACTTGGTTCACAGTGAGGAAATTTTTGATTTTGAACTTGAGCTCCTTACATCCTTCTGGCAAGCCTTACTTGGGAAAGCCCGGGCTTGGCTGGACAGTTAAGCTTGTAGGTTACGGTCCACAACTGCTTGGCGACTCATTAGGGTGGTCGGACTATGAGTCTGACTGCTCGGCTTTGTTTACACCTGCTCGGATAAGCTCAAGACGGTGTTGCACAGCGGATACAAGGCGCTCGAGGACTAGCTGTGGGGGGTATGACCCCAGATACCCATGGCAGACTACATGGGCTGCGCCGCTAGGGGTGGTCTAACCCACAAAAAGAAGACTTATGGTGCACGGTACTGCTCGGCATGTATCGTAAGACATCACGGGCGATATCCTAAAGATGCTATGAGATCTATTAGGATATGCTCGATCCCGTGATTCCTGTAATTTGTTATTACTTATTGGTTATCTCTTAGATCTAACCGACTTGTAACTCTACCCCGGTGTCGACATAGAATTTTGTCCCATGCTGAGGACACACGAGCAAGCCAGAAGGGTCTGCTCGATGGAGCTGGAGATCCGCCTAGCTTCAGCACAAGGGTGGTCGATCCTGCGCACTCCTCCCGAGACATGCCAGTCAATTTGACCCTGCAATTGACAAGGAGAGAAAGTTTATCAGTAATTAAGGGTGGAACGTGCTGGTGTTGCCAGACAGTCCCGAATGTGTGGCTCTGAGAGCCAATATGAAAGGACATCGACTACGATTCCAGCATATTCATAATAATAAATCGGTTCAAGATCATGGGGTTGTGTAAGAAGAATCGGTTATCGTTCAAGATGGATATCATTCTTTAAACAAATATTGGTCATTGGCAAAATGATATCAATAGTAATTAGTTCATGCTAAGCCAATGACTGCGAGTAACCGAACCCCTTTTTATGTAAAAGAAATAGTTCATCATCATTCAACCATTTAATAGAGGTAAATCTAATGAACATATTAGATCTCATCTATCGCTATGACCAATGGGGCATGAGGCAGAATCATGCAGGTAGTAGAAACAACAATAGACTCGACGACCCTAACTTATTACTAATATCAGTGGGGCATGAGGCAGAATCATGCAGGCCATAATACAATAGTAAGATCATTGGGCTAACATATCTTTCAACCTACCCCTACTTCAACAATCTCGTGATGTGAACTGTTCGTGAAAGTGTTTGATATCGGCTAAAACAGTCGATTCAGGCATAGCGCATAGTTAAGGTCATGTCCCCTCAAGAACAGATCTAGCAAATAACAATCCCCACTCCACGGTGCTAACAGTGGGGTGTGAGGTAGAATCACACAGGCCATGATAACGAGCCATGGAACAGTTTTCGCTAGCCAATAGATCTACTCAAGATCAAACATGCCTTAACCGCACGCTATGCACGATCAAGATTGATGTAAAAACAACCGATAAAACATAACTCATCGTTTAAAGTGCAGATTAGATCAGTTTAGATTAACAAACGATGGGTTAAAAAAGATATAAGGTCGATCTAGATCAATCCCAATCGGGCAAAGTGATATTGCTGTAATTAAATAAATAATGGAAGCAATAAGCAATATCGGTAATTTAATGAATCTATCCGAAGGAACGCCACCCTTAGATAGAGCCGATAACTTGACCTTAATCTAGTTCAAGCAGTGGAGGTCGATCAGATCGATGTAGCCGTACTTGAACGAGACAAGAGTCGATAACTAACTCATACCAAAGTCACAGTGGAGGTCGACTGGATCGATGCAGTCGTACGAACATAGGTATAAGCCATGACGGTACATACAGACAAGCAGTGGAGGTCGACCGGATCGATGCAGCCATACTTGCTGAAGAACTCGCCGAGATCTACTCTACTCCTACTCCTAAGGGGTGGCCGGAGCCGAAAAAAGTAAATAACTAGTATTTGATTGATTGTGTCTTTTACAATAGCCGGACTTTGATATTTATACCCGGGACCTGCACATGACTCCTGTCTAAGCATGAATCATCACAATTTTGGACCCTTGAGAAAACATTTCTAATTTAAGATAACTTGAACTATAATCTTTCTCTTTTTGTAGAGTCCAACATGTCTCGTCCTGGCGCCAATCATAGCCTTCATCGTTATCTGCTGGAGCTATCTGAAGAAAGTCGATTCCAGTTTTGCATTCAAATCAGTTGGTTCCGATCTGCACGCAATTGATTCCTTGATGACATGATCTTGGGAGCTTTTGAGTCACTGTGACTCTTCTTCCAAATTTTGGTGAAACACAAGCCCCCCAATTTTGGGATAAAAGTAATTTCATTCCAAAATTATCACGTCTATGCCCCTGATAGGTCCGCAGTCATGGGTAAAGAATCTTGATCTAGGGTCTACTATTTGTCATAGTCTATGTCAGCTCATGACCCCATGCTTCAAAACTTTTATGAGAGCATCATTGCTTCATGGGCACTTGGATTCATCCTTCTAGGCCGGCTATAAAATGTCTATCCTACCCTGGCGAGAGCAACTCAACAATTCAACCATGTTTCTCTTTTACCTGCCTCCTCAAGTGCTTCCGACTCCGCTAGACCCTCCATGGTCTATCCTTTTGCTATGAAGATCTCGAGTGGCTAGAAGAATTCTTGTGCATAGGGTGATTGTGTCTCCCATCTTAGCACCTTGTTGAGCAAGAGAATCAGCTACTGTGGTTAGAAGAATCCTTGTGATATCACCTGGGTCTTCTCTCCATGCTCGCAGAGCTGTTCTAGTGTTTGCAAGGGCTAAAATGCGTGGACACTTGTCCCTTGTTTCCTCAATCGAATGCCCATCGGGAAAGCCACAAGCTTCTTTCTAGCGGCTTCGAGAAATCAACTGGGCATCTATTAGACAGGCGGCTTTTTCCCTTCTCTGTTGCAATTTTATTAACGGGCCGATGTGACTTAGCTTATGATGACTTTTGGCCCTATGGGGATTTTAACTTCCTTCAATCCAAAGAGACCTTGGTGGGCTGATTGCTAGTCAATGTAAATCTTTTGCATCTATCCCATGACATTCTGTAACTTGGGAGAGCAATAAGTCTAAATCTGTTATCTCTTTGTTATCTGTTCCCTGAATTCTCGGAGCGTCAATCCTTTTCCGTATCTGATTTCAATTTCACACCGCTGGCGAAATCTATCTCTTTGCCTTCCTGAGCTATATATACAGGCCGTGGCTGGGGATCAAAAAACAACTTGCTTCACCTCAAATCTTCCACATCCTTAGTATAGTTCCTGCGTCTCCGTAGGTTTGAGATCATAGAGAACAGCAAGAAGTTTGCTGAGGACGCCCTCAACAGACCTACATCATCGCGTCAGCGCCTTCATCGTCAGGAGGGTACAACTCGTGGTGCCCCCACTGCCTCGGGGAATAGGACCAACTCCGTTTGGCCTTTAGGGTCCTCTTCATTAATAGCTCATCACCAGCTCCCTTGTTATCAAAGGAGGCGGATTGACAACGGCGTTCTACTTGCCTCCATTGATCGGCATGGCCAGAGTCTCGTTGAATGTCTCTCCCTCGCAGAATCGGCTCTGGCCATGGTTCGATGTCGATCACCTCCCAAGGCCGATTCAGTGGAGGATAAGTTGGCTAATGCTGAGGCTAGAATTACGGGTGAGATATCTGTCATAACCTTTGCTTCCTTTCAATTTCATCTTCAAGACTCTGATCATCTCCCCTTTGAATCTTTTAGATTTGTTTGCCCAACTAGAGAGCCTCTGATTGGCTGCAGAGCATGCGGCGGGATTCATCAACGCCAGAGGCGCTGTCCTAGTGGTTCGCCTGCACGGCATCCTGAACCGTGTTAGGGAGGTCGCTTTGCATGGCGTTCGCCATGGTGCCGCCATGGCGTTGGCTTCTGTGCAAGTTCATTCTGGCCACGAGCTTCGGTTCCTTCCCCATGGTTTTCCAGCCGTGGCGCACCCTGGGGATTATGAACGTCTGATTGAGGACTTCTTCAGTGCTGCTAACTCCATAGCCTTTATCTCCTAGGCCGATGATATAGTAGCCAAAGTGTTTTCTGGCCCGTAGTTTGTAATAGGTTATATTAGCAAACAATTTCTTCGTACTTTGTCCATGTTTGCTTTGCTCCTGTGGGCGATGCACATTGTACCGGCTTTTACCCCTCTGGGTTTATCTTCGCACTAAAAATGATACCCTTCTGGTATCGGCTATTAGAGCTGACAACCGACCAAATTGGTTGTCAAGTATTAATCCAAACGGTAGGGTAACAGTCCTTTAAATATTCCCCATTTGATTGCTCTGCCGAATCCTTCTCCTTTTAGTGTTTCCAAAATATAAGTATTACCCGGCGCACAATGTTTGATCCGATAAGGTCCTTCCCAATCAGGTGACCACTTTGCTGGATTTGCTGTCCTTTGACCCGATCGGCAATTTTACTCTCCAGACCAAACCTCTCTCAGAGAATTGCTCATTCTTGACCTTTTAATTGTAATATTTTGCAATCCTCGGTTTATGGGCTTCAATGTTTTTCAAGAGCACGCAGCCGAAGGCAACTCAAGTCTTCTAAGTCATCCATCACAAAATTCTTGTAGACTTCGGTCGATAAATCGCTCTGCAACATAATGCGCCTCGGTCCAATTTGAACTTCCCAAGGAGGGACTGTATTATGGCTATACACGAGTTCATAAGGTGACTCTATCATCTCTTTTGCTCTTGACCATCAAGGGTAATTCATCCCCAGCCCCCTCCAAAGTCTTATCTCCTTTCTCCATTTTTGAAGATCAGGTCCTGAAGGTGACACAGGCTTCAGGGGAGTCTTATGATCATGAAATTATTTTGGCCAAGGGGAACTCGAACAGGTATGAGGCTAAAGGATTGTCACAGTCGATTGATCACCTTTGTTCTGGCTAAAGAGCCAATTTTGAAAATAGCCGATTCCAAACTCTTGGTTTTAATTCTATCTAGGTCTGAAAACACGGGCTTTATTAAGAGAGCCCTTCGATCTTCTATCCTTAGTCATCCGGTGCCAAATTCTCTTCGGCATTGGTGAAGTGGCATTTCGCTTTCTATTAACTGCGGTTGAGTTTTGCGTGTCCCGAGGCATCCGCCTCTTCGCTTCATGTCTTCAAATACCAGCCGAGGGCTTCAGCCTCAAACACATCTCCATCTACAACTGTTCCTTTGCTCTCTTTCGCCTACCAAAACCCTATAGTGGTTTTCTTTCTTCCTTCCATAGATCCAATCATCCCTCATGGCCAGCAAGGACAACCGAGGCAAGCGCGCATCAGAGGAGATCCCGGAAGAGGACATGCCAATGAACCAGCGTCTTCGATGCATCAGGTGAGATTGGCAACCGTTGTTCATGATGATGATCTGTTCTGACTCGCCTTTAGGTTCATTGTGAATGAAAGCCTTCGTCCTTTCCCCAGGACCGGCAAACCCACTGATGCTGCATCTTCCACGCCGGCTTCGTCGTCGGATTCTTCCAACTCGTATGCTTTTGACACATATGCTTTTACTATTGACATATTTCCACATGTATTGGAAGAAACATGTTTTGTAGGACATATACGCCAAATACATGGGAAGTATGGTCAAAATGCGTAATCTAGAAAGCATAATGCAGATCCTACATCAAAGAACCAAGCAAAGGCCCACTCCAACGAAGAATCCAGACCGAGCACCCGCGTGGGATGGGCCCAGGCCTAGCCACCAGCCCATAGCGTGAAGGCGGTGCCGAGGAGGGCCGGCCCATGTGCTTGTTGGTATTTCTTAGCATAAGCGAAAGAATCTGCAAGCGCGTGGATATACCATCATAGCACTTCACCTGAAAAGTATTCTGGGTATCGTATTTTCCCAAAGGAATGGATGTGTAAAGCCTCTTAGCTAGTTCACCCAAGATAGCTCAGGTAGTGAGGTTTTCTAAGGATAGAGAACCTAAGTTAGGATAGCTTTGCCACTATAGACTTACTTCGGGCACCGGCTTATACTTGGTCTGCCATGTACGTCCAGCTTTCAGCTCTACGTCGAACCCACATGTGGGGGATTACAAGGGACAGACTAGGTTGTCACCGCCTGCCGCCTACCCCTCAACCGTAGGGAACGAGGCAAACAAAGGTAGCCTCTAGCCTAGACACCACGTCTATGCTATCGACTACTACTCTAGCATGCATGCAAGGGTTATCTGTCTTTATCATGGCCCTTCTACTAGAGCATCCTTCATGAGGATGGACGACGAACCCACGAGAATATAGTGATCAAAGATAACTTTTCTTAAGAACTCAACACCAAAGATAAACAGGAACCTTATACTCCAAGTAGTACGTGGTTCGTAGAGGTACAAGCGTGGAGGGAGCTAACAGTCCCAGCACTCCTACTACGTGTACAGGTCACTAAGTACAAGAGGTAGAGGTAGCCGACTCTTCCGCTATTCCTCTAACTCTTTCCCTCACTCACTCCTTATACTAAATTTAGCTAAAACTATAAATAGGAGTGTAGCTCATCTCTTCTTCGCTTCTCTTGTTGTGTATTGATCATGAATGTGAAGAGGGGGCCTCCTTTTATAGCTTGAGGATGGCTGGTTTGCTTAGGTATTTTAGAAAACACCACATGCAACCGCCTCCCCGTGCATTGAATGCACTGCCAGACAAAGTTGGGGCCAGGCGGCGCCCTAGGCTGCGCGCCTGGCCACCGACTTTGGCGTGTGGGCTCTTGGCTGGGCCTGGATGGCTCCCATGCTGGTGTTCTGGACCAAATCTGGAGTTTGGTTGGGCTTTGCTTTTGTTTTGCTTGAATGCGCCTACTCAGTTGCGCATTTTAATGTATTTTTACGTGTTGTCCTACAAAACATGTATATACCAAAACTCGTGGAAAATGTGAGTTGTAAACCCTAATTCTAAATTCTAGCATTTATATTTGATTTATTTTGTTTAAATGTTAGCGGTAAAAATATGAGTTAAGCACCGCCAATAGGGCGCGGGCGCACCACCCCCACCTCCTCCTGGCCCCACCTTGCACAGGCGGTGCATTGATGACACTTGGGGTCGGTTTAGGCTAGTTTCCTATTTTATCTCCCCCTAAATCGACATCTAGCTAGTATAAATAAGGGGGTAATACTCAACTTTTAACACACACACACCATTTGGAGCTACACGCCACACTGTCACCTCTTGTATTTTTACTTTTATTAGTCTTTTGCGAGCTAGCAAAGCTATCAAGGAGGGCTTGGCTCACCCTGCAGCTTCGTACAGGCAAACAAACAAAATTTGGGCTAAAACTGGCTCGATCTGCTAGGAAGTTGGACCAAACAAGCTGCTGTTGCAGCTATTGGGCCTGCTCTTTCGTACCCTGGCTAGGCTCGTTCGAGCAGGCTATCCTAGTCCAGCAAACAAACACGCCGTTGGTGCCTCGATTTCTCCTGTGCAACGACGCAAGCAGAGATCCTAATGTATAAAGAAAAACCAAACTCTCTACTCCTAATAAGATGAAAGTAGAATCGTCCACCACATTTTGGGAATGGTCCATCACATTTTGGATCTGTTTGGGAGGGCTCCAGCTCCTTCAAAAATAGCTCCGGCTCCTGTTCGTCCTGAAGGAGTAGAAGCCCTTTTAAAAACCGTTTGGCAAAACAATATTTTTTTCTAGAATAGATGAAAGATGTAACATGTCTATAATACCCCCTGTTTACTTGACTTGGTTGCACATAGGATTTATATCGTTGATCTCAATTTGTATTATTAGGTTTCTAACTAATGAACCAAGAATAAACATGAAAAATAAGACTAATACGCATGGCTAGCCACCGGAGGAGCCTAAGCACGTGCGGCCACCACGACGACTCAGCGCCGCGCGATTCCCTCTACTTGCTCTGGCAGCGCGGCCTGTCGTGTCGGCACAACTCCGCCCACCCCGACCAACGATGCTGCACCCCTCCACTCCGACAGCGTTGCACAGCCACGACAACATCCTCCCACCCCGACGGCGCCGCACCTCTACTCCGCGACACCGTCGTGTGGCCTCATCAGGGCATTTTCGGGCAGGCCCACAAACATGGGGAAAGAGCTGGGCGAAATCAGCTCCTCATGACAATTGCATGGGTTTTCTGGGGCTCCCTCGGTGAAGTCGGTGCTGGTTTGGGTGTTTGGATTGTGATAGGGCGAAGCGGCTCCCGAAGCTGTTTGCCGCAGCCGGGCCAACACCTCCCATCCGAATCTCCGCCCGACCGCCGCAGTCCGCCACGATTACCCCCATCCCGCCCAAATATTTTTGACAGTCTACATACTTCAAGTTAAGTGTACAATGCTAATATATCTTGTTTGATTTCCTGATTCTATCTAAGCTTGATGGAGTGATCTTGCTTTCGGTGTCTTGATTCTAAGGAGATGCTCTCTTCTTGATTGTTCTTGGTTGAAAGGGAAGCGTGGGATCAAACCAATGGGAGGATAATTCCAGCAAATAACTGATTTGTTCCTGAGCAATGCAAAATGAACTGCAAAGCCTAGAATTATGGTAGTGTATTTAGGGAATTTTAGAAACCATCCTTTCTTTAGCGGACAACAGCTCTATCAGTTTCATGTTTCAGTGGCAAAATAAGATGTTCAAAACTTCAAAATCGTTTTTTATTGCTTCTTGGTAATTATCTTTTTGGTCCAATTTGTGAGATAGTGTCTTCTATGTTTCGGAATGCAGTAGTTTCTTATTTAAGAGTTATCTTTATGCTGTCAAGAATAAATTGGACGATTAGGTTTCTGATCGATTCGGCGTGCCTAATCGAGTGCTAGGTACCGATAAGGACGATTAATCGCTATTAATCATGATTAATCGGACGATATGATAACATTGGTCAAGATAGGTTGTTACTGTTGCTGAGACGGTCTCCAATAGGGAGAGGCAAACCCAAAATATGTCCTACACAGTGCTTTGCCTACCCAAAACATCCTCCAACGGGTGACCCAAACACATGACCCATTTTGCTTACCAGCCCAAACCAAACGCAAAAAAGCATCGCCTCTCTCCTCGCTACGCAAATCTCCGATGGTGGCCCGCCTGCGCACGCCTCCGCACCGCTGAGGTGGCCCGCTCGCCGCCGCGTCGGAGGAAGCCCAGGCGTCGGCACCCTCCTCCTCCTCCACCTTCTCCCCTCCCAGGCCAGACCCCGCGACTCACCCGCGCGCGTGCGCGGCATGGCCGCCGCCGGGCTTGGCTGATGCCGCCGTGGCCACCCTGCGCCCAGGCCCGGCCGGATCTGAGGCCCCACGGCGCCCAACCCCTACCTGCAGTACACACCCTGGGGATGAGGCCCATGCCCAGCCTAGTATGCCCCTCTTGCCCTTTTTCGATAAACTGCTACAAACTAGAAAGAACAAAGTACTGGACTAAGACTAGAGCCATGTGGTTCACATGGTTGTACTGTAAGTCCTAGGTTGCCACTTAAAGATCAGTCCTTATGGAGAGAAACTAGAGCACCATAAGAAAAGGCCCAATGCTTTAGCCCCCTTGATTTCATGTTGCTAAAAAGCATCTTTTAATACCATGTAGCATATATCTTTAATTGTATTCTTTAATCATTGTTAGTTGGAGCAAACTGAGCATACTACCCACATACAAAACCCATAGGTAAATCAAGGATAGGATAATCAACATCAAGGTAAATAGACTCCAAGCGGTTCATTAACATATGCATATGAATTAAGATTGCATTAAAGAGAATAGGTAACAAGGGGCCTCACATTATACTTGCCTTAATTCAAATTATCGTTGCTGGTCTTGATCTTCAAAGAGTTGCTCCAGATCACCAACACAGAACTCACTGTCTACTCGAGATCAAATAGCACCACACAGGCATCCATACATACAGGCATAGCAAACAAATATAAGATAATTAGAACAATACACCAAACAGTATAAAAAGAAGTTAAAAAGGTTTTAAAACTGTTCTACGCGATGCTACGATCACACAGACACGAAGATCACAAAAATCGAAGCTAAAACGAAGAAGTTATGAATTAAACCATATTTCCTTTAGTAAAATAATAGATTAAATCTAACCTCGAATTTTAAAAGTTGAAAACATGCTCAACAGTAGTATGCATATGTAGATTATTCAATTACGAACCTAACGCAACTTGAACGGATCAAATCGGAGTTAAAACGGAGATTCTATGACTAAAACCAGGTTAGTGGCAAAACTGTAAATAGGTGAAAACGTATTTTGGATCTAAACCAAAGAAACTACGCTTTCTAAAGAAGATAACGTATCCTGGATTTGCACAATGGACTGCAGGTTCTATAATCAGAAACCGAGGGGCTCTTTAGAATAAGTGCAGGGACGATGGGTTGAGATCCAAATAATTGTAATGGCCTTTTTGCAAAAGCGGCCGGTGAAGGGGTATCTTCTATTCTCGACCGTCGGATTAGATCTGTATGACCGAGATTAGAAGTAGGGAGAGAGAGAGAGAGAGGATGCCTGCCGAAACAGTGCCAAGGCAGGGGTCACGGCGGCGCCATGGCCGGAAGCTCGTCAGCGTAGGGTGATCGAGTGCTACGGCTGTCGCCCGGGTCCACATAAAGCAACAAAATTCCTAAAGCAACACTTACTTTCTCTGTTCATAAAAGATGTAATTCTCACTTTTTAAGGAGTCGAATAATTTAGAGTTCGACCAAAGTTATATAAGAAAATATTAATATTTAACTATCCTTAAATTAATTATGAAATGTATTTTCTAGCAAATCTAATTGAAGACATAAATATTAATATTATTTACTATAAACTTAGTCAAAGTTATGCTAGAATTGCATAAATCTCGTAGCTGTATTCTTTATGGACGGGGAGTACTAATTACTACCCCTAGGACATGTTAGTCAATCAACAGCCCATGTAGTAAGATTCAGCCCTGGCTTGGCATGCAACTCAACCAAGCACGGGCTTTGCATACCCCATTGCTTTTGGTGGCAAAGATGGGGGAGGGGGGAGTTGGAGGGGGGCCGGACCCCCATAACTTTACTATTTTTTCATTAAAACCTTTAACGGTAGCTAATTTACTATGTAATCGAAGGGTAAATGACTCCCTCAATGTTCCTTCTGAATCTTATTCCTGGCTTTGCATGGAGATTGGAGACGTGGCTAGGCAAGGCGGCCAGTGGCGCCCCCGACTAAGGTGAAGAGAGATGAGGCTAGACACCGTCTATAAGAGAGGGCAGCTAGCCATCAGTAGAAAGAACGCAGCTGCGTAGTGAACAACCTGTAATTGGGTTGTATGACCTGTGCAGTTGGTCAAATTCGGTTTAAACCGAATTTTCAATTCGGAATATTTCAAATTAAAAGTAGAAAAGTAGAAAACGGTCGAAAAATATCTAAACCGTTTTCAACTTTTACATTTGAAATACGAAACATCTAAAATGCGAAAGCAAAAACAGTAAAGTCGAACAAGAAAATACGGATTCGATCAGATTAAATATAGAAAACAATACGATTCAGTTCAGGATATTTCCGTTCCGTTTTCATCCTTACCCCCCAACGACACACCGCACCGGCGGGCGGCAACACAGATGCTCCCCAAGACTAGCAGTGACGTACGATGGCAAGACTATTTTTAACTTTTATATTACCTGCAAACCAAGATTGGTGTAGCTCTACTAGTAGCCAAAATAAAGCTGAGTTGTACAAATGGTTGGGAGGGGATTTCTGCTTGACAGCTTATTTAGGCAATTAAGGCTAAGTCCATCCAGTTTAATTTCTGATAATTAGTTTGTGTAATTTCAGTTGCATTGCACCGCGTTGAGGAAAAAAAAAAGAGAGAGACCACGGACGAGATGTGTTTTTCGCTGGTCTTTTATTATTCATTATCACCCCTGATTGGTTTGTGGGTCCGCCACTGCAGGCAGCGGACACAAGGGCTCTGTATCATGCTTTTTCCAGCTACAGGAAGCAGATACACAGTTTGTTTTTCCCCAGCAAATCGACTAAAATGAAACATCCTTTATGAGGTTATAACGGTGGACAAGTAGAGGCCATTCTAACATTGGAACTCTCTCCAAATCACAGCTACGGAACAAAAGCTTCAGCAAAAATTCACAGAAAAATGAAAATCTGATGTGATAAAAAAAAACTATCAGTCAAACTACATGTCATCCATCGAACAGGATGGACAAGGAATATTTTCCCCCTGCAACTTCGCGCATGTCTGAACTGAACACTACTTTCACTCTCAACAGCAACACATTCAGCAATCAGCAGCAATACAATAGAACATTATTAGCATAGTTCCTCGGCTAGGACATGGATCATATTATCTTAAACCAATTAATTAAGGGCACTAATTAACTTAACAACATCAGTCGGGCATGCTTTCTACAAGATGATGGCATTAATTAATGAACTAACCTAGTGCACACATAAAGAATATAGCTAGTAGACAACGTAGATTAAATCAAATAGCTAGTTAATACTCACTTGTCCCTGAATAAATCAACTTTTGCAGTTGTCCCATACCATACTTAAAAAAGTTTGGCAAAATTTAATGAATATAATTAGATACAACATGAAATATGTTTTCATACCATACTTTTATGTGTCATAGATGTTAATAAAATTGGCAAACTTGGGAAAATTTGACATAGGAAAATTCTAAAAATTGATTTGTGTCCCATACCGAGATGTGCAGTTGGGATGACAACAATAATAATCTATGCCCTTCAATGATATGTGTATACCAACTGCCCCTAGCAGCTTTTTGAAGATGGACCCGAAATGACCAAAACAAGATAAGTAGAAGCTAACAAGTTTGCTATGCTTCTTATAGATACCTTACAGGAAAAAAAAACATAATCCACTATCAATGAACTATTGAAGCACCACATATGCGTACTGCATAGGGTAGGAAGCAACTGATTATTAACCTACCATCATCAGGCCATGATGATAACTGAAAAATCCTCAGTGGCTATAACATTCTACTGCAAACATATGGCATAGTAAGCTGACACAGATATAGACAGATTTTAACCAATTGACTGTCACTGCTACATCTGTCCTACAAACGCAAGGGAATTAAGTTTAAGTTTGTCTCGGACAAGTTTATAGATAAGAATATCAACATCTACCACATGACCACATCAATCAAAGAGGTAAATCATAAATATATATTTCACAATAACTTATCTAATGAAATGATGCTGATTTGATATTGTAAATCTAGCTGCTCTTTTCTATAAACTTGGTCAAATTAAGGGAAGTTAGACTTAGGACAAAACTCAAATTCCTTTCATTTCAAGACAGGTAAGGAATGGTCTAACTGGCAAGAGATAGTGCATTTTTTTAGAACACTGATGCATATGGCAACTGTGAAGATTGGAAAATGATTGCAGCATGAGTAAGAACATAAAAGAAGTGATGATCTTGCAAACTGTGACACATGGTTAAAGAAGAATAAAGTAATGCAACTTTCTGATGCCAATGCCGATTCTTCCACAACAGCTTCATTTTTTAAGAGAGATACTAATGTTGGGCATAGTCACAAACTCATAATTTAATTGGTTGCCACGAGAGATGACAAGCTATTAGCACACACATAAAAGCATAGCTAAATAGCTAATAGACCACACAGGTAGATAGATAGATAGATAGACCTGAAATGACCACAACAACAAAAGCAAGAGCTAATAAGTTTACTATGTTGCTGATATCCACCTTTTGCGGAAAAAGTAATCCACTATCCACTATATTATAAACAAAATATGGAAGCTGGATCGGTACGCAGAGAAAAGATGATTAATAATCCACAATAAGGACACCGTCACATGATGCGGACCAGGACTGGTGGTATAATCAACATAAATCCAACACAAACAAGTTGCTCTTATCAAGACTAATCCAACATTCCCATGTTTTATTTGCAAAGACACAAGATAAACATACATACTGCAACAGGCTAACAGCAAAAGCACATGATAGTTTCTCATAACTTGATTTCAGTTGTAGCTTACTAGCTTAGATGGAACATAAAACAAAATATCATCATATAGCACAGATGCGTATGATAGGTAGCAACTCATTAATCATCAGTCAACATAACTTAAACATCCTCAGGGGTTATAACTTACTGCAAACATATAGCATAATAAAGAAAGACACACATAGATTTGAACTGGTTGACTCGTCACTACATCCTACAAACAAGGGATTTGAGTTTGTCCTGAGTCAACCATCCTATGTTTGAACAAGCTAATAGAGAAGAATATTAACATGTACCACATCAATCAAAAAGGTCAAAAAGGTAAGTTCTAGAAGAACAGAATGAAGGGCTGATCTTGCAATGTTCCACGACGGAAACACATGCTTATAAAAGAATAAAGTAATGCTACCTTCTGATGCTCAGTATTGATATTTCCATGAATAAGTAACGCACAAGAATGTCCGCACAACCCACAACCCAGGAAGATAGGAAAGCTTACCATTATATATTATAGATAGATACCAATGGCAGGTACTCGTAATAAACTAACTTACCAACATCAGTCATAGTTTAATTGGTTGTTACAAGATCCGATAAGCATTATTAATAAACAACACCATCACTACATAACTTAGTCCACACATAAATAAAGCATAGCTAAATAGATCACATATAGACACAGCCAGCTTTCAGCATCTCACCAAGTTGAAACAAACACCTCGTCTCAGTCCTCCATGGGTCCAGCCAGGGCAAATTCATCATCCTCGTCCTCTGCGACGACACCATCCATGCGTCCAAAAGCCTGGGCAAATACATCATCCTCGTCCTCTGAGACAACACCATCCATGGGTCCAAACGCCAGGGCAAAATCATCATCCTCCCCCTCCGGGATGTAGTTATCCACCTCCGCGTAGCCCTTCTCCTCGACCTCTGTGCGCACCCAGGCGTGGAATTTCTCCATCCTGGCGGCGAAAAACTTGGACATTGCGACGAGGTCCTGCTGGACCTTTGTGCTCCTCTCGACGAGGTCCTGGGAGAAGGCAGGGTTGTTGATCAACCGGGCGTAGTGCTCATCGGGGTCCTCGAAGACCTCCGGCTTCCAGGACGAGACGAGGTCAACAAACTCCTGCCTCAGCCTCAGACCACCTTCCTTGCCATTGCCAGCAGTGTCTGCTTCCGCGGCCACCGCCAAGGTCACATCACCAGCGTGCTTCTCCATCTTGGTGACGCCTCCCGCCGCCGATGCAGCAGCACCAGGCTTCTTCGCCTCGAAGGAGGCGGCCGCCGCCTTCAACTTGGAGAGATTCTTCACCGGACGAACCTTGCCCACCTTCCTCCCGGTCGCCACCGTATTCTTCGGTACGCGAAGGTCACCGGACCAGATCCCCGCCTCCTTCTTCACCCGATGGCCCTTGACCGCCTCCCTCCCGGTCGCCACCGCATCCTTCGGCACGCAAACCTCAACGGACCAATTCCCCGCCTCCTTCGCGTCCCTGGTTTTGTACTCGCACCGCATCGGCAGATCCCCCCCGCAGGATGCGCCCTCGTCGATGGATCTGCTCCGCCGCGCCGCCTTAACGCTCGTGGTGCCGCGATTCATCGCCACCCTCGCCTGATCTCACTCTCAAGGATCTCACCGACGATTTGGGGACGGATGCTTACAATTTTGGAACCCTAGGTTTCGATCGGGTCAAGCGGCGGCGGCGCGTCTCCACATATATATGAGGGTGAGGGGGCAGTCGGGCAGAGGCGTTCGGTCGGACTCGGGCTGGGCTCGAAGCCAACACCGCGAGATAGTTTATCAGAAAACGAAGGCCTTTTTGAAAGGGATATTTAACTTTTTTTATAGGGATATTTAACTTTCTTTTGATATCCTCGTGGATTGCACTCTTCCGTTTGCCAGTTTTATGTGTGCATCTAACGTTTTTGTCACTTTCGATCACGTGGCACACCAAGCGATCCTATAGGAACCCTCCCGCGGCATGAGAAAAGACAATTTTGCCCCTGTCTCCTTCTGTCTTATGGGCCCAGTGCCGGTCCCCACTCTCTTCCCATGCGACAGTGCAAGTGGCGGCGAGCTATTCTTGACCACCACCACACTTTTCCCCGTGCCACCGGCGGCCTTCTTCTTGCTCGCCTCCCTTGGCCGCTCCTCTCCCGCTGCTCCACACTTCCATGACGACGAGCCGTGCTCTTTACCCACCTCCTCTCCATCCTCCATCATGGTTAGGGGTGATGATGCAAGCACGGTAAGGTTCGCCATGCCCTCGCATGCAACGGGCCTGTGCCATCTCCTGCACCACCGTCGTCGATGTAGCGTGCCTTGCCACGGACCGCAGCGCCCTCACCGCTTTGTCCTTGGCCACCTCCAACACTCCCATGACCGCCACCTCCGCGCCTCGGATGCGCGAAATAAAGACATAGGGAGAAATAGCGGGGAACGGTGACCTCACCTAGGGTTTCCTCGGCGGCGGAGAGGGAACAGGGCTGACGCGGTGCTCGACGAGGCGGGCGACGGTTTCCTGCGAAATCCGGCGAGGGTCAACGGGGCTTAAAGAGCGACAGAGATCAAAAGGGGTGGGCTAGAAAGCTTATTCACCTTGTAATGAAGGGCGGCAAAGGCACGGATACGGTGCAGGGCTTCCAATGGCGGACGCGACGATGGCGGCTTGGACCTCGAGTCGGCGAGTTCCAAAACCGGGACTACGGCTCAGGCTAGGGCTAAGGCAGCTGCGCTAGGGTTTGCTAGGGGCGGCGCGAACTCGAGCTCGGGTTATATAGGGTCGAGCTGCGTGGGGAACACGCCAAATCCCAGGATACGCGGGATCGGCGGCGGCCGGTAGAAGCAGAGTCCCTGTTGGGGACGAGAGGTAGGAGATGACGCTGACCAATGGGTCCCACCGGTCAGTGGAAGAAAAGCACAGGGCCGGCTGGTCAATGAAACAGGGAGGGAGGCGGCGCTGCGCCAATCGGCGGGCTGGCCACGAGGAGAGAAGGGAAAGAGAAACAGACCGCCTGGGCTGAGCGGGGAAAGGAAGGGAGTGGAAGAGAAACCGAGCTGGGCTGAGAGAAAGAAGAGCAGGCCGGGTTGAGCAGCCACCTGGGCCAAAAGAGAGAGGAGGATTTCCATTTTCTTTTTCTTTTCCTTTCTTTTCAAACCATTTTCAAATGAGTTTTGAATTTCTGTTTTGAATTTTGAATCAAACCACTCAATACAAAAATAATATGCCACAGCATGTATGCACACTCATGTTGCTGCCTTATGATGAATTTTTAATTTAATGAAAAATATTATTTTCCTTGTTTCATGAGCACCAAAAATTAAAGCATTTTAATTCTATGTTTAAAACTACAAATTTTAGGGTGTTACATTATCAACTAAGAGAAACATGTACTGCACTTCAGGAAACTGTAAAATATAGCTGTGAGATATTATTCCTTGACTATCAGCTCTCTCGGCAAACATCCTAAGTCCCCCCTAGGTATTCAAATGATTGAGGTGTTGCTGCTACTTAACTATATATGCAGAGAAAGCCGTTTACAATGGAAACTTCTGAAAATTTATTTTGGCCTCCATGCAACTGAAAAAACCTTCGCCTGTTATAACGTTGCCTTATCAATTCTTGAGACGCCTTATCAATTCTCGATACTACAGTACAAATGAATTAGATTACAGGACATATTTAGATTTCTAATATCCAGTCTTTAAAATAGCATATTAGTGCAACTTTACCTCTTCATGTGCAGAGGCTGGTGCAACTAGATGTCGTTTGTGAGGTTATTTTGTGGGCTTGTACAGTTTTTATCTGGGAGGCTATTTTGTAACTTTACCTCTTCGATTTCTATTTTGACAGCAATACAAATTCTACATGCCTTTGCCTATTTTGCATGACCATATTGTCATACTTTTACTATCTTGCATGTGGAAAGTATCGGGTACCTTTGAGGAAGCAATCTTCGAACCATTCTGGAAATATGTTACCTTCTAATTTATTTATCTGGTGTTCTGCAATATATTGCTGTCTTCCAACACTGTTAACTATTTTTATACAACAAAAAATTATGAGTTTGATCACACAGATTCGGATGGGTGTGGCTAATCTGGACGGCGCCAGTCGACAAAGCTAATGAGGTGAACTGACTATATCTGTGCAAATAATTGAACTGATGTCATAGTTCTTGGTTCTCATCAACTCCTAGGAGTTAGTAGGCATCCTCTTGTCGGCGGCAAGGGGATCGAAATGCTAATGGCTGTGCAGCCAAACAATCCATATAACTAGCTTTGGAATATTCCAGTTTCTATCTTGCATCTTTGGATATAGTCTGTTGCCTCTGCATCATAGGATAAGATACAGATATTGAAATAACAGCAATACTTGGTTCTTTTACGCTCCAAGGATCTATTATGCACCCAAAGAACACAGCATCCCAACAATAGACAGTTTGGTTGTTCTGCATTTTTTTCCAAAGGAAACTGTATGAGGTCCATCTGCAGTATGTAATAGACCAAGGATTATGAACCCCAAATATTATTTTTTTCTGTATATACACCTTCTGAACCCTGTTTAATGCTAATTCAATGCATGGTGTTGGCCTGTGGTGTACATGTTTAGTGCACAGGGTATAATCAGATATACTATATGGTGGTGCAAGGATTAGTATGGCATGTAGTGTGGCTGCACTTCTTTCTAACCGCAACAGCCCTATCCGAGAAAAGAAATCTGCGAAGGCAGGAAATAAACATACAGTAGAAGCTACTGGATGACACAGAAGGAACCTCAAAGGTTGATGAGGAACCTGCCCCTGAGTGCAAGAGGGCCTCTGAATGTGCAGCCCGATCTGAGAAAAAGAAATCTGCAAAGGCATGAAATAAACATACAATAGAAGCTACTGCTGATGACACAGAAGGAACCTTAAAGGTTGACGAGGAACCTGCCCTGACTATCCCAGTTGCACGAGTTTTCCCAGGTAAATCCCTTTGCTGCTGTGCTCTGTACTGCTGACATGTAATGTCAATGCTGTAACTACATATGCCTTTCTAGCAATCCTTAAATGGTTTTCAGTATGTGGATATATTTGTCATTTTGGCCATGTGATGTGCTTCTATGGGTGTAACCTTATCTTGTTGTTTTAGGCTGAAGTTGGTGATGCCCATGCCCCTGTAGAGGGCGTGCTGAACTGCTGGTGAGGAAGACCGTGATATTGTGGATGGCAAAGATGAACTGCCTGATGTGCCATTAATCAAGGCTCCAAGTAATTAACAGTTCTTTTTTTTTTCTCGGATACAGATCTGTGATAACAGTGCATTCTAAAAGAATATCCTTTTTCTGAAGACATTTCTTTTTTTTTACATGAACTGTAGTCAATAAAATTTCGTGTCACAAGCAATTATGCTGCCGATTCTTTCAGCCATCTGACATGATCAACATAAAACTTTGTTTTATTTTTAGATTTGTGTAGTCATCAAATGAAGAAAAATTTGTCCTCAACAATTTTTATAGTATTTCTTCAAAAAAAAACAAGTTTAATAGTATTGAGCCAGTCATGAACTATTGTGCTTAATGTATTTTCAATCAGTCACCTTTTTTATATTTTGGTTGTGCATTGTCATGCTTTATGTATTGCCTTGGCTTAATGTACTTTGTTTGCTGCAGGTTTTGTTTGCCAATGTTTGCTTACAGAGCAATCAGACTGCATTTTGGTACTTCTGGTTGGTAACAAAGTTTTACTTTACAAACAATTGTACTTCTGGAGTTCTGGTTGGTAACAAAAGCATTGCTTTTGATGAGGACTGGAATATGGTAGGCACATATGTTCTTAATTTGTCAACATTGTGTGAATATTGTATTTTTATTATTTCCAGAAAGTGGTAATTGGTGCCAAGATCAGTAACTGTGCATGTGTTAATTTTGTAAAGGTTTGTCTGAGCATGTTATTTAGCAATTCTGATTTAAGTTGGCCGAAGCATCACGTAATATTGGAGTTGTAATCCACCTCTTCATTATACCTTTTCATTATCTTTAGTCCAAACTTTCTTGCAATACCCTGAGGTTGCCATTTTTCACTTTGATTTCAGGACAGAGCCAATATGAAGCTCTCAATGCACGTCCAAATCAAGTTGAACATGATCTTCATATGTGCTATGAGGAAGCGCAAAAACAAGCTGAGGGATCTAAAGATTACTGCTTGCTATACTTCCAGATAAAATGGTGGCTTATATTGTAATATTTCTAAGCAGAGGAAATGTTAAAAGGATCCGCAAGAAGGATATTAGTCTTGTGTCTTAGTGTTACCAAAAGTCAATGGTCTTAAAGAAAACTGATGAGATATTTGAAAATATTGCTAACTAAAATCAATGCCAAGGATAATCCGACTAGGCTTCTTCATGTGTTCTTTCATAAGTTTTTTTTTATCATCATGATATGATATGCCCACAACCTCCATAGTATAGAGGAAAGAACTCAGTATTAATGATGTATGAAAATGGTTAGCAATTGTTTTGAACATGCCAACAATTGTATTTAGTGATGATTTTACTTGTGCTGCATCTTTAGATTCTTCTGCCTTTTCCATTCCTAAGTTTCTACTTAATGAAAAGGCAGAACACCTGCCGATCTTGCTCTAAAAATTCCATGAACTTATTCCATTATGTTGTTTATGGTATCCTATTTTGACTGTCATCTTGTTTACTTCTTTTTTTTTCTTTATCAAAAAAAAAGTTGTAGGCACAACGGTTGATAGGGAGATCTACCAACCAACATAGTTTAGTTTCTTTCTGTAGACTTGCTAGCACCCGGACGTCCGATTCGGAACGTTAGCGTCAGACGATACCCGCTTAGCGAGCGATTGAGCACCCCTGTGCGTCGGGCTTGCGAGCGCCGCAGCAGTGGGCTCGTGCCGCCCCGGACGTTGCCCGCGCTGCTGGCCACTTCCCACGCACATCCCATGTACAACCCTCAATCTATTTTTAAAACATCTAGATGCAACAGCTGCAACATACAAAAGGATACAGATGAAACATGCGTTTGAAACGCTTGAAAAACATTGCAAACATATACGACATCCAAATGAAATACTTGCAACAGACGTATGAAACACCTGAAACACTTAAAAAAATATGCTTGCAATATGCATGTATATGCAACTTCCAGATCTAGTTTTGCAACATCCAGATAAAAATACTTGCAACATACATCTGATACAGATGAAACATTTGGAACATACACTTGAAACATATATGTATAGCCATTGCAACATGCGTAACATCCCGATCTACTTTTGCAACACCGATACGAAACACTTGCAACATACCTCTAGAACATTTGAAATACCTAAAACATATATTTGTAACATATGCTTTCAGCGCAACATCTCCTTGATGCTTGGGAATTGAGGCTCTTCGGCGTGTGGAGTTACCTATGTAGAGCTCGTTGGTGGCTGTAGAATAGAGGGAATCACCACACACCCAATGTGGGTGGAGAGCCTTTCATATATAGGGCCAATTAGGCACACATGACAAGTACAAATATAGGAGGCTATTACCTGTACAAGGAAGCTATCCTAATGTAAGGAAACTAGGCTATACATAGCAACTAGCCTATCTAGGGGATCTCTCTAATGATCCTGATATATACATATCCTAATACCCGCCCTCAGTCACAGCGGGAGAGTCACGGACGCACAGACTGGTTTGGAAATCAGTGTAGAGCTGGACTGGTAGACCCTTTGTCATGATGTCTGCGAATTGGTACGCGGAGGGAACATGAAGAACTCAGAACTGTCCTAGAGCAACCTTCTCGCGGACGAAGTGGATGTCAATCTCGATGTGCTTCGTGCGGCGATGGTGGACGGGGTTGGCAGTCATGTAGACAGTGCTCACGTTGTCACAATGAGCGGTCATCTCACGATCGCCGCGATGGGATCGAGATGTGGAGTTCTGGAGCGGTGACGCACGACCAGCGACAGACTCGGCCACAACATGGGCCACTGCACGGTACTCTGCTTTGGCACTGGAGCTAGACACCGTCGTCTGGCGCTTAGAGGACCAAGACACCAGGTTGTCGCCGAGGTAGATGCAGAAGCCGGAGGTGGAGCGGCGCGTGTCGGGGCAGCCGACCCAGTCAACGTCAGAGTAGGCAGTGAGCTGGTCGATGGCGCCGGTGCCCAAGTGCAGGCCGGACGATAGGGAGCCCTTGACGTACCGCAGGATGCGCTTGATCAGCGCAAGGTGCGGCTCGTGGGGGTCGTGCATGAAGAGGTAGACCTGCTGGACGGCATAGGCCAGGTCTGACCTCGTCAGGGTGAGGTACTGGAGCGCACCAGCAAGGCGTCTGTACTCCGAGGGGTCAGCGAGCGCAGCGCCCTCTGTGGCGGACAACTTGGTCCGGGCATCCACGGGGGTAGCCGTCGAGTGGCACTCAGACATGCCGGCACGCTAGAGAAGATCCACAGCATACTGCCGCTGGGAAAGGAACAGCCCACGGCTGTCCCGAGTCACCGAGATGCCGAGGAAGTGGTGCAGGTCGCCGAGGTCCGTCATGGCGAACTCTGAGCGGAGGCGCGTGGTGACGTGCTGGAGAAGGGCCGGCGACGACGCGGTGACAATGATGTCATCGACGTAGAGAAGGAGGTAGGCCAGCGCGTCGCCAACTTTGTAGACGAACAGGGAGGCATCCAACTTGGAGGGGGTGAAGCCAATGCTGCGGATGAACGTGGTGAAGCGTTGGTTCCAAGCACGCGGCACCTGCTTGAGTCCATACAAGGACTTCGCAGCAGCGAGCGGTCGAGGCGCCAAATTCGATGAAGCCGGACGGCGCTTTCGCGATGAACCGTCTTGTCGAGGTGGCCGTGAAGGAAGGCGTTCTTCATGTCAAGCTGGCGGATAGGCCACTCCCGAGACGCAGCGATGCTGAGAACAGTGCGGATTGTGGCCGGCTTGACCACCGGACTAAATGTCTCGTCGTAGTCGACGCCGGCCTGCTGGGAGAAGCCACGGACGACCCAGCACGCCTTGTGCCGGGCGAGGGAGCCGTCGGCGTGAAACTTGTGCTTGAACAGTCACTTTCCAGTGACGATGTTCGCACCAGGCGGGCGAGGGACAAGGCGCCAAGTGGCATTGTCGATCAGCGCCTTGTGTTCTTCCGCTATCGCAGCGCGCCAATTGGGATCGGCGAGTGCGCTGCGATAGTTCGCCGGGAGGGGCGAGGCAGCGGAGGCAGAGAATCCAAAGCGCTCGACGGTGCGGAGACTGCCGGTCTGTGAGCACATCACAGGCCGCGTGGTAGCCCGAGGAGCTGCTGCACCAGGGCCAGCAGCAGTTGCTGGTGCTGCTGGAGGCGTAGCAGGGGGCACCAGTGATGCTGGAGGTGCAGCAGCACCTGCTGCGGCCACTGGAGCTGCTGCTTGGTCGGTCGGCACTGCAGGATGCCGGGCACGGCGAGTGACCACTGGTTGAAGTTGGGGTGGTTCAGCTCCAAGGTCACCGGGACATGGGATTTGACGGAAATTGTCGCGTAGGGGGCGACAAGGATGGCGGGGCGGAGATGGAGTCCGCAGCCGGTAGGGTTCCAGAGGGGTGGGAGGTACTAGTGGCAGAGGAGGCCGACATTGGGGGCCCGGGAAGGGAGAGCCGCTGGGGAAGAAAAGGTGCGGGAGTGAGAACAGCAGCCGGTGGAGAAAAGGTGCGGGAGGGAGGGAGAAAGGGAACTAGTTCTTTGATACCATGTAGAATAGAGGGAATCACCACACGCCCAATGTGGGTGGGAAGCCTTTCATATATAGGGCCAATTAGGCACACATGGCAAGTACAAATATAGGAGGCTATTACCTGTACAAGGAAGCTATCCTAATGTAAGGAAACTAGGCTATACATAGCAACTAGCCTATCTAGGGGATCTCTCTAATGATCCTGATATATACATATCCTAATAGTGGCGCAGAGCTCGCCGCTCCGGTAGAGAAGGGCGCAACAGGTTTGGTGGAGCAAGCCGTGGCGGGGTCACTCCAGTGGAGAAGGCAGACCGCACGCTTGAGAAAGCCGCAGTGGGCGGGAGACGCGGTGGAGAGAGAAAAATGGGCGGCCATGCGCGGGCAAGAGGTGCCATGCAGAGGGAGGAAGACGGGCAGCCGTGCTGGGACACCATGAAGAACACCGAGGTGGTGAGCTGTGGTGGGCAGCCTTCTGGAGAGGACGAGCAGACAAGAGGCTTCTGGAGAGGACGAGTGGACAAGAGGATACAATGTTGGACCGTTGGGCTGGCGTCGCGGCCTGCAAATGGCGGCGTCCAGACGATCAGACACCCGGGTGTAAGCATTTCCGTTCTTTCGTGCAGTCATCCTGCGATCTAGGTGAGATGTCTACAACATCACTGATAATTTGTGCACCTATCCCAAAGGATTGAGCCGACATATCTCGATATTCATGAAGTCACCACAAGTACATCGCTGTCGACGGAGACGTCACCTATCACTAAAAGCATACCACCGTTACATCCTAGAAATCAGTTCACCTGTCACCTTGTACTTGAATATTGCTGGAACAAACCGACCGCCAAAACATCCTGTTACCATTGGCGGAGCGTGGAAATGAAACAAGGGTGGGGGTGGGGGGGTTCAAAAATGTTTGGTATCAACTATACATAGGTTATGCTCTTTTATTATAACAAATTACTTCTGCAGCCTGTTATGTTTTCACTAAAAATGAATTCTATTCTTCTATATATATGCTCATCCTTGAACTTAAGCTAGATTTGTGGTGTAAACTTTAAAAATTGAAGCTCGTATGCAATAAGCAAATTCTATCTATTTTCCCACTAATAGCTAGCAGGCAGTAGCAAATTAGCAATACATGTACCAACTAGCTCCCTCTCTTCTACATCAACTAGAAAAGGATAGTTTATACAAGTGCAAGAAGGAAGAGGTGTGGGTGGGGGAGTGGGGGGGAGAGCCCAGGTTGGCCTTCGAGAGGCTCCGCCAGTGCTTGTTACGAGGGGGGACCTCATCTGGAACGCTCTTAGCGCCCTAATCCTCATTCTTAGATTTATGTTCGTGGTCATATGTAATCCCAACTTCTCTTCTACCCAAACACTATGGAAGAACTTTGTGATCGACCATCCGTACGAGAATGTCTTAGTCACATAGTAGGGGAAAAAAACTATGGAAGAGATCCGATGATTTTGACCTATTATTTTTTTATACTGTGATTGCGTTGAAAATTTTAAGGCTGCCGTAGCAACGCACGATCATCTGCTAGCAGTTTATAATTTATTAGAACGGAGTACTACTATGTCTAGACGGCGCATTGGACTCCATGAATTTAGGTTATGTTTGAAACACATGGCTAGTTACTAATTGAGACTAAAAATTAGCCCTAATTAGACATGGTTAACTAACTAGTTACATCATCTCCAAGAGTCCCCTATTTCTCTTCCTAATCCTTAGTTTTTAGTAAGATAACAAAAAAACCCTCTCCAACACTTCATAATCCATGCTCCTAAAATTTAGGCATAAAAAAGCATGCACTTATCCACTCAATATAGTCTGACTAGCAAGGAGATACGGCAGCAGCAGTGCAAAAAAGCACTCATCGGTTCAATAGTCTCGGTTCAATAGTCACTACTAAACATGCATAAAAAAGCATTCACTTATCCACTCAATATAGTCTGACTACCGAAGACCAAATATGCAAGACTGGCGAGATACTCAAGTTCCAAGCAATCTCTTCACAAAATAAAAACAAGGCCAAGGTACTTAAACGCGAACCGAGCGAACCAAAAGGACAGGAAGCTTCTCGTAGCGACCACCAGCAGCTTGAATCAAGTCTTGGTACACACCGATTTGTTTCTTTAGGTTCAAGATGTCATTGGTTTGCTTTTTCAGAGATTTCTTCCCTGCGTTGGCCTTATGCAGTGAGAAATAGGTCCGACGACAGGTCCCAATTCCATTCAATCTCTTGACGATTTCATCATTCCAATTGTTGATATTCCCATTCAGCGAATTGATGGTACGGGAGTAAGTAGTAAGCTCCTAAGTAAGGATGAGGCAAATAAATAAATAATAAATTGACATATTGTGAAAAAAAAATATGCTCAGTTATACAAAAGCAATAATAATAATATGGCAGGAGACGTTGTCAGATCCCATTGACAAATGAGCCAAGCACAGAGAATTACTCTCTTATTGTTTTGTTTGGGTTTCAGCTTCTATGCGCAACAAGACCTTGAAGGAAACCAGCAGAAAAACAAAATCAAAGGTGTGTTATCTAAACTTATCATCAACAATGGCTTCTCAGTTGTTCCTTGATTGCCCTTTAATTTTGAAGGATAATAAAACAGCCATTTTGCTTCAGACTACATTTTCATTACATAATATCTGAAATATTTGCAAACAACAAACATGTCGGATAACTTAATTCCATCAAGGAACTCTGGTTTCCGATAGTCAATTAAAGGTAAGCATAAAAACTCCTCCCTCATTATTAACTCTCTTGCAAATACAACTCTACCTGTTTAAGTAACCAGTACGCACCCTCACGCCCTTGCTAAGTCCAAATCCTCTACGATACAAAGTTTCCAAACTCACAAAAAATTGGAACTACAACTGGAAGAACCCAAACCTTACAAAAAACAACTATCAAAGGTTAATTTTTGTTTCCTATGTATTTTCATTTTCCTACATCCACGCTTTTATTAATTCCCTTATACATGCCAAACTCCGTATTACTGAATTCTATTCATCTCTCCAAACTTTTGATACAAAGATTCCAAACTCACAAAAAATTGGAACTCCAAATGGAAGAACCCACACCTTAAAAAACAACTATCAAAGGTTAATTTTTGTTTTCCATGTATTTTCATTTTCCTACATCCACGCTGCAATAATAATCCTAGCAGCCACTTTTTTGTTATTAGTTCCTTATACATGCCAAACTCCGTATTACTGAATTCTATTCATCTCTCTAAACTTTTAATTCTTCTTAATTCATACGAACCAGCCCATAAAATGTACAAAATAGCTCTATCAGTTTTACACACTACAACACCATAACGATCCACCAAAAAGGCTGTTCAATGCAGTTCAAATCTGTTACTCTGTTAGGAACCTACGAACTACCCTATTGTTGTAATCTTGGGATCAAATAATAGTGAACTCGCAGGAGAAATGGAATAAGAAAACAATTCAAGTTACTGGATTATGTATGCTCCAGGGCATATTCTTCTGAAATATGTCTGCTCTGGAATAAGAAAACAATTCAAGTTACTGGAATATGTATGCTCCAGGCCATAAAAATGAATGTCAGCATGGCAAATAATTCTTCAAGTTCATATGCATGAGGGAATGGGTACTGCAGGTGACATCATTTGTTTATTTATGCCATAATTCTTGTGAAGGGTAACATGATTTAAAATATTATTTTTTTTGCTATTATTTATTCTTCATTGGATTACAAAATCATCATAGAGAGAAAAAACATTTCACACATACTGTTGTTCCACGCATAGGTAAACATATGATACTGAAAAAATCATCACAAAGATCTTCGCTTTTGCATCTACAGGTTGTGCAGTTCTGTGCATTGCTGAGAATACTCATGGCCAATAACCCAAACAGACAGATTAAAAAAACCACTTTAATACTTATCCCATCGATCTGTATTTCCATTCTATCAGCCTATCTGATTGCTGCTCCTGCCACATTTCGAGCACAAGTAAGCACCTTTATAGTTCCTCCCCATAAACTAATAGGCCATGCATTTTTTAATATCGAATATTTTTTTGGCAACAAACTAACAATGCACCTCCCAAATTGTAATCTTCTCGAAGCCAAAAGGTTAATCTGTACATTTGCTGCCCTTCAATAAAATGGTTCAGTTACTGAAAGACACTCACCTTTGTTTTACAAAGCTTTGTACCTATATGACATTTAATGACTCTTGGTAGAGATGTGGGTGCATTAACTAATTTTCGTGGCAGAAATTTCACCACCAGGTGTCCCCATTAACTAATTTTAATCACAGGTGTTATAGCTTACTACTAATTTCCGTGGCATAAATTTGTAGGTGTTCTTGCTGCTCCTAAAGTCCAATTGTCAAACTATCATATTAATTCCTAACAATTTTGTTTCATCTTACTAGACAAAATTAGACATGTTTAGTTCAAAGAATTTTTAAGCACCATAATATCTCCATTCTCCACCCAGAACTGGTGCTGTCATTATGCAGAGGGATCAACTTATTTCATTTTACTGAAGGGCAGCAAATGTACAGACTAACCTTTTCTTCCCCTCTCCCTCCCTCAAATCCAGAACCAAATTACCCCAACTTCTACCAGATTTTCCTTCCTCCCTCAAATACAACGGAGCTGTGTCCATGTGTTACAACGGAAATCACAACTTGTTATGTGGTCAACTATATGATTTATGGTTCGACGATTTATTTAAGGGCTGTGTCGTTTGTTTTAGTACGTTCTAGAATTGGACTCAATACCGACATATGAATATATTTCTCCATGATACCAATATATAAATACTACTATGATGAACATCTTACTAATGCCTAAGTGTATTCAACATATGACATTCCATCAATGCATTTTGTTTTTCAAATCATGTGTTTGTCGCCACCTCGCCGGGCTTTCAAATCGAAGGATAACAGGAGATTGGAGGACAATAGGACTAACAAGCAGAAGGTACATTCCCAAATTACTAATTCCAATTCCAGTAAGGAAAAAAAACCCATGAAGGCATGAATGAATGATTCTATATCTTTGACAAAAAAAAATTTTGGTAGAAAGGGCAATAGGATTGCAGGATGTTGGAGCACAACAATAGGCAACAGAAGGTAAATTCAGAAATTCGCAATTCACCAATCCAACAATCCCCAATACCTCAAAGAATTACTGCCTTTGGGAAAACGAGAGAAGCAGCAAAGTACCTTGGCACTGAAGGCTATCCATGCATGCTAGGTGAGATTTCATTTGCCTCGCTAAAGGCTCTTCTAACCGAAACTTGTAGTATCGTGTCTATGAGATCTAGGAACTAGAGCTGTTTGGTAGACCTGCTGCATATATGGGCATGAGCATGTTGACTGAAAAATAGCATCGTCGAAAATGTATTGTAAACAAATTGCGATGGTAATAGCATGGACATGGTAGAGGCAAAGCTTGTGAACTATGAAGCGCAGCAGCAAGCTTTGCACTAGAACGAAGAGTAGGGAAATCGAACAAAGTAGGAAGGATGAACAATAGTTAGCACTTGGTCCAGTTTCTTCCTATGCAAAGAGAGAAGCCGCTCGCTCCGATCCCACATCCACGCCCCCCTAAGGTGACCGTGGCAGCCGACAGACGGCACGAGCGCTCAGGACTTGACGAGCACATGACGCTGAATCTATGATCTAGCTTTGAACAGGAAATCGAAATCTAAAAGGGAAGCCTCGAGCAGTCAAGGTACGACAGCGACAACACAACACGTACCACGTATGGATACACGAACACGATTGTAACTTACTGCTGCGACACCGTACAGCTCGAGATCGACTCCCCGGGGTGTGTCCGTGCTCGGTAAGATCCGATCGATCCCTTTCCCGCGAAAGGTAGGGATCGCTTCGAATTGCTCTGTGTAGAGCCTGTGTCCTTCCTGGGAGTATTGAGTCCCGAGCGCGCCTTTGACCGCGGTGCCGTGTGGCCATGGCAGAGGTTGAGAAATCCATGGCTGTTCGGGGAAGACGATTGCATAGGCAGATAGATAGATATGCTGAGTCATAAAGCAGAGAGAGAAGGAGAAGGTAGGACGTAGGAGAAGGTAGGTACTTCAGAAAAAAAATCTGCATTTTGTAGTTTCATATATACTATGATCAAAAGTAAAGATAAAAAAATTCATGTACCCTATACGCATCTATACGTATATATGCAGTTAGGTGTATGCATGTGTTCAGATGCGATCTCAAAACAAAGACAGGAGCTGGGCATGGAACATATATACGGCGGCATGGATCCATCTCGGCGGCAACATGTTTGACGATCGAAGTATACAGGCGTACCTGATCTCCTTGCTCACGACCACCTCGCCGACCACGCGTCCTCCTCGCGCGCGCGATCGTAGCGGCCGCGGGAGACGACGATCGCGGCAGGAGCGAGACGTATGCGACAGCGCCGGTGTACCCTGATCCTCGCTCGCGACAACCTCGGCGGCCGCGCGCGCGATCACCGCCTACTCGCCTCCTCCGCCGACCGCGGCAGGAGTAGCAGCGCCTCCTCTGCCTCCGTGCGTGTCCGGGAAGTTCCGTGATTTTTGGGCTGCATGACGTGGGTGTGGGGGAGAATGAGGAGATTTGATACACTCAATCCAGGCCCTCGATTGTGTAATGAGTAAGGAGAGAGAAGGCTTAGAGTGCATCTGGACAGTTCGTTTGAAATGTGTTGTTTTCCTGGGTATACTTTTTGGGGTGGACTTAGAGGGGACATCTCAGTGGAGGGTCGTTTTCTTGTGTGGACGTAGGAAAGAAAAGACGGTGCATTAGTAGGGTAGATTAAACTAGTGTCATAATTTGAAATGAACAGAGGAAAAAAACTCCAAGGAAGAAGAGTCTGTGTGGAAGAGGACGGAACGATGACAGCGCAATGGACGACGGACACTTTGGACAGGCCAGCCAATGAGCCAAGGCGGTGGCCGGTGGCTGGCTCTCATTCCGTATCCGTTCCGTTGTGTTTTGCAAACAGAAGCAGCCCTTATCTCGCGATATCTCCCCAGTGCAACGTGGTCAAACTTGCTTCTCTCTAGCTCTGTCACTATATGCAAGCAGGGCTCGATCATCTCGCGATTTCTCATTAGTCGCCACCGGTATGGTTTTGAAAGTATTACCAGTACTACTCTTATATTATTATTATTATTATATTTTTAGTATAATTAACGAGGCACCCGGCTCCCAACCCCACCAGACGTCACTGGCTCACGGGCCCCACGGACACGTATACATAGTAAAAAAAAACCAGGTCTCGTGTTTCTAGAGCAAGGCAACGAGAGCATAGACTTGAGATACGCGCGGAACAGGACGATTGTTTCAAAAAAAAAAAAGTGCGGCCCAGCAGGCAGGCCGGCCGGCCAGTTTCATTTCATCCATGGGGCGATTTTCCATGTACCCCTCCAGGGCACTGAGGGCGTGATTAGTTGCTCTGGCATTGGTGATCCAGGATGGAGGGCCTGTGCAGGCTCTTCCTAGCCATGATGGAAGCATGCAAGTGGGTGTGTTTGGTTGCAACCGAGTACAGGATACCGGATGAGTAGCGTCGTGTTTGGTTCCCCGTTTGCACCGTTTCGGTGTATGAACTGGTGATTCCAGTTCTTATTTGGTTGGCCGCATTGCCCCAGGTCTGAGTACCCATGTATGAGTTTGGTGTGGTTACCACCAGTTATTGCAGAATGAAGAAGAATAGAAGGAAACAGATATAACTTTGCCTCAGTTCAACAAGCTTGGCATTGACAATGACCTTGGAGCTTCTAATGACATAAACATGACAATAGTACTCCCAGCAAATCATGAACAAGGGCGTGATTGGTTGCCCAAAAATCACAGTTCCTCACAAGTCATTGTCTCCACATGTTTTCATGGCATTTTGAAACCATCACAGGCAATATGAAACAATTAGAGGCACCTACAACAATGCTTAGCAATGAAAAACTCAAGCATCGTCAAAATAAACGACCGAACCAAAGCAATAGCCGGTAACCAAGTATTTTAGGGCTTCATTGGTTGACCGAAGAACTACAAGGAGGCATTTTAGGGCATAGACCCCATGCTACTTTCCCCTACAGGCAACTTACCAAGCCATGGCATTTTGAGCATCACAAACAGTTATAGCAACGAGCAAGAACGAACCACAAGAGCACCAGCAATAGAAAACATTGCACCACAGCCACAACAAATAACACCGGTTTGTTGCTGAGCACCTTTGGTGGAGGATTGACAAAAACTTTATCATCTTCACAACCCATGAACTCTAAGCATGATGCTTCCGCCTCTTCTTTGTTAGGGAAGCTCTTGTAGCTATTGTTTTTAAAATCAGTTACCTGGGCATTGCATCTAGCCCAAGTTGAATATACCCCAGGTACTCTTCCACGGTACACAACATACCAAGCCATTTGCCCCTTAAAAACACATAAAAATAAGTATAAGATGTTGACAAAATGAAGGGTAGTTCAATCGATTTGCCTCAGATTTAATTGCCTTTTCATTTGACCTTGAACTTAGAGCTTAAGAAACATAGACAACAGCAAACCTCAAACAGATTGTAGAAAACCAAGATCATGACAGGAATGAAACCATGAGAGGCATCCAGCCCAGCCATCAGATCATTAGAATTGTCCAGCTGTTGCTTGGGAATGGATGTCTCACATGGTTTGATTACAGCCATGAGAAGCATAAGCAGAAGATAGAAGAAACAATGTTCCAGTACCTCACAAGTCCAAGGTCAACAATGTGCATAATCCATTACTCAAACTGGCACTGTTATCTTCATAGGCATGAAAAGGATCTCACAATTGTATCAGCCTCAGTAAAAAACTGCAATCATCCTAGGTGGCAAATAAGAACACAAATTGCTAAGGCAAGTTCATGACTCCCATGGAACCGTGGGACACGTCCATCCTAGCCATCCGGTAGGCATGCCTAAAATAGTTGTTTGGGAATGGATGTATCCCACGGTTTAATGAAAGACATGAGAAAACACAAGCAGACAATAAAGCAACAACATGAATAATACCCACAGCCACCTCAAATTGCTATAGTTTGCATCATCGGCCAAATAGGAACTTCTACAAGAACAATAACAGCATCTGAAATATATCAGGAGAACTGACAATCAAAGCTATTTTAGGACTCAGATCAACTAAGTGATAATCCATCACCCTTTGTTAATGTCTACACCACACAGATCAACAAAGCCTCACATCCATCACCATGGCTCCTATGCTATTCCAGACTAGGTGCAGCCTTGGTTAGGCGGCAAATGGTTCTTTGTAGCATCAGTTGAGATAAGTGCTACACATCAAAATACTTCCTATAGCATAAGACAGTTAGCATGGCTATATGCAAAAGTGGAGAGGCCAGCTAGTATGCATCTAAGCAAAGTAGGTTGTGCTCAGGTAGGTCCTAAGCCACAGGATCCTATGAGCCTCTGTCATCTGAACAAAGCAAAGTCCCTCAACCTTGTTCTTCAGTAGGTAAACCAAGGCAAACATGAGTGCCTCCTGTGAGTACCCAGGGCAGTCCATAACACAGCCATAAAGATCCTGATGCACCTCATTGTGCTATGGAGTCTTGAGGGCATCTCCTATAGACTCCACAGCCTTGATCATTCCATTCATGAGGTCTATTTTCTCTAGGGCAAGCTTCCTTCTCTTGCCACCCCTTTCCTCCTGGCCCTTGGCATCAGAACCCTTAGAGCCTTCCATACCAAAAGGAGTTCCCTTTCCAGACTCAGCCTCTGTGCCACCTAAGTCAGTGTTGTCCTCAACGATATCAATATCACCTTGGCCAATGTCGGTTGGAGTACCTAGAGGCTCATTTGAGCCCATTGCATACCTGCCTGTTGCCTGGTTACCACCAAAGATGGCCTCCATCTAAACATAGTTCTCTATTAGTGTGTTCAAGAACTTAGCATCAGCAGGATAGTCCTAGTTAGTGAAACAGATGTAACTATTAGACATAGGGGAGCAAAACAAAAGAGAAGGGATAGCTTAGGTGTTATCCAAATAGTTTCTAACCTTGGTGTGGCCTAGCAGGTGTTCATCATCAAGTACTATCATATGGTGGTCCTTATCCCACAGAGCACCACTCAAATCCTTGAGCCTAACAACCTTAACCCACCTTTGCCTCCACTTTCTCAGGTGATTGTAAATCTGCTGGGTGGTCACATTGACCCTAGCAAACTCAGAGACCATGAGTACAACCTACCTAACATGTACCTCCTTGAACCCTTTCTCAGTTTTGACCCCCTGCCCTACCAGATCATGGAACCTCCTAAGCATGAACCTGGACTGGATAGGACTCCAGTGCATAGGGCCATTGGGCTGAGGGGCTACTTGGTTGCCATCATCAGCAGCAACTACCCCATCCTGTTCCACCACATTGTCCTCACCACCAATGTTAACAACCTGGTTAGGCACATTGTCCATTTCCTATCCACAACCAGTACGTAAGGAAAACAAATTGCATGGTATGAAATACAAGTTGAACAGATCAAATAGGTAGAAAAGGAATAGGTACTACATCATTACAAAGTGCCATAGGTCTCAGTAAAAATACAAGTTTCTCCAATGCTACTAAATAGTACACACACCATGCCACTACACCCTAGAATTCCCCCTGTTTTGCCACATCTGTGCAGCCCATGTCTCCCTCTGTTGTGCCCAGGTACCATTGTCAGGGACATGATCTGGTTGTGAGGCATTATCATTGATGTTAGGTGTCCATGTGGATTCAGTAGGCACATGCTCGTCCTGCCCATGCCTGAGGATCCAATTGTGAAGAATACAACAGGCTAGAACAAGCTTAACTTGGGTCTTGTATGGGTGGAAAGGTTTGTTGTCCAATATCCTGAATCTATTCTTTAGAGCCCCAAAAGCCCTCTCAACTGTTACTCTAAGAGACGAAAGCCTTAGATTAAAAAGCTCTCTTTGATTTTGAGGTCGGTTTGAACCAAACTCCCTCAAATGGTACCTTGTGGCACGAAATGGTAGCAAAAAACTAGGCCTCACTGTATAGACAGCATCGACAAGATAGAATTTACCTAAAAATTAGCAGATAGGAACATGTTTTAGTAGTTTCATTTAGGATTAAGCAAAGTGTCAAAGTTTTTTTTGGTTTGGATGATACCTGGTGGCACTCTAAGGCCATCATCTCTTTCAAGAGCATCAGACAAGATAAGAGCATCATGTGTAGATCCCTCCCAACCAGCAAGCACATAGGTGAATCTGAGGTCAAAGTCCACGGCTGCCAACATATTTTGTGTGATGGTGTGCTTCCTACCTCTAAAGGCAGCTTGCATCTTCACAGGCACTCTAGCTAATACATGAGTACCATCAATTGCTCCTATGCAGTCCTAATTAGAAAAAACATAAGTGCAAGTGAACATTGACACTAAATTGATAATGCATGAGACCTATGTATGACAAGTTATGGATACCAACCTTGAAATAGGGGTACCACCTTCTGCTCCCAAGGATCCTAGGATGGACATTGGTAGAAGGAGGGACAATCAATTCATTCCTCAGCTCTCCTACCGCATATAACACCTTCTGGAAGAACCTACTAATTGTCTCTGCGGACCTCCTAAAGGTAAGGTCAACCACCCTAAACCTCTCATTGTGACCAACAACATGCAAGAACATGGCTACTTGTTCTTCAACAGATGCATGTATGTTGTCAGTGACAAGCTCTCTACTACGGAAAAGGTCACAAAGTTTGAAAAAGGGGCCCTCCTCATTCTAAGAAGGTTGACACAGTGCACATCATCAGTTTCATAGATGTATCTAAGGTTGTTCATCCTCTGTATGTCCCTTTTAGCCAAGGGACCATAGGTGACTGAGCGCGAATCTTCAACTCTCCTCCTAAACCACATGAAAACCCAAGCCGCCACTGCAACAACCACAGCAGCGGCAGCCCTTCACCTAGCTTCAAATGCCATGTCTACCACAACAGGATGGAGGGCAACATTAGAAAGCGAGCATGCAACATGGGTGTGTACTGCTTAGCAAGCAAAAAATCAGACAAAATGAACAAGGAAAGACACGGTTGCCACACCAAAGGGTGCTCCTCCAGTGTATACTGTTACCCAATCAACATCATTGACCTCTAGGCACTTTGCTCAGTGTGTACAACAAAATAGGCATCAGCATGTACAAGATCTACACAAAACATGAGGTATAAACCAAATATGAAGCATCATGTACAGATCTGAGCTAGGAACAGGTAAATCAGGTATAGCATCGTACAGATCTGAGGATGTCAAACCAAGAACCCTGATTTCTTGGCATTTCAAGCAAAATCCACCAACAAATCAACAAAAAATCGATAGTGAAGAAGAGGAGGGGAAGAGCGCATGTGGCATATATATACCGTCCAAGCGCCGGAGGACTGAGAGAAATCTGCCGACGAGGGTCGCCTCGGTAGGGCTATCGAGGTCGAGGGGGAGCAAGACGGGAGTTCGCACCGGAGCTATGGTGGAAGGAGAGGCGAAGAGTGAGGGTGGTAACCCTAGCCGAGACCCGCGCGCGCTTTATGGCCCGGACGGCCTCATCTCCCGCGCTCAGCGCGAAGGTTCCCACCAAGCACCGAGCGAGCCTGCACCGAGAGGGAAGTGGGGATCAAGAAGACGGCGGCGTCCGGGATGGAGGAGCGAATCTGCATGGGAGGAAGCAGGGGAAAGATGCGAGTAGGGCAACCAAACACAGATGAATGCACCAAAGGATGCGGGATGGGCCAAATGACGGCCCGGTTCGGGCAACCAATCATGCCCTGAGTGAGCTGCTGCACGCTCCCATGCTAGCAGCTCATTAGTCTCCATGTGACCGGGGAGCCCCCTTCCCGATCGGTGCTCTGTGGGCTGTGACCCCAGGAGGTTGGGGGGGGGGGGGCAAAAGCCCAAAATCCGGACGGCGGACCGGCGGAGGTACCGATTTGGTGATTCCCTTCCTCCAACTCTTCGCCCGTCACTCTTGGACATGCCATGCCAGCCAGCCAGGGCAACAAAATCAAATCCACTCTTGGAGCGAGTGGCATAGACGACGGCAGCGGGCAATGACCAAAGTGTTATTCCATTTGACAATGATGTTATGTGCAACTATTGATTGATGATGGATGGTTGATAATGGCATGATGTTAGATGCATGCCTATCTTCTGAGCCCTGAAAAGACCAGTCTATCCATCAGCACATGAGTACAGCTAATGCACCCTAGCAGTGGATGCAAAAATCAGCAATTGATCAGATAATACAATAGGTACATGGGCATAAATATGACGGGATTTAAGGGGATAGGAAACAACCATAAATGAAGGAAAAAGAACATTAATAGACAGAAGATGGATTAAATTGAATTTGTGTACAAAAATTTTGTAGCACGAGATTAATGCCCATGTGTTGCACGGAAAAATAATAATGGTTGGATAATTTAGTTGAAGGAAAAGGTGTAACCTAGTTACTCACATATGGTCCCCTATATACTAACAGGTAACAGACTCGTAAATGTTTTTTTTGTAAGCACTGAGCGGTTCTTCAGAGAAAGAAACATAACATTTATGATCCTTTTGAATTTAAAAAGGTGAGGACACACACTAATATGCGAGTGCTTCTTTAATTAAATTTTGAAGGGACCGATAGTCTCTACACCTAATATATGGGATAGTATGTAAGTTAGTAGAGCTAACTATCATTTGAGTTTGATCAATTCATCAACAATGCATCTATGCAGAACACTGCAGTGGAGGAATTTGTGGATGTACAAGTAACTACAAATTAGTTAACCAAAGTATTGGAAAAAGAAAAGGAAAGGGAACCTGATCGAGTCCCTCCTCAAGCTGCTGTGCGATGATGCTCGATCTGCTCCTCGACGTCTCGGCGTGCTCCGGCGGCGTTCGGCGTGCTAAGGCCGAGTTCCTGTCCGGATGATGCTCGTCGTGCTCCTCAACATCATGGCGCGCTCCAGCGGCGCTCAGCGTGCCAAGGCCGTGGAGGTGGGTGCTGTCTGCCCGAATTTTTTAGCTCTTTTTTCCAAAAAATTTCACAAATATGTCTCTAGGGGTAAGATTTTAAAATCTAGACCCTTAGCTCGGCGCCATCGTTGCTGGCGCCGAGCTTACACGTCTTGGCGCCATCGTTGCTGGCGTCGAGCTCTTGAGCTCGACGCTGACGTGGTGGTGATTTGGCAGGAAGCTCAGCGCTAACATGTAGAGCATGATTTTAGGAGACTAACAAAACTAGTTTGGCATTTTTATGATTTTTCTATGATTTTCTACGAATTTTACAAGTTTACTTTATAAGCTAAACTATCAAATACTCTAGAAACTAAAGAAGGCCGTCAGTCATTAAAACGGCCCAGCTCGGCCTGGCCCAGCGAGCAAGCAGCCTAGGTGGTAGCACCAGCCGGCCCAGCGGCTAGCACAACCGGCGGCCCAGTCACGCGGCCTGTCAGGACGCGGCAACGGTGCGGGCGGCCAGCGGCGGCCAGCCCAGCAACCGTGCGCGGCAACAGGCCGGCCCAAACGGCCAAGCCCACAGACGCGTGAAAGGATTAAGATGCCCAAGAGAGGGGGGGTGAATTGGGCTAATTCTAAATTTTCTTGCAATAATCAAATCATACGGTTAGTCCAATTAACCCCTTGTGCCTAGAATAGTGTTTCTATTAATCTAACGCACAACGGACTTGCAACCTATGTTCCAAACTTACTCTAGCATGGCAATTCTATGAATGTAAAGACAAGTATTGAATTGCTCAAAGTAAATGCTCAAAGTAAATAGAGAGAGAGAGAGAGAGAGGAACGCGACGATGTTTTGCCGAGGTATCAGAGAGTCGCCACTCCCCACTAGTCCTCGTTGGAGCACCCGCGCAAGGGTGTAGCTCCCCCTTGATCCGCGCAAGGACCAAGTGCTCTCTACAGGTTGATTCTTTAACACTCCGTCGCGGCGAATCACCCAAAGCCGCTCACAACTTGAGTTGGGTCACCCACAAGCTCCGCCGGGTGATCACCAAGCTCCCAATCACCACCAAGCCGTCTAGGTAATGGCGATCACCAAGAGTAACAAGCACGAACTCTCACTTGACCACTCGAAGCCTAATGAGAAGATGGATGCACACTTGGCTACTCTTGATTCACTAATGAGGCTACTCTCTTGGATTCTTGAATCTCAATCACCTCACTAGGATCTTGCTCTTCTTGGCACTCACAAACGTGTTTCTCAGCTGTTGAAATGAGCAAAAGTCGCTCCACACATGAGTGGAGCTTCTATTTATAAGGCAGCCTGAAAAATGAACCGTTATGAGCTTCCACGGGGTGACCGAACGCTCCGATCGTGTTGACCGGACGCTCCGGTCAGTTCAACCCATGAACCAGTGAAAATGTGTTGACCGGACGCTGGCAGGGTCCGGTCACCACTGACCGGACGCGTCCGGTCGCTTTAAACCCTTACTGGAACCTTACTGTACTCGACCGGACACTGAACTCCTAGGGTCCGGTCAGTACTGACCGGACACGTTCGATCGCAGATTCCCTTCTCTGGAACCTTATTGGAGTCGACCGGACACTACCTCTCAGCGTTTGGTCACTTGACCTCTCCAGCGTTCGGTCGCACCGAACGCAGTCTTTTGATCAAATGAACTTACCGGACCCTGCGGCCAGCGTCCGGTCGCACCGGAGCCAGCGTCCTGTCAGCATTTGACCCTCCATTCACTTTCAACTCTTGATCATATGTGAATGAAGTTTGCTCCAATGGATCTTAGGTATTCGTAGGAGCTACCTAGAGCTAGTTTCAACAAGTGTGCACCACACCTAACTCACTAGACTCATCTAGGTCAAGCTACCCGTCCATACCCCCCTTAATAGTACGACCAAAGGAAAAACAAAGTCCTAAACTACTCTAAGTGTCTCTCCAACTCCAATCAACACTTGGAACTAGTCATCCTTAACCTTGTCGTCCATCCTTTGAAAACCGAAATGATTTCCATCGTAGGGGCATGACAACCTTGATTGCCCAATTGATCTCCATTACCATGACCTAACTTAATTGCCTCTGCAAAATACACGTTAGTCATAATAATCTTGTATTGTCATTAATCACCGAAACCCAACTAGGGGCCTAGATGCTTTCAATCTCCCTCTTTTTGGTGATTGATGACAATACCACCTCGAGTATGTGAAAGAGTGAGGTTTTTGACGGGCTTGGTTCATATAAGCTTTTGTCGATAAGAACAAAAGTGTTAGTCAAGCTTATATGACCCAAGCCAACACAATGTACTCAAAGAATATGAATTAAGCAAGAGTACAAGTAACAAAGCTCATTTGCATCGGAGTATAAACGCGGAAGCATAGGCAAATGAGCATAACACAAGTGATATGACATATAAATAATGTAAAGTAGAGAGCACACATGTCATATATCACAATCACGTAGATATCACTATCACATAGATATAATAATTTGCATGAAAGTAACACACAAATGCATAAAAGTAATAGTGTATCACACAGATAAAACTCCAAATGTATATAAAAGGCTAATACTAGATAACTAGCTCCCTCTAAAAGTCGCTCCCCCTGAGTCTACATACTCGAACCCTCTCCCCCTTTGGCGTCAAACACCAAAACCTAAGGGTCGGACGGCGGGGCTGCAGCGGACGAGTCGGGCGCTGAAGTACGTGGAGCAAGATGAAACTGAGTGCCATCATCATCTGACCCTGAGCTCTGTACTAACTGACCCTCTGTAGCAGGAAGTGTCATTGAAGCGGTCTGGGTCTGAGCTAGGGCAGGTGCTGCCTATGAAGCTACTGGTACGTCTGTCGTAGGATCTGAAGAGGCGACAGACGAGGGGAGCCGCTGAGTAGTCATGACAACTGGAGCTACTGTAGAAGGACCGGTGGCGTGCATATGTGGAGGTGTAGGCATGCCGGTCAACTCGCTAAAGGATGCTCCAAGACTCTTGGAGACTAACGTGTCAGGCACAAAAAGCGAGGAAGACTGATCCGGTGAGAAGCCTGTATGATATGGTGTGAACTGCGGGGCTACCATTGGTGAGGACAACCACTGGGACACCTGAACTGTGGGTGAAGCAAATGGAGCTGGAGGCTGTCCCTGACTCTGAAGCCCACTGGGCTGTACTGCTGGAGTCATCATAGTGGTGGCAGGCTAAGCAAGCTAGGGCGAAGGCTATGGCTGTGGGGCCCCAAGAGCTGTTACTACATGCTGCATAAATCCCATGAGCTACTACTGCATAAGTATCTGCTGCTGATGAAGGAGCTGCTGCTGCCGCTGGAACTCGTCCCGACGAGCCTGAAACTGTGCAAAGTTGGCAGCAGTCTCCTGTGCCTGTCGTGCCTGATCCTGCTGCATCCGCTCAAGAATAGCAATCAAGGCGGGGTCCGTCTGCGGTGCAGGTGGAGCTGAGCTAGAACTACTGGCCTCTGCATCATGTCTGCGTGGAGGCATCTGAGGGATCGGCTGATAGTCATCATCCAAACTGTCACTAGACTCGGTCATCTCCTACTGTGCCTCAAGCTGCTCCTCCTCAGTAGCGGCTATGCCTCTGATGATCTCATCCTGCTGAGCTGCTGACTCTGGAACATCTGGATGACGACTGGGCCGAGCAGGTGCCTGTGGTGTGCTGTGCCAGATCCTCTGTGCCATGTTATAAGCTGGAAACTCAGTAGTGGCACCTCTATATTCTGCAACCATCTTAGGGGTCCGAACCTACACAGACTAGAGCATCAGGAATGTAATCCAATGTGCATATGGAAGCTGTCTGTGACCCTTGAAGCCCTCAGCTATAGTATCCTCCATCTCTGATAGAAGGAGGTCCCAAATGTTGAACACGGTCTGCTGCATCAGGGCGTTGAGAAGCCAGAGCTGTAAGCGAGTCAGACCCTCTCTGTATCCCAACCTGGGAAGTAGTGTCCTCCTGATGATAGCCTCTAGTACATGAGCTGTAGGAGTCAGGTCACTGGGGTTCCTCCTCGACCCCTCACCAAAGGGATCCTTGAAGCAATGTCGCACAAGATCAGTAGGGGGCACTAAACCTCCATGAGGACGCATGGGAGGCTCCTGCTGTCCATAACATACCTCATGCAATCTGACAGGCTGATCCTGTAGCCTCAGTATCTCCCGGGCCCTGAAACTCATCACCCTGTAATCTCTGTCGTTGAATGCAAAGTGAATGAAGTTATGATGTGGGTCAATGTTGAGCGATGTGTAGAACTGCCGAACCCAAGATGGTACATAAACTCCTATCCGGCCAATCAGATTTGTCAGCCCTGGCAAATATGACAAGTAGGGGCGGATATGCTCTCCGGCTGCTGCCACAATAGACTCTATACTACAGACTCTCTGAGATCTGAACACTACCCCACTGTTTAGATAAGCATTATAGAAATCCTCCTGGAGCGGTGTATAGAAACCCTCTGCTGCTCTCTCATCCCTCCTCGGAGGGAACCACACGTCAAACTCAACAAACCTCAAGTCAAGGTGTACCACTGGAGGTGGACCCTATGGTCTGGGTGGTGGGCGTGAACCCCTACGCTGTGTAGCTGGCCTCGGTGGAACTGTATCACTAGTACGACTAGAGCGGCGTAGCTGGGGCGCCAGCTTGGTCTCCTCGGCCTGCTGGCCCTCCTGAGTCTCCTGAGCTAGCTGAGGCTCTGCTGGTGGGGGCTGCTGCTGTGGCTCCTGCTGGAACTCCCCCTGACACTGAGGCTCCTCAATAGCCAGACGACGTCCTGCCATCATGACAGTCCTAGGTGGACTACCATGAAGTCGCTCAATCTCCCTCAGTCTGCCCTACGTGTCTGGTGCCAGATGATCTGCTATGACAACTCCACTACGGGCACCTCCTCTCTCGGCACGCTCTGCGGCCTCAACGACTGCTGCTGCTCTTGCTGTCTCTGCGTCGGGGTACTTGCGCTTCTTGGATGTCACCTGCTTTGTTGCCTTGCCTTTCGATCCTACAGGCTGGCAAGGCGGGGGCCTCTGATCGTCATCTCCTGGACCACCACCAACATTCTTCGTGCGAGCCATCTGATCTGACAAGAAGATGAACTGCCACTGATGAAGATCAACTGTCAAACTAACACTCCCAAGGCTTGGCCTCAATCTGTACTCGCGAGCTTGGCTCTAAGTTGTCTGACAACTGCCACAAGAACCTCAACAGCACCGACTCGCTGCACGATGGAATAGATGGATATACAAATAAATACAATATATCTAATAGATGCGAAAGACCTAGGAAGCAAGCAATGTAGGTACGAAATTGAGACGATGGGCATGCTACCTAACGATCAGCGATCTGGGAAAAGAAGAGACGTCACGCGAGGAACCTCGGAACCAACTAGGGTTAGGGTAGATCGAAAGCCCTGAATGTGATTTGAAATTAGTGCATTGCAATTTAATCTAGGTCACAAGCAAATCAAATTGGGAGCAAAGGTCTAGCCTTACCAACAAGGAGGCAAGGCTAGGGCACTGGAACAACGGCCTTAAGTGGCGCTTGGTGCCTGGGAGCCGACGGTGGCACACGCAGGCAACGATGGCGTGGCGAGGTGCTTGGCGTGGGCTCGGCTACGGCAGCGCGGTTACGGTGGCGCGTGGTCGCGGGAGGCGTGCGGATGCGGTGGCGCGAGGGGCTCGGCACGGGCAGTTGTGGACGGTGACGAGCACGGGCGGCTGGAGATGAACGGCGACAAGAAAGCTCGGCGGCATGGTGGAGTGGTGGTGGCGCGGCGGCTAGGACACGGGCTAGGTCATAGCAAGATGCGGGGCAAAGGGTTCGGCAGATGCGATTAAATAGATCCCCCAACGTGACAAGAAAGGAAACGGAAAAAGAGTCCTGAAGCCACACGAGATCCACTGACCGGACGCTCCGGTGGTAGCGACCGGACGCTACCACCCAGCGTCCAGTCGATTCCAGAGAGGTCCAATTCCTCTGGAATCATGACCGGACGCGTCCGGTGGTCCATGACCGGACGCACGTAGGGTCCGGTCAGTTCAGCCCGATTCTCCTTCAAACGACCGGACGCTGGATCCCTTCCTAATCGGACACACAAACGCAGCGTCCGATCACTCTTTCAGTAGCCGTTCACCTCCTGTGAACTGACCGGACGCTGGACAGCAGCGTCCGGTGCAGCGTCCGGGGGTCCTTTTCCAGCAAATCTTCAAAGTTCCTTCGCGCTGCCTGTTCTCAATCAAGTCCCAACTTGAATAAGATCCAAATAAACACCAATTGGGACTGATGTGAGTGACCTCTCTCAAACCCTCATATTTTTCAAAATATTTTGCCTTTGGCTATAATTCTTTTTAAGAAAATAGGCAATAAGAGGGCAAATGGAACAAAACGACAAAAACAACATCTATGCATATGCAATACTTGTAAATCTAGTTGCTTGTCAAGTTTGATCCAAGGTTAAGCTTCTTCACACGCTTTTTGGCGGTTATCTTAACCATGTTAGACAAGCCCTATATGCATTGCCTAAAATTAAACATGTTGTATATTACAATGAATGCAAGGGACAACACAAGCTTAATTTTTAGTGAAGTTACTAAAATCAAGTACATTGAGCTCATTCCGCAATCTACAAAATGTAACCTCATCTAGCGGTTTAGTGAAGATATCCGCTAATTGATCTTCGGTTCTTACACCTTCTAGTGATATATCATTTTTAGCAACATGATCTCTTAGAAAGTGATGGCGGATATCTATGTGCTTGGTGCGAGAGTGTTGAACCGGATTATTTGCAAGTTTTACCGCACTTTCATTATCGCACAAAAGAGGTACCCTTTCTAGAACTACACCATAGTCTAGCAAAGTTTGTTTCATATATAAAATTTGTGCACAACAAGCACCCGCGGCAATGTATTCTGCTTCGGCGGTGGACAAAGCGACACTATTTTGTTTCTTGGAGGACCAAGACACAAGTGATCTACCAAGCAAATGGCACCCTCCGGATGTGCTCTTTCTATCAACTTTGCATCCGGTGTAATCCGAATCGGAATAGCCAACTAATTCAAATATAGCTCCTTTGGGATACCAAAGGCCAATGCTTGGTGTGTGCTTAAGATACCTAAGGATTCTTTTTACGGCAATTAAATGTGTTTCCTTAGGAATAGTTTGAAATCTAGCACACATACACACACTAAACATGATGTCGGGCCTAGATGCAGTTAAATATAACAAGCTACCAATCATAGAACGGTAGAGAGTTTGATCAACCGGGTTACCTCCCTCATCTAGGTCGAGATGTCCATTGGTAGGCATTGGTGTCTTGATTGGCTTACATTCATCCATCTTGAATCTCTTGAGAAGATTTTTTTGTGTATTTCTCTTGAGAGATGAAGATGCCTTCTTTCATTTGCTTGACTTGAAAACCAAGAAAGAATGTAAGTTCACCAATCATGGACATCTCGAACTCCTTCGACATCAAATCACCAAATTCTTTGCACGAGTCTTCATTTGATGATCCAAAGATGATATCATCAACATATACTTGACAAATAAAGATATGCCCATCGAGCTTCTTGGTGAATAGTGTGGTGTCGACCTTCCCAATGGTGAAGCCATTCTCAATGAGGAAGTCCCGAAGGCGCTCATACCAAGCTCTTGGGGCTTGCTTAAGCCCATATAGTGCCTTGGACAACCTATAAACATGATTGGGATATCTAGGGTCTTCAAACCCAGGAGGTTGATCAACATAGACTAGTTCATTAATAAAGCCATTTAAAAATACACTTTTCACATCCATTTGATATAGTTTCATTTCATGATGTGATGTATATGCAAGAAAGATACGGATGGCTTCTAATCTTGCAACCGGTGCAAAGGTCTCTCCAAAATCCAAACCTTCAACTTGGGAGAACCCCTTTGCAACTAGTCTTGCCTTGTTCCTCACAACAACACCTTGATCATCTTGCTTGTTGCGGAACACCCACTTTGTTCCAATGACTCTTGCACCTTTTGGTCGCTCTTCAAGAGTCCAAACTTCATTGCGAGTGAAGTTGTTCAACTCTTCATGCATGGCATTGATCCAATCTGGATCTTTGAGAGCTTCTTCTACCTTGGTAGGCTCATAGCAAGAGACAAAAGAGTGATAAGCAATAAATGAAGCAAGTTTTTGAGATCGAGTCATTACACCCTTTGATGGACTCCCTATGATGAGATCTTGTGGATGATCTTGTAGGAGAGGTGTATTTCTTCTATTGACCACTTGAGGAGGAGGTTGTGGAGTATCAACATCTTGTGCTTGTACCACCATTTGCTCATGGGAGATATGAGTATCTTCATTTTCTACTCTCCCATCTTTTTCACCATCTTGAGGCACACTTGATGAAGAAGGTTGATCAATGACTTGTACATCATCTTCATCATCTTTTGGCTTGATGTCTCCCACTAGAATATTCTTCATAGCCTCCCTCAATGGTTCATCACCTACATCATCAAGATTCTCATGTGCTCCTTGGGAGCCGTTAGATTCATCAAATTCCACATCATATGTTTCTTCAACCAAGCCGGTGGCATGATTAAATACTCTATATGCTTTGGACTTTGATGAATAACCAACAAGAAAACCTATATCACAACGTCTTTGGAACTTCCCTAGGTGTTGCCGCTTCTTGTAGATGTAGCATTTGCAACCAAACACCCTAAAGAAGGAGACGTCCGGCTTCTTCTCATTGAGCAACTCATAAGGAGTCTTGCCAAGGAACTTTTGAAGGAATAGGAGGTTTGATGCATAACATGCGGTGTTGATCGCTTCCGCCCATAGAGCTTCGGGGGTGTTGTACTCATCTAGCATTGTCCTTGCAAGAGTGATCAAAGTCCGGTTCTTCCTCTCAACTACACCATTTTGTTGAGGAGTATAAGTTGCGGAGACTTCATGCTTGATCCCAACTTCATCACAATAAGCTTTAATGTTTGTGTTGTCAAATTCTTTTCTGTTGTCACTTCTTATCTTCTTGAGCTTCACTTCAAATTCATTTTGAGCTCTCTTAGCAAACTTCTTGAAGCAAGATGCAACTTTGGATTTGTCATGAAGGAAGAATACCCATGTATACCTTGAATAGTCATCAACAATCACAAGACAATAGAGATTTCCTCCCAAACTCTTGTATGTTGTTGGTTCAAATAAATCCATGTGTAGGAGTTCTAGCACTCTTGTGGTTGACATGAAAGCTTTGGTTGGATGAGTATTTGCAACTTGCTTGCCGGCTTGACATGCACTACAAAGCTTGTCCTTCTCAAACTTCACATCCTTCAACCCTCTCACCAAATCATTCTTCATAAGCTTCTTGAGTGAGCTCATCCCAACATGAGCAAGTCTTCTATGCCATAGCCACCCAAGTGTTGTTTTGATGAATAGGCAAGTCTTTAAATTTGCATCTTCGGAGGTGAAGTCCACTAGATATAAGTTGTTGTATCTAAATCCATTGAATATCACTTGATTGTCATCTACCTTGGATATGACAACCTCCTTCTCGGTGAACAAGCATTGGAAGCCAAGATCACATAATTGTCCAACGGATAGCAAGTTGAAGCTCAATGAAGCAACATAGAGCACATTGGAGATGGAATGGTCATTTGATATTGCCACTTTGCCCAATCCTTTAACCTTGCCCTTTGAGTTATCTCCAAATGTTATTTTCTCTTGTCCATCTACCTCTTCATCTAGTGAGGTGAACATACGAGGATCACCGGTCATATGTTGAGTGCAACCACTATCAATAACCCAATGACTTCCACCGGTCTTGTAGTTCACCTACACACAAGAGATTCAAGCTTTAGGAATCCAAACTTGTTGAGGGCCCTTCACCTTCTCAACAAGTGATTTAGCCACCCAAATCTTCTTAGGCCTATTCTTGTTAGGGGGACCTAAGAACATGACTTTCATCTTTCCACTAGAGTCCTTTCTAAGCATGTAGTGAGCATTGAAGGCAAAGGGTCTAGCATGCTTGGGCAAGGGTTGTGGTGGTGGAGTTTGACACTCATGAGCAAAGTGGCCTTCTTGTCCACACTCAAAACATCTCTTTGGCTTTGGCTTAGGCTTTGATTGTTGTTGTTGAACTTGAGCCTTCTTCTTCTCTATACTTGCCACATATCCAATACCACTTCTATCCATCTTCATGACGGTGTTCATGAGTAGCTCACTTTGGAGGTGCTTGCCTCTAGCAAACTTGCTCAATCCAATCTTGAGATGCTCTTTCTCCAACTTGAGCTTCTTATTTTCTTCCTTTACAGCATCATCTTTCTTCTCTTCCTTGAGCTTCTTGTTTTCTTCTTTGAGCTTCTCATTCTCAAGAATCAACTCTTTGTCATGATCAAGAGTTTCTAACACAATGGTGTTGTGGCTTTTCATTTCTTCAAGATCTTTCATGAGCTTCTCATTTGTGTTCTTGAGCTTGACATATTCATCATAGTCATTGCACTCAACCACTTGCTTGCCTTTGCCACTAGATCCTTGTTCAATGCTCTCATCAATCAAATCATCACATGATGTAGCTATATCAATCTTAACAACATGGTTAGTAGCATCATGTGGCTCATTTGGTAGGAATTCTTGAGCAATGACAAGAGTATCATGATTGATCTTAAGAGTTGTATACTCATCTTTTAGCTTGTTGTGACTAGTGATGAGTTCATTGTGCATCCACTCAAGTTTATCATGTTTATCTTTAAGCTCTTTCTTAGAAGATTTGAGCTCCTTGAGTTTAGATGATATAGCATCATTAGTTTCTCTAAGCTCATCATTAGCCTTTTCCAATGTATCGCACTTAGCTAAGAGTGAATCATTTTTAGCCACAAGCTTTTCATTTGTAGCTCTACTCTTTCTAATGATCTTAGTGTATTTTCTTAGTATTTTGACAAGATCATCATATGTAGGTGAATCATCATCATCGCTATCGCTATCATCATCACTAGCTTGCTCATCATCACTACTATCATCATTTTTAGTTACCTTGCGTTCACCCTTGGCCATAAGGCATAGGTGTGTAGAGGATGATGGCAATGGTGGCGGTGAAGATGCAAGATCAATAGCAATGGTGGCCAAGGCCCTCAGAGTCCTCCCGTTTGAAAAAGCCTCCGAAGGAGTATTCCACTCCTCCATAGTCTCGGGGGCTACTATCGGGGACCAATACTAGGGTACCCAAAGAGGAGGAGCTAATGACCATCAAGATTGATTCATCCGAGCAGTCAAGAGCATCACTATAGCTCCAACCAACCCCCCGTTGCGCAAACTCCGCTTTGCCTGACCTCTAGGGGAGGGCTCCACCTCGCTCGACCCCGAGGCCACAGGCTCCGCCTCATCTGACCCTTGGGTTTGTGCTCTACCTCGCCCGGCCTCTAGGGGAGGACTCTGCCTCGCCTGACCCTTGGGTTTGCGCTCCGCCTCGCCTGGCCTTGGGGGGAGGACTCTACCTCGCCTGACCCCAAGGCCACAGGCTCTGCCTCGCCTAACCCTTGGGTCTGCGCTCCACCTTGCCCGACCCTAAGGCCACAGACTCCGCCTCACCCGGCCTCTAGGGGAGGACTCTGCCTCGCCCGACCCTAAGGCAACGGGCTTCGCCTCGCCTGCCCCATGGGTCTGTGCTCTGCCTCACCTGACCCTGAGGCCACGAGCTCTGCCTCACCTAACCCCATGGCCATGGGCTCTACCTCGCCTGACCCTTGGGTCTGCGCTCTACCTCGCCCGCCCCCAAGGCCACAGGCTCCGCCTCGCCTAGTCTCTTGGGGAGGACTTCGCCTCACCCGATCTCGAGGCCGTGGGCTCCGCCTCGCCCGACCCTTGGGTCTGCGCTCTGCCTCGCCCGACCCCAAGGCCACGGGCTCTGCCTCGCCTGACCCTTGGGTTTGTGCTCTGCCTCACCCAAGCCTCTGGGGGAGGACTCCGCCTCGCTCGACCCCGAGGCCGCAGGTTCTGCCTCGCCCAACGGAGACCCATACCGCCGCCAACCACTCTAGGTCCAAGCGTATGGGCCTGGGTCAAAACTCTAATACCAAGGAAGAGACCGGCATGCCCCGATGTAACCCATGGCCATGATGGGCCATACCTAGGGATTCACATTAGGAACAACATCAGGCGTACTGGTGCTATTATGCCTAACCCTCGTATGGACACTGACAGGCATGTCAGTTCACCACGACGTCCGCTAGGACATAGTGGAGCGCCATGACCGATAGACAACGCCTGCACATGTGAAAGATCCTAATATGGCTAGAGGGGGGGGGGGTGAATAGCCTATTTAAAAATCTACAAATCAACTAGAGCAATTTGATTAGTATGACAAATAGCGAAATGCAAACTTGCTCTAGCTCTAAAAGGGTTGCAAGCCACATATCCAACAATTCTAGTTGCAATGATTACTACGCACATAACTTGCAATGTTACTACTCACTAAGAGCTCTCAATCTTGCTACTCTAAAGAGCTCCACTAGATGAACTTAAAATAACAAAGCAAGCTCTCAATTCTAATTACACTAAAGAGCTTGCCACAACTAGTTTGCAAGAATATAAATGAGTGAGTAGGGTGATTATACCGCCGTGTAGAGGAGTGAACCAATCACAAGGTGAATATTAAATCAATCACCGGGAGAATACCAAATGACAAGAGACAACCAATTTTCTCCCGAGGTTCACGTGCTTGCCAATACGCTATGTCCCCGTTGTGTCGACCAACACTTGGTGGTTCGGTGGCTAAGAGGTGTTGCACAAACCACGTCCACACAATTTGGACACCGCAAGAACCTACCCACAAGTGAGGTAACTCAATGACACAAGCAATCCACTAGAGTTACCTTTCGGCGCTCTGCCGGGGAAGGTACAAATCCCCTCACAATCACCAAAGATGGCCACGAACAATCACTGACTCGTGCCAATCCTCCTCCACTGCACCAAGCCGTCTAGGTGGTGGCAACCACCAAGAGCAACAAGTGAATCCCGCAGCAAAACACGAACACCAAGTGCCTCTCGATGCAATCACTCAAGCAATGCACTTGGATTCTCTCCCAATCTCACAATGATGATGAAACAATGTTGGAGATGAGTGGGAGGGCTTTGACTAAGCTCACAAGGTTGCTATGTCAATGCAAAATGGCCAAGAGAGTGAGCTTGAGCCGGCCATGGGGCTTAAATAGAAGCCCCCACAAAATAGAGTTGTTGTACCCCTTCACTGGGCACAACACGGGGTGACCGGATGCTCCGGTCAGTTTGACCGGACGCAGGACCCCAGCGTCCGGTCGCCCGATGCTTGCCACGTGTCATCGGCTTCAAACGCCGATCGCCCGATCTCAACGGTCAAGTGATGATCGGACGCGTCAGTTAGAAAGTGATCGAACGTAGGACCCCAGCGTCTGGTCATTTCTAGTAAGGTTCCAAACGTGAAATTTCACGACCGGACGCGTCCGGTCATGCTCGACCGGACTCACCCGGCGTCCGATCACACAACGTTTTCTCTGTGCGCCTCACATCAGCGTACGTCAGCACTGACTGGACTCAGACCATGAGCGTTCGGTCAGTTTACATGCCAGCGTCCGGTCACAAGACCGAGACCGTGTGCCTACTGCTGTCACTGACCGGACTCTGAACCCAGCGTCTAGTCACTGCACCACCAGCGTCCAGTCACTCTGTGAACCCCTGTCTTTTCTGTATAGGGCGCCGGTGGCACCGTCGGACTGTCCGCACTCTACGGGCGGACACTCCACCGATGAAGTTTCTAACCCTTGCTCAAATGTGCCAACCACCAAGTGTATCACCTTGTGCACATGTGTTAACATATTTTCACAAGCATTTTCAAGGGTGTTAGCACTCTACTAGATCCTAAATACATATGCAATGAGTTAGAGCATCTAGTGACACTTTGATAAACACATTTCAATACGAGTTTCACCCCTCTTAATAGTACGGCTATCTAACCTAAATGTGATCACACTCGCTAAGTGTCTTGATCACCGAAACAAAATGGCTCCTACTATTTATACCTTTGCCTTGAGCCTTTTGTTTGTCTCTTTCTTCTTTTCAAGTTCAAGCATTTGATCATCACCATATCATCACCATTGTCATGATCTTTGCCATTGCTTCATCACTTGGAGTAGTGCTACCTATCTCATAATCACTTTGATAAACTAGGTTAGCACTTAGGGTTTCATCAATTAACCAAAAATAAACTAGAGCTTTCAGCATGGCACTAGTGATGGACAGGGCCACGACGTGGCGCCGTCCCTGTTGACATCTACAGGGTCGGCGGGATCCGCATGAAGGACGAGAAGGACCCAACGATCCTGAAGGCCTTTGGCTCTCTCTCTGGTTCTTCTCCTTTTTCTTTCGTTGTAACCCGTGCTTTCCCTTGACCTATAAAAGGGAAAGCAAGGGCGCCCCTATCGGGGATCGAACGATTGACCAATAGGGCATCTGACCAACGATCAAACTATCGATTGAGGCCAGACCTGATCGAATCATCATGAGCCCATCGAACCTCGAACCAATCAGAACACAACACAAGCACGTGGCTGAGCAGCAGCCGAGCTCTCGGCACCCGTTCATTCCTTTCCACAAGAGACTTGGGACATATTCCTCTCTCACCCGTTTGTAACCCCTACTCCAAACTTTTAGTGCTAGTAACACGAGCTGCAGCGACGAACTAGATGTAGGGACATTCTGCTTGAACTAATATAAACCTCGTGTCCTCTGAGCACACCATCCGAGCTAGACACGCAATACTAGAATTTACTCGTCGGTGGCAATTCGAAACACCGACAGTTAAGTCTTACGAGTACATTGTGTACTCAGGATTTATTTTACTCCTGTTGCAGGTGCAGCTTGAGGAGTAGCTCTTGTGTGGAGGATTCTTCTGGTGGGCACAGATGAATCCTTGTATCATTTTTGGTAGATGTTTATTTTCATTCCGTTATTTAATTATCGCACTCTGAACTCTGGTATTGCAATAAATAATTTTCAAGAACTCTTGTTGTATGAAATATATTAAGTATTGTAAGCTCGTACTCATTATTGGATTCTGGATGTAAAATATGGATTGTTTCGAGTTCTTTCTTGGGGTGTGCTCGACAGAACTGTCCGATGTAGCTCACTTTTGAGGTGCTTAGTGTCTAGTGGAAGACGAGCACCTCCGAAAGCATGTTATTTCGGACGGTTCTATCACATGGTGTACGGGTCGACAGCGAGTCAACGATGGGGTGGTGGTGTTGGGGTTTAGAGTGTAGGTTTTGGGGGTGTCCTTGGCTTGTGGTTGTAAAGGGAGGAGCGTAGGGCAGCAAACGAATCAAGGGTTGTAGTGAGGAGCCCAATTCTACTTTCGTAGTCGTTTCCTAGATTCAAATCCAGCGAACGAGCAACAGTCCCATACCTTTCCTTTTATACAAAAAATTATTTTCGCAACTTTCTATTTTTGAAAAGCTACTAAGTTATACATATAACTTTTATGCATAATTTATTACCACAACTTATATTCACAACTTTGACAATATAACATTTTGCAGAGTAGAACTTATTAGCATAAATTTTTATCATAATTTTATATAGTTTTTACGTAATTTCATAGATAACTTAGCACGCAAACTTTATATATTATTTTATGAAAATAATTTCTAAACATAATTTTTATATTAATTTTACGAATAATATAATTTATATGTATAAAAGTTATCATGATAACTTGTCTACGTAATCATGTAAAAACTATATCATAAAATTTATGTCTAATAATAAATTTGTGCAGCAAAATGTTATATTAAAAGTTTTTGTATAATTTTGTAGCTTTATAAGAAATAAAGTTGATAAGTTTGTTCTGCAAAATATTATACATAAAAGTTATGTGTATAACTTTGTCACATAGTATGTATAAGTTATGCGCATAAATTTGTCACGTTGATGTTATACGTTGACGTTGTGCGTATAAGTTATAGTTATATGTTGAAGTTTGCTCTACAAGTTATATGTTAAAGTTATGTGTATAACTTTATAACATTTTTAAAAAGAAAATTGCGGAAAAGTTGTAGGGGTTGTCTTATCGTTCGCCCGATTCTAATCGAGTGAGCGTTCACCGTTTAGTGGCTCTGGGCGGGGAGGGGGGCATGCGAGGGACATTTGACAAGAGGTGCCAGCGGCAAGGGCGCAAGTGATCGCACAGGTTAGGGTACGGGTACGGGTACGGCGGCGATGAGGGTATGTGAACTTTGTGGCAGATTCGATTTCGTTTCTCCTATGCGTAACAAATGTTACAGTAATAAATGAATACAGCCATTATGGTATTTCTTTTGGCATGACACAAATCAACAGGTCATATAAGTATACTCCGTGTGTATATATATATATATATATATATATATATATATATATATATAAATAACTAGATCGATTATATAAGTTTCTCTGTGCCGGACAAATACATGGCTACTAATTGCAAGCAAGCATGCATGCATACACTGGGCAGCTTATTCAATTCATACGTAGGTGTGCTGCCCATAAATCAGGTACATACCTTAGGCCAGTCTCAATGTAAGGTTTCATGTCCCTGTTTCCAAGACATGAAACTATGTATGAAACAGACTCCCTCAATGTGCAGTTTCATTTCACTGTTTCTTAGGCTAGCTTTAGCATTTAATTCTTGCAACGAGTTGTGATCAAATGTGCCATATAACTATATAGCCATTTGATTTGATGTTGTTTAACTAGCTTTACCATTTGATTTGATCCTGGTCGATAGCCCCTGAAATTGGGGAAAAAAACTAACATGGACCATGAAAGAAGATATAAACCTTGCAGGTTTGCATCAAGCTTCTATCAAACTAACATGTACAGCAAATAAAATAGGATACAGACTAAACTGAAATGAACAGGAAAGAATATATGACTGAAAGTGTCTATTGTCTATTGTTGAAACTGACTGAGATCTAAAAAATTAGAATGTAATGAAGATTAATAATCTGAGGGATCTGAATGGCAAGATCTAGCATATGCAGGCATGAATCACACAAGCATATGCAGACATGAATCCATCTGCAGACATGAATCACATTCAGTTTCCACATCTCAACACACTTTGTAACAGGAAAAGTGCATATCTGTTGCATCAGGTAACTATCTACTTGCAGTTCAAGCTATCTACCACTGCTGCATCAGGTAACTATCTACTTGTTCAAGTACAGATCGAAATTTAGAGATGATACAAATCACTTATATTCAGTTCAAGCACTTGCAGGCATCAAAATCAAATACTTCCAGGAGAGGAAATCAACTGCGTGCACAGATCGAAAACAACTACTTGCATAGAACGAAATCAACTACTTGAGATGGAAAATTTGGGGGTATGGTTCCCCATTCTGCTCCTTGGCTGTGGCGGCATAGTCGACGTCGGCGCAGCAGAGGACGAAATCAGCACAGCAGGGGTGGGAACATTAGGAGAGGAAGATGGCACAGCCTGCCGCTGAACCGGTGGCAGCACTGGGAGGGACGTCGGCGGCGGCGGCGCCGACGGCGCAGGCGAGGACGCCGTCTTCAGTCTGAGGCGGCTGCCCCCGCGCCCTTTCCTCTCCAGGGTGGGCGCTGCTCGGAATCCTTAGACGACGGTGGATCCATGGCGCCGGACCTCTGCCATTGCTGCACGGGAGCAGGAAGAAAAGAACGGTGCGAGCAGGAAGGAATGGCGGGAGGATTGGAGCAGGGCGCGGGAGAGATGGCGAAGGTGGCAGGATGGATTGGGGCAGGGCGCGGGAGAGATGGCGAAGGTGGCGGGATCGAAGACGATGAAACATTCCGCCTCAATGCTCGTTTCATGCGCTTTCAACGACTTGGAAACGGCGCTGGCTCGTTTCGTGGCCACGAAATGAATGCCTTCTCTCTCCTCCCCATTTCATGCAAAGATTTCATTTTTGCTGATGTGTCACCTCATTTAATGCGCATAAAACCCCCATGAAATGCCCATTGAGACCGGCCTTATTGCTTTGTTTAAATAATGCTTGCTGTTAAATTCAAAGAGATACTTCTCGGTATGTAGTTGTCCAGGCCGAAGTTGTTGTCCCGTCCTGACGACGCTTCGTCATAATTAATCTACTGTGATTATTCCCTGAGCAGTCTTAAGGCGATAAGAGCGACGACGACGCTTGGCCGCCGCCGCGAGGTGACGACGCTTGACCTCCACGAGGTCGGCGTCGGACGACATTATTTCTCCATCGCCGGCGGCGGCGAGGGTACCACTGTTGCCGGAGCAATCAAATTCGACATGGAGTTGATGTGCAAGCGCCGAAGACGTAAGCAGGAGATGGTGGCCCGGAGGAGGACAGCAGGAGATGCTATAAGGATTTGTTGGCCATTTGTGCATGCGCTGATATGATGCTGCTGACCCTGAATGGTTCGTGCCGCCAGCAAAAGTATCGCTACCACGAAGATTTATAGGTGCGTCGCCGTTCTTTGTCAATCCATGCATGTAAAATTCAAACGAAGAAATTAAATATGCTTGTGGATACTCGGGGTCATCATCTCCCGATCGAGACCGTACCTGGCTTCGAAAACTCGAACAAGGTAAGATGCACGGGCGCACATGTCAAAAAATGCTGCAGCCTAATTGGGGGCAGCAATAAATTTGGATAATCCAAAATTCAATTGGACTACTCTAGATGCTTTGGATACACCTGGATGAGATCTATTTGGATTTAGAAGTACAAAATCACTTGATGTAACAAAATTCAATATCAATTAGTTCGACATTAACTCAAAAAAAAAAATCCAATGCCCATTCCATTTATATGGACTTGATGACATGAGAGGTAGACCAGCCATTAACATATATATTTTTAAATTGATGACGTGGGACCCACACTTTGAATCTAAACACACCGATCTCCACAAAGTAGCGAGGAATTTTACTGAGTTAATTTTGCTAAAGTGTTAAGGTGCGAATGCGATATTTTAATTTTACGATTGGGCTTTTGATGTGGCTCCATGTATATATCTAGCCACATGGTTCTTGACAAAAGTACTGGGCAATTGTATTAAGTCATTTGTACGACATTTCAGTAAAATTTCATGGTTTGAGTGCAATGTTTTTAATTCTATGGCCTGTTTTTCGATGTGGGGCCACTTATATATAGCACAATTTAGTCATTTATTTTCTCTAAAATTTTAAAGCATGAACACGTGAACTTTTAAATTATAATGTTCAGCTTTTGACATAGAATTAACAGGTAGTTACTCCCTCTGTCCGTGAATAAAAAGGTTCCTAGCGAGTTTAGGATAGATTAGCATCACAGAAAAAAGACCAAACTATGCTTCATTAATTAAGGTAATTGCACACTTATTTGAGTTGCACAGTAATTATAGCATTAACTACATCCATCTAACCGTGGAAACTAAGGCTGGATTGGTGGAAAAGAGGGAGAAGGGAGGTGGTGTAGTAAATATGAGGGGACTTCAAGAAAAGTAAATGGACCAATGAACCGTTTAGTATTCTAGAGATTGATTTATTTGTAGATAATTTTTTGTGCTAGGAATCAATTTATTCAGGGATAGAGGGAGTATAATAGTTTGGTTCTCATTGGATCATATTGGATGGATTTGGACTTAAGAGCAATTGGATTTGGACTTAAGAGCAATTGGATAGTATTAGATAGTACACTAATCACTTCGTGTTAGGATAGTTTTAGACTTACAGTTTTCCCTTGGATTTTAATTAGATTTATCCATATAAATTTGAATGCTAGTCCATTGCTACCCCCATGCCTAATTATGGAGGTCATTTTCTCTACAATAAATAATATACTTCAAGTACTTGAAGAAAATTGCACACCTAATTTATTAGCTACTAGATCTTCCCATTGGTATGTGTACGTACGTGTATATTTGTATAGACTACCAAAATTACCAACTGTACGGATTGAGATTGTGATTACCTCCTGTTCAACGTGCTACTAACAAAAAGGTTTTTAGAGACAGGCAGAGGTAGGCTGCTCTCCCGCCTCTGGGAAGACCGGAAGAGGCTATGTCAATCGGGAATGGCCACGGTTCCCTCTAGGTCGAGGACGCAGCAACCACTATTACACAAAGATATGTAGCAACGCCTCTTTTTTTTTTCAAACGAGCCGTCCCTATAAATCTATTTGTAGGGGTTGCTGGAGCTATGAGCCGCCATAATAACTTTTAACAATCTCGGATGGAGAAACAACCAAATCAAAAGTTGTAGATCTCAAAAAGTAATACAACTTTATAGTTGACAACTTTTTCATTTAAAATCCTCTACGCATTGTGCCATATGCCAGCAGCCCCGGCCGTTTAACATGTCCAACGTCATCTGTTTCTCGGATTACCCGCCTGGTGCCATGCCACTGTTGCTCATGGGATCGGAGATGCATCCCGTGACCTGGATGCTACAGTACTCCGACGAGCTCCAGCTCCTCGGACAGTCGGACCTTGCTTACGCATCGCTCTTACTCGTGCTTTCTAATGCACGTACGTGTTGTAACTTCTAACTGGGTCTCTATGTGGATTTTTTATTTTTAATCTTTTTTATTCATTTTTATTAATAATAATTGCTTCCACGAATATACTTCAAATCTGACCCTTTTAGTCACGCCATTTGCGGCTGACATGCACTATGCCATAGTGGCGTGGATCGGAGACCGCTTCATACCTGGCGCAACAGGGCTGTCGCACTAGACGGGGTGGCATGACAAGCCCGTTATATTTTATACAGGTCGCGGTCCACTTCCTTTCCTTCTCTCTCGCGTGTTTAGCTTCTTATTCACCTTTTGCAGGTTCCTTTCTTCTCACTCTCTTTTTGTGTCACCTATCAAACTTGGATTTTGTTGTTTGTTTGAGAAAGGAGACGTGCACGAGGTAAAACTCTCTTACCCAACTACTTTTTTCACTGTTTTTAAGGTAGATAATATAATAATCATGAGGTAGATAATATAATAATCATCAATCCATGAGGTAGATAAAATAATCATCATCAAACGACTTGATAACCATCGTCTCTTGCGCTTTCAAGGACCTAAATTGTCTTCTTCCTAAAGATTTTCCTCATGTGTTAGTACAATATGTTGTGTGGAAATAATATGTTCAGGAGCTAAGATAGGGTCTGGACTATATGAGCTAGTCACCTGTTTCATAGGCACTACCGGAAACAGTGACTTTGTCGTGTGCCACAGGTACTCGGCAAAGACCAAAAAACACTCGACAAAGGTTTTGCCGAGTGTAATACTCGACAAACAACACACGACATCTACAGTGACGGCAAACAACTATTTGCCGAGTGTTTTTTATCGTGCACCCGGCAAATGGTTTGCCGAGTGTTTTTCCAAAATACACTCGACAAAGGATTATTGTATGCGAATGTTTTTGGGAATTACACTCGGCAAACCTATTTTCCAAATTCAAAAAAATATTTTTTTTTCTCAGCAAACCATTATTGTTTGCCGAGTATTTTTAGAAATTACACTCGTCAAACCTATTTTCTAAAGAAAAAAAAATTCTCAGCGTATTTGGAAAGACAGTACAGCAGAATCACAACTGAAAGTGTGTGGAGCAGCTGCAGCTAAATAAACACCAAAAACTATGCCAATCTCGATATCACTATAATCTGAAACTCCAGTCCAGATGTAGTGTTTGGCATGTGGAGATCCCTCCTGAAACTGAAACTTAGAGAAGGATCTTGATACACAACAAAATAACTTGCAACAGACGCTCTGTTCTAGAGCAAGAAATTGTTTCAATACTAAAAGGTAAAGGTGAATTCTGCAAGCTTTAAACTTTCTAATTAAACTCCTACAGAAAATATCAGATCACTCTATCCAAATTAAACTTTCTAATAAAAATCCAATCCAAGAATGAGCTTGTTGAGAAGTTACTTGTTATACTTCACCCAAAACATTGCAGCAGGGAAGATGAACGGAGTCTCTGTGCTACAGCTACCAAGCCAAAAACGAATTGCGTGAGGACCGGAGGAGACTACTTCAGGGTCTAGGGAGGACACGGTAAGGGCGCGTTGGCGGCGGGCGGCTCCTGCCTTCACCCAGAGACTACCTGTTTTTATCCGGCGCTCCTGCCTTCCCGCTTCAGCGCCTCCTCCTCTCCTGCTTGCGGCTCCGGGTGCCGCCGATGGGGAAGGGAAAGGGGACGCTGCCTGCAATCGAATTGATGAATCGTATCAAGAAGCAGAAAGAGAAGGGGAAGGAGAAAGAGATGACGCGAAGGAGAAGATGGGGCAGCGCATTTGGAGGGGCGGATCCGGGAGAGGGAGGGGCGGTGCCGGGGAAGAAGGCCGGGGAGATCTGGCCGCCACCGGCCGGATCTGGGAGAGGGAGGGGCGGCGCCAGGGAAGAAGGCCGGGGAGGGGCGGCGCCGGGGAAGAAGAAGGCCTAGGAGGGGCAGTGCCAGGGAAGAAGGGGAGGGGCGGCGGCCCAAGAGAGGGAGGGATGGGAGGGAGGCGCTGGCAGCAGCCAAGCAGCGGCAAGCAAGATAGGGAGGGAGGCTGGGGGCCGGGTGTGGAGGAAGAAGGGGAGGGGGCGTTGGGGGGCGGGTGCGGAGGAAGAAGGGGAGGGTGCTGGGGCGGTTATGTAGATATTTTTGTTTGCCGAGTGCCCGGCATCTAGCACTCGGTAAAGTTTTTTTTTAATTTTTTTCTTCTCCTTCTTTTCCAGAAAAAAGATTTTATTTATTTGCCGAGTGTTCTAGATCTGAGCACTCAGCAAAGTTTTTTTTTCATTTTTTTCTTCTCCTTCTTTTCTAGAAAAAATATTTTATTTCTTTGCCGAGTGTTTTTGTTTTCACACTCGGCAAACTCTCTCTTTGCCGATTGTTTTTTTTACACTCGGCAAACCCACTCTTTGCCGAGTTTTTTCTTTTGCCGAGTGTTTTTAGAGCAGCACTCGACAATGAACTTGTTCGCCGAGTGCCCGAGGAAATACACTCGGCAAACATAAAAACACTCGGCAAATTTGAGGATTCCGGTAGTGAGGGAAATTCTTGTCCTCAAAGAATGTAGTATCTCTAAGCTAGATGATTGTACCAACATGCATGTTAGCTACTACAGATTTCTCTAGCTATTAAGAACATTTATCCCATGTTTTGCATAGCATAATATGAAATGTCACAACCTATGTTTTTGTCCAAGCTTAAGCCTCTTGTGAAATAGCATGTTGACCTTGTCCTTAGAACCCCAAGTTCATAAGTGATGGCTTTAGCATTTTCCTTTCCAGCTCATTAGTCTTATATCTTTATTCTTAGTAGGCCTATTTAAAGCATCACAAATAGTCAATATAGCTTCACCTCATCATTGGAAATTGGAAACTCTCACTCTAACATGGCTCTTTACAAATGTAATTACAGTATGTCTTATTATTTCAGCATCCCCCATTTGGTTGAGGTAAATAGGAGATGTACTCTCATTAATTATACCATGTTCCTTATAGAACACTGAAGGGAACCATGACGCCTAAGGGGGGGTGAATTAGGCGATTTAAAATTCTAATTCTAAACTATGACCTCTTTTTCTAACCTTAGCAAAACCTATGCAAAAAATAAACTATCTAAATGTGCAACTACGATTTTGCTAGTGTGTTGCTATCTCTACCGCAAAAGGAGTAATACAATCAATGTAAACGCGGAAGCTAAAGAGCAAGGTAGAGATATGCAAACTCCCGTCGACGACTCCGGTATTTTTACCGAGGTATCGAGAAGCGTGCAAGCTTCCCCCTAGTCCTCGTTGGAGCCCCTCGCAAGGGCCAAGCTCCCGGTCGGGTAACTCCGTGGATAGCCTCGGGCCTTCCCCACGCGCAAGTGGGTCTCCGACATGCCTTCCGGCAAGCCTCTCCTGGATGCTCCCCGCCATCTTCACTATCAAGCTTCCGGCCGAAACGCCACGGGCCTTGTTCCCTCCGGTACATGGTGGCGGCCACACCACAAACGCGGTTGGTGTGATCTCGCAAGACTACAAGCCCCTCCGATGTACAACAATGGTGCGCGCAAGCACCGAGTGGTAAGAGGTATACAAACCTCACTAAACACTAGGCCTAAACCTAGAGCAAGCGCATAAGCGGTGGTCTAATCAACCTAAGCACTTCGCAAAGCACCTACGCTAATCACCTGATGAAACACTAAGCACTATGCAAGTGGAGATCACTAAAATGGTGTATCAACACCCTAGATATGTTTTCTTAGCTCCACACATGTCAAATGGCCGGTTGGGGGTTGTATTTATAAGCCCCCACTGAGAAAGTAGCCGTTGGGGATGAAGTCCTGCTTTTCTGCTACTGACCGGACGCTGGAGTCGTCCTGATCGGACGCGTCCAATCGTCCCGACCGTTGGAGCCACGAACAGCTGATCGAACACTGCCAGCGTCTGGTTAGTTGCCACCGGACGCGTCAGGTCACAATTTCGCCGCTCTAGAACCTCTCAGTACTCGATCGGACGCTTTTGTCCTACGTTCGGTCGGTTTGCCGCCAGCGTCCGGTCACTTGCTGAGTGTCCGGTCGCTGCTGCTGACGCCTGCTATTGCTGAGCCACTAATCGGAGCATCCGATCACTTTCCTCTAGCGTCCGGTCTAGCGTCCGGTCACTTCTGTGAGCTTGTTTCTTTGCGATTTTGCGTGCGGCTTGGTTCCTATCTTCGTGCTTGGACTTTGCTTGATATCTTGGTTCTTCTCTTATGCTCCTAAGGTCTTGCTTGTGGTGTTGATCATAGGATCATCACGTCGCCTTCGTCCAAGTCACGTCTTGCATCCTATTGAACTACAAAACAATCACTTGCAAATTCATTAGTCTAATTTGGTTGTGTTGGTCATCAAACACCAAAATCCAAAGTAAATGGGCCTAGGGTCCATTTTTCTTACAATCTCTCCCTTTTTGGTGTTTGATGACAACACGACCAAAGCAAACAAATAATAGAATTTTCAAAATTTAAAAACTGCCTACTTGCTAGGATGCAATGCAAGAGGCAAGATTATATGATGCTAAAAGATGCTACTTGTAAGACTACATAAAAACTTATCTTGCCCTTGCAAATGTCCCCATGTGGTATTATGGATTTAAGCCTTGCTTCCTATAAATTCTCCCCATTACATAGGCTAATCCATAATCCACTATCATCCCTTTCTCGAACCATTACTACAAATTAATGCTTGCTTTTGGTCCTCTAAATTCTCCCCCTTTGGAATCAAACACCAAAAAGGAAGACATTAGTAGCACAAGGGAGGGTCAAACTTTGTGATCCTTTGTGTGTAGAGTGAAATAGATCACAAAATTTGACTCTCACATTATATATACTAAGCTCCCCCTAAATATATGCATACATATGATAGAAGGCAAAGCATATGCATAATTGGCAAATTTTTGCTAAAGGGAATTTAATCTATATAATGCATGGAGAAAGCATATAAATATCAAAATAAAATCAACATGATGATATTGGTTTAGAAATACCACATGCGAAAACCAATTTGATTTCTACCACTTGCAATCGGTGGTGGATATTTGAAGTATGATGCTTAACTCCAGGGACTCCATTTTCCTTGCAATGAGAGTACTACACATGATAAGCTTGAAAAGGTGTTAGTCTCAAAGCATCCAACTTGTAGAGTAACCCCCCTAAATTTGTGCACACAAGTATGGAATACTTGTAGGAAACATGCACATTGATTTTAGAATCAATAACACCACTTGAAAGATGACATTACATGAATGTGAAGGTCATTTTCGAAGGCGATATTTAGGAGAAGTTATCTACAATTTAGACTTTGGCACATATTAGATGAACAATTGAAGGACAAGCTATGTGCCGTGCTCCTAAACAATTTTAAACTATGTAGGATTGCTCCAATGAATAAGAATGAAACCGAGCAAGCCTACCATATGAAATACCTAGTGTATGCATGACCAAATATATAAGAATGCAAATGCAAACCTAGGCATGAAGAGTAACTAGATGCTTAAAGATACTAATTGTAGGAAAATTTAAATCTAATACCAATTGAAGTATATTGAATCTAGTTACCTAACATGGGAAGGGGAATTTGGGTCCATAGTATTCACTAACCCACTTGGCAATGATTTTGACCATCATGATGCACCCCATGAAATGCATCCATTCTTTGCCAAGTCTCCAAATTCCCCGAAGTCCATTGGACTTCTTACTTCCCTTTTGGGATCCAAACCTTCTTGGTGCTCTTCATATTGGAAATGATTTCCTTTGGCACCCAAAAACGTTTGACCCCATTGTTGGCTTGCTTGTTCACCTTGATGGCCACCACCTTGTCATTTTTCTTCTTTTTCAAGAGATTAGGCGTGGAGGCCTTCTTGTCCACCTTGTTGGCGTAGGTGTTGGAGAGCTTGCTTGTTTGTTTTTTCTCTTTCTTCTTTGCTCCTCCCCCATTCTTCACCTTGCACTCATAGGACTTGTGACCTTCCTTGTGACATATGTAGCAAACCATGGTTTGTCCTTCATCAAGCTTCTTCACTCCCTTGACGGTGTTATCTTGATGAAGTTGGGCTTGCTTCGCCTTGCCTTTCACTTGAGTCAAGTCCTTGGTGAGGCAAGCTACTTCTTGCTTGAGTTGCTCATTCTCCTTTGCAACCTCTTATCTGCATGTATCTACAACAACTTTCTCAACACAAACTTGGTTGTACAAAGATGAGTCTAAACATAAATCATTACAAGAAGTAGAGGCATCCTTTTTAGACATGTTAAAGATAGAACTTTTCTTTTTAGATGCCTTGGTGGGGGTTGCACTAACGACTTTAAGATTAGCAACTTTATTAGTTAGCTCATCACAATATTTGCACATGGTTTCCATTTTAGCAAGCAAACTTTTATAAGCATCTTGTGAGCTAGCTAACTTTTCTTTTAATTTTTCATTTTTCTTTACAAATTGCTCATCATTGATTGTGCATGCATTTGTTGTTGCACTAGCCTTAAGTTGCTCAATTTTTGTAGATAGTTGAACATTAAGATTAGCAAAATTCTCATATTATTCAAGCAAAGTTTTATATGCTTCTTGTGAACTATCTAGCTTTTCTTTTATTTTCCTGAGCTTCTTCTATTGACTGGTGCAAACTTTAGCATAATTAATGTTTTGTTGCACAATTTCTTCATAAGAAGGCATTTCATCATCACTGTCACTCTCACTAGAGGATGAGCTTTCATTACCTCGTCCCATAAGGCACACACAAGAAGAGCTTGATGATGAGTGCTTGCGCCCTCGCCTCTTATGATGGTCTTTTTCTTCACTTGAAGAATCATCCCATGTCCTTATTGATGTGAGGGCTTGCTTCTTGCATGCCTTCTTCTTTGTCTTGGGTGTGGGCTTGTTTGGACAAACTTCCACAAAGTGCCCCAACTCGCTGCATCCATAATATCCTCTTTTTCTTTGCTCATTTCTTTGATTGGTGAAGATGATATCTTGAATTTGGATGGGCACACCCTTGACATTGAACCTTTGGATCATTTTCTCCACCTTGTTGATAAGTTTGATTGATTCTTCATCAAGGTCGGAGGTGGAGGAGGAAGATTGATCATCATCACTTGAATCTTCATCATCATCATCATCCTCATCATCTTCTTCTTCTTCTTCACTTGAGGAGCTTGAGCTTGAGCTTGTCTCAACTTGCTTGCCCTTCATCTTCTTTTTCTTTCCACATGCAAGAGCTTTGCCTTTGCTTGATGACGAGGCTTCTTCTTGACCCATCTTGCCTTTGCTCTAGCATTAAAATGAATTTCCTTTTCATCACTCTTTGTGGGTTTATCTGGATTATTAATGGGTTTCATCCTGTCTCGAGTGACTCTCTAAATTCCCAAATCAACCGCCTCAAGGTAGCAAGCCATTCTAGCTCTATAATAGGGGAAGTTAGTGCCGTCAAAGTGCGGAGGCCTAGAGGTATCCATCTCAACCACTCTAAATAGCATCGGCTCAACGACAGTTAAGCCAAAGGTTCAAATTGAGCCAACCTGGCTCTGATACCAATTAAAGGGAACCGTGACGCCTAAGAGGGAGGGGGGTTGAATTAGGTGACTTAAAATTCTAATTCTAAACTATGGCCTCTTTTTCTAACCTTAGCAAAACCTATGCAAAAGATAAACTATCTAAATGTCCAACTACGGTTTTGCTAGTGTGTTGCTATCTCTACCGCAAAAGGAGTAATACAATCAATGTAAATGCGGAAGCTAAACAGCAAAGGAAGAGATATGCAAACTCCCATCGACGACTCCGGTATTTTTACCGAGGTATCGAGAAGCGCGCAAGCTTCCTCCTTGTCCTCGTTGGAGCCCCTCGCAAGGAATCCCTCGCAAGGGCCAAGCTCCCGGTCGAGTAACTCCGTGGATAGCCTCGGGCCTTCCCCACGTGCAAGTGGGTCTCCAACGTGTCTTCCGGCAAGCCTCTCCTGGATGCTCCCTGCCGTCTTCACTATCAAGCTTCTAGCCGAAACGCCACGGGCCTTGTTCCCTCTGGTACACGGTGGCGGCCACACCACAAACGCGGTTGGTGTGATCACGCAAGACTACAAGCCTTCCAATGTACAACAATGGTGCGCGCAAGCACCGAGTGGTAAGAGGTATGCAAACCTCACTAAACACTAGGCCTAAACCTAGAGCAAGTGCATAAGCGGTGGTCTAATCAACCTAAGCACTTGTCGGTGCAGGACCCACGGGATACCCCGCAAGGAAAGGAGAACTAGTCTAACTAGGATTCTTCCCATGTAATCTTAGTAGTAGTATTATTCTGTAATCCTACTAGGAACTCTCATTGTAAACCGACTAGGACACTGGCCTCCTGACTATATAAAGGAGGGCAGGGCTCCTTAGATCGGAGAGTTCAGAGGACAATTGTACGATACGAAATTTTACAATCAATCCAACACAAAGGCTAACGCTGACTGGACGTAGGGCTATTACTCGATCAAAGATCGAGGGCTCGAACCAGGATAAATCGACTGTCTCTTGCGTTTACCGTCGAGTTCAGCATACGCTGAAGCCCGAACATACTGCCCTGGGAAAGGCAGGGTACCAAAGAAAAGGAGGAGGAAGGCCTTTAAATAGATTTTGCACCGGTAAAAACGTGGCCCACCAGGCCTGTTTTAACATGGCATGAGGACGCAACGGTTCATTTACCGACACAACTAAAATGACGGATGGCTCAAATTCACACAACGATATAGTTCAACGGGCAGATTTCAGGCTTATCCATCCAACACCATGGTAGAATTATCATATCACCACAAAAAGAACTCATCATCAATGAAGCAAAGAAGGGTTATCTCACAAGGAGCGAAACAACCCGGTCCTTACAGAAAGAACTCGGAAATTTCATCAACAACCAGGACAACAGGAAAAGAAGGAATTGCGACTCAGAAGACAAGATCCTTTCCATTTTATAATTGGTTTCAAAAATAGAAGATTACACATCTTACAAGACCCAACGAACTTGGTACCACGAAAAGCAAAGTAGCAAAGAGGAACCCGGACATGGCTAGGCTATGGAACGACTACGTGTCCCAAATTGCTACTCGGAAGGTCAAACCGCCCTCGGCTACACTGTTTTCTTCAAAGGACAACGCAGTGCATCCAAGGTGGAAATCAGCAGCACGGCGGGACAACATGGAGCAGAGAAGGCCGGCAGGCATCTGTCTACCCAAGACCGATGTGATGTTGGATATGGTGTTGATCTGCACCGGATAGTCTCAGGACAGGCGACGAGGATCAACCCAGAACTGCCAGATGAAGGAACGAAGCCCACATCACAAGACTTCCTCCAACTACCACCACGTACATCCTGGTACATTGCTGCTGCGGGATTAGCCTACCTCTAATCCCTATCACAAGGCTCCCTCTAGCTACGGCAAGACATACAAGAATTGCAAAATACGCCCGGGGGCTGCTCTGCTTCACAAACTACCATATTCATGACTACAGAGACTTCAGAACAAGCAACATAATGCTCAATGAATCAAAACAACACTCCAGGGGGCTATTTATAGACCGAAGGAGCGGTGCACATGGACCAAGAGCACTAACGGAACAAGCCTAACAAAGGACACAATGAAAAGACAGAACTCAATAATGAAGGGGAACTCAGGCGTGAAGGAACAGTACTCAACAACAAGCATATTCGGGAGATTATATCAACACAGTACAACCCGTGAACAAAAGGCATTTACACTCAACCACCACCATACAACTACACCTGACAACAGCAGACTCTACATCTAAAAGCAGTAAACTCTATGTCTGAAAGCAGCAGACTCTACATCTGACAACAGCAGACTAACCGAGAATATGCCTATCCGAGTTCTTTTTGAACAATGCTCGGGGGCTGCAATTCAAGACCCTCCAACTTTTTGTTCCAAATAGCAAGAGGCTCGGGGGCTACACTTAGTGAGTGCACTTTTTCCTCAAAAAAGCGCACGTCACTCAAAAGACTTCTTCAAGACAGACGACTTCAAGGCCACGCGATAAAAAGAACCCGGATATAACTATATCCGAGATCCTTCGACAAAAAGAACCCGGATATAGCTAAATCCAAGCTCTTTTCGACAAAGAACCCGGGTATATGCTTGGGAGACCTTTGACGAAGAATCAGGTCGATTTCAAGAAAAGACCCTCAACCTCCTTGTGCCAAATAGCAAGAGGCTCGGGGGCTACATCCAAATGGGAGTACTTTTTCTTCAAAAAGGTACACGCCACGCGAAGATCTCACGAAGTGCTACACGGTTTCGCTCAAGAAAGCACTCGGACGACACTTGTTCCTGCTCGACAAGACTTGAAGGAACAAGACGAGACTTCCATAACTCAACCATGAAGTGCTCTGGGGCTTGTCGGTGCGGGACCCACGGGGTACCCCGCAAGGAAAGGAGAACTAGTCTAACTAGGATTTTTCCCATATAATCTTAGTAGTAGTATTATTCTGTAATCCTACTAGGAACTCTCATTGTAAACCGACCAGGACTCTGGCCTCCTGACTATATAAAGAAGGGCAGGGCTCCTTGGATCGGAGAGTTCAGAGGACAATTGTACGATACGACATTTTACAATCAATCCAACGCAAAGGCTAATGCTGACTGGACATAGGGTTCTTACTCGATCACAGATCGAGGGCTCGAACTAGGATAAATCGACTATCTCTTGCATTTACCGTCGAGTTCAGCATACGCCGAAGCCCGAACATACTGCCCTGGGGACCCCCGTGGCAGGCTATCGTTGGTCAAATATCGACAGTACTTTACAAAGCACCAACGCTAATCACCTGATGAAACACTAAGCACTATGCAAGTGGAGGTCACTAAAATGTTGTATCAACACCCTAGATATGTTTCCTCAGCTCTACACATGTCAAATGGCCGGTTGGGGGTTGTATTAATAAGCCCCACTGAGAAAGTAGCCGTTGGAGACGAAGTCCCGTTTTTCTTCTATTGGCCGGACGCTCGAGTCGTCCTGATCGGACGCGTCTGGTCGTCCCGACCGTTGGAGCCGCGAACAGCTGATCGGATACTGCCAGCGTTCGGTCAGTTGCCACCGGTCGTAATTTTGCCGCTCTGGAACCTCTCTGTACTCGATCGGACGCTGCTGTCCTGCGTCTGGTCGGTTTGCCGCTAGCGTTCGGTCACTTGCTGAATGTGTTGTCGGACTGATGAACAGTGCCATCGGTGCGTCCGGTCGTTTTGCTTGTTCAGCGTCCGGTCGCTGCTGTTGACGCCTGCTGTTGCTGAGCCACTGATCGGAGCATCCGGTCACTTTCCTCCAGCGTCCGGTCCAGCGTCCGGTCACTTCCGTGAGCTCGTTTCTTCGCGATCTTGCATGTGGCTTGGTTCCTATCTTCGTGCTTGGACTTTGCTTGATATCTTGGGTCTTCTCTTGTGCTCCTAAGGTCTTGCTTGTGGTGTTGATCATCGGATCATCACGTCGCCTTCGTCCAAGTCATGTCTTGCATCCTATTAAACTATAAAACAATCACTTGCAAATTCATTAGTCCAATTTGGTTGTGTTGGTCATCAAACACCAAAATCCAAAGTAAATGAGCCTAGGGTCCATTTTCCTTACAAACACCATTTTCTGTCCTTACCCGCTTAGTTTTTCTTCAAAGTTGATTTCCACTTCGGTCTTATATATAAGAGTAGTGCAATGGCTCATCTTTCACTTCAATAGATACTTGTAGCAAAATCATGTAGAACCTACTATAAATGTAATGAAGTATCTATTTTCACCGTTGATTTTATTTGCACAAATAACAATGAATTAATCTCAATAGTGCCATGTTCCTTGGTTGAGTAGCCTGGTGAGGTTACCAGATTGATTAGATTTCACGCACACTTCGTAAGTCGAACCTGTGACTATCTTTAAAAAAAAGAACATGTGACTATGGTGAACCAACACCACAAAGTTGAATATCCTTGAGGCTAAAAAATCCTCAAGGAAACAATGAAAACCGCCAAGGAAATTATTCTTGGCGGCCAACACTCAAGGAAAGACCGCCTGGGGTAGATAGCAAGGGAAGTAGCTGTTATCTTGAGGGCCGGCTGCCACAAATGATTTCCTTGGGGTTTAGGCACCAAGAAACAAAGGTGAGGTTAGATTTTTAACATCGCCAAGGAAATATAACACCCTCAAGGAAAAGTAATGACTCTCAAGGGTATTCCATTTTGTGACAATGAACTTAAAGATTAAACTCATACTAGCTATGAAGGCCATGAAACAAAAAGTAGTATAACAAAGTTGTGAATACCAAATATAGGATGTCAACAACAGGCACATGATTAATTATGTTATTATTACACGGTTCTCACAAGATAGATGGAGCAAGCTTTCACACTCGTAACCTTTGTAACAAGTCCCATACTTGGACACACGTATTTTACTGGATAAAAGATCTGATGATAAGATTCTTGATCAGTACAGTGTCACACAATATTACATATATAGTAGGCACATCAATTAGGGTACATGACTAATGCCAGCATGCATGAGCATACATGGCAGCTAGCTTATAGATACCATGTGCAGCTTATTCATACGTAGGCGACGTGCTGGCAATAAATCACGTACATACCTTACTACACTAGTCGAGTTAAATTCAAAGAGTCCGGTATGCCGGCAATGGTCTGGTTAATGGCCTGCACCATTTCTAGCAAGTCACGAACGATCCCCTCCACGGCGTCGGAAATTTCACCTTCTAGGCCATTGTTGCAGGGCGGACTAGCTGGAATTACGCCATGGGGTTGTGCTAGCGTAGAAGCCACGAGCAGGAGAGCTACGACGGAGATGGCCGGGAGCAGGGCAGCAGTAGGTGCCATGGATTTGGAAGCCATTTGTTGCATGTGCTGGTGCTGCTAACCTAGCTAGTTCGGTTCGTGCTGGGTGCCAATCGTATTCAGAGCACGGAGATTTATAGGTGCCTCGTCGCAGCTACTTGTCATCCCATGCATGCTTGTCAAAAACCCGACCGGCGAAAATGAGCTTGTGGTTGTGGATACTCGGGGTCATGTACCGACCGTGGCTTGGCAACAAAACTCAAAAAAGGATAAGATATACGAACGTATTGTCAAAAAATTACTGCCGGCTAATAAACATGGGGTTGGACGTTTTGCAATTTTCCTTGCACGAATACTACAAGTACACGTGAAGAAAATTGCATGCCTAATTTTTTAGCTACTCGCCCATCATCTGATACGTACTTGTATAGAAAGCTCATCCATTTTTGAGTTTTGATGCCAGATATTGGCGGAAAACAACGACCGAACGAAAATGACTTATATACTAGAATAACTATTCACTACTACACAAAACTTAACCAAGACGGGCATTGCTTAACCGAGGCGGACAAGTCAACCGCCTCCATCGAAAGGTCATGGTTAATCGGGCCTTAAAGGAGACAGTTGGCTAACCACCTCGGTTAATGCTATTAAGGAAGGCGGTTGAGTTAAGTAGCCCGCCTCGGTTAACAATTTCATGAAATGAAAAAAGCCCACCAAGCCCGGTACCACGCGCCGCCGTTGCCCATGGTAGGATCCATTCCCCCGCAGCCGCCGGTGGCCGGATCCGCTCGGAGGAGAGGCGCGGCAGCTGATATTCGCCGCCCTAGATCCGTCGGGGGGCGCGGCCACCCTAGATTCGCCGGGGGGCGCAGCCGCCGCCAGATCTGGCACCGCCGTCGGCCGCCGTGCCGTCGTTTGCTCGGCCGCCGGCTGCCCACCGCCCAGAGTAGACCGAGAGAGAGAGAGTAGATCGAAGCTGGCCGTATGTCTGCCCGCCTGTGCCGCCGTCGCCTTGGATCTACAAGGAGACCAAGAGTGAGATAGGGAGATGGAGAGAGATAGTAGACTGAGAGCGAGAGGAGACCTGCTTATGGGCAGATCTGGCCGCCATATCCTGCTCGTCGCGCTGCTGCCGGTTCCCCGAGCGCCGCGCCGCCGCTGGTTCCCTGAGCGCCGCGCTGCCGCCAGTGGATGCTCCGCGCCCGACCAAGGGACGCCCCCCGTCGCCGCCCCCACGCGTGGAGAGTGGGAGGCGGATTCGAGATCCGGCCGCCATGTCGCGCTGCAGCTCGCCACCACCGCACCATCTCATGGGGGAGAGGGAGATGTGAGGGGGAGGAAGGGGCGCCGAGCCTTGCCTACCGGCTGTGCGGGAGAGGGAGACAGAGGGGAGAGTAAGAGGGGCACCGGCGCCGCTTTCGGGAGACGGCGGGAGTGGAGTGAGCGCACAACACCGTGCTCAGGAGACGGAGTAAGAGGAAGGAGAGCAGCTGGGAGAGTGGGTTAGGGTTTCTCCTCAATTAATATATTTCTAGTCAGTATTGGGCTCATATGGGCTTCTTCAACAGGCAAACAGGCTCCTCCATGATTTTGCTAGGCGGACAACCTTATGGAACCGCCTCAGTTAATGCCGCATTAACCGAGGCGGTTGCTCTTAACGCAATCGCCTCGGTTACATTAACCGAGACGATTGCGTTAGGGCAACCGCCTCAGTTAATATGCATTAACCGAGACGGTTTCGTTACATTGCCCACCTCGGTTAAGTATTAACCGACGCGTTTGCTGGCCTGGCTGCCCTGCCTCGAATAACCGAGGTGGGCAACCAGGCTGCCCACCTCGAAGCCCTATTTTGAAACGCCCTGCAAAAGTTTCTGTGTAGAAGTGATTAGAATATGACTACTAGAATATGAGTTGGATTAGACCTGAGCAAATTGAAATGACTATTAGAAAATGACTACTTGAATATGAGTTGGATTAGTCCAGAACAAATTGAGCTTGGCCCGGTCCGGCCCAAACTGGCTGGGTTTTGGCTCGCCCATGAAATTTAGTCTTTTTTTGCGAGACCTAGTTACAAATGTAGAAGCTCACAAACACAAGTGCACACTTACCCCTATGAACGCACGCATGCACACCCTAACCCTATGAGCATCTCCGAAGAACTGAGTTGGACTGACAAATCTCGAGATTGACGAAGTCGCTACAGGCGCCTCGCTGTCAACGGGCACGTCGCTTACCACTGAAAGAATAGCGCCGTTAAATCATGAAATAAATCCAAGAAAATGCGAGTACCCGTGTCAAATTGGGGAATTGAAGCCGGGTGGGCAGATTCCACCACAAGGAACCCAACCAACTGAGCTACGCTCAGTTCGCACCCATGAACTTTAGTTGACAGGGCCTAGGCACATATTCACATGATTAGAATTTTTTTTGGGCCAAGCTAGACCCCGAACCGAAGTGTTTTATTATTCGTTTTACAACTAAAAACCAGTGGGTGGACCACCCAAAATGTCGGGCCCACTCACTCATGGGATGGTCGTGGGCATGATTTTTATGGCCCCAAATAACCGGTACTTCCTTCGTTAATTGAAGTCGTTGAGATAGGTTGGAACTGTCAATTAGTAAGTAGGTGTATGGAAGAGACGAACACATACAAAAACTTTTTTTTATACAGACAGGCTACAGAACCCAACTAATATTCAAATCTAATATTCAAATTAGACTTCTGAATTTTTCATTAATGAACCAAGGCAATGGGAAGCAATGTTTTCAGTTTCACCGATTTACTCCAAACAATTGAATCGCTGTTCTTTACAAGAACTTGGATCATGAATGCATCCCTCATCTCAACAAGAAACCTAATATCCACTCCAAAAAAATGTTGAATAATATTATATTTATACACATAAAATTCGAAAAAAGAGGAAATAAGGTGCCATCTGTACTTCTTTCACCAAACACAAATGCCACCTCTCTCTCTCTCTCTCTCTCTCTCTCTCTCTCTCTTATTCATTCCACCACACATTACTAAACAAGGTTCCGAATTCATAGCCAACCCAATTCGATCTCTCTAAGTGCTGAGGTTCCCCAAATTCACCAGCTATTTGCACATCACAAACAGCCACCTCGGAGTTGATGCCTCATTTAAATAGAACAGATGATATTCACATATTCACATGACAAGAGGGAAAGAGGTCCGGTACCGGCCACGGCGGCGTGGCACCATCAAAGAACAGCATGTCCGGGCGGTCGGCGGTGGCAGACTTTCTCCAGAGTCCAGACAGCTGACCCGCAGCGGCACGTGTAGACGTTGTCGAGCGAGTTGGGGAATCCACGTCCACCCCTTGATAAGCACATCGACGTGGCACGCCACCAGGTCCTCGCATCTCACGGCTCCCACCACGCGGCGCCGCCAGTGACGACCGCTGCCGCAGGGTCCTTACCGTGGTGCTGGAGCCATATGACAAACCAAATTGAAAAGAAACTGTATGAGTCATGTCCGCAGCATTTGCTCGTGACGTGCTTACCAGGTGAAATTTTGAGAATGTATTGTTCATAATAGAACAGAGTAGCGAGGCGTCTGTATGCTTTGATCACCATGAACAACAGGAGAAGACCTTTGTCCTTCCGTGAGTGCAAAATTATTACGAAGAGAAGCCTGTCATAACATCCCCATTATATAGTACCTAATAAGTAATATAGCTTGTGATCAGAACACTCACTTTCGATGGCTTCCTTATGAAAACATCCATTTGTATATGGGTATAGACGGTCTTTCATTATTCTTCGTGATATTGACCACATTTCTGATCCCTATTTGCATTTCAGTGGGTTGGTCTGGTATGAGAAGTTTTGGGAAATAGTATATTACAGCATTTCTAATTCATGAATTTCTAATGATCGCCGTGTCCTGCATGCTGGATCCTCTACTATTCTATGTTCTTTCCAAAAGCGTGCCAATCCCTATGTTGTGCGGAGCTGAGCATCTTCTATTCGCTGGGATCAAGCTTTTCCTCTGCAGGGGCCTTGTGCAGTAAACCCCCTACGGGCGGTCCCCCATCGTCGTAAAGTAGTAAAGGTCCCCGCGAAGCTTTCGGGAAGAGGGGTAGTCTTGTGCGTAAGCATAGCATTTCTGGTCGAACCACCGAACCACACATCTTTTTTTGATGGGAGGGTACTCCGAGTAGTGGGTACCTCGTAGGACCTCGACCCGCGTACTCAGGTCTTGTATGGATATGCAGGAAGGGGTGCTCCTAGGTGTGTGTAGGGTGGTGTGTTTGTTCATGAGAATGGATTCCTCGTCAAGTCGGGGGTGGACACACTTGCGCCAATTCGGGTAACAGCTACAAGGGATAAAAATAAAGGAAACTGTACCCAACCAGGGATGGACGTAAACTCGTAAGCTACCGAGGGTAGGGATAATTGTCCAGGTCTTATTGTTGTTTAAAGCCGCCCCGCCATAGCAGGCAGGTTAGTTCCTCTGTCGTTGCCGGAGAGTTCTTGGCGAAGAGACCTTAGGATTAGGATAAGTTGCTAAAACAAACGGAGGAGGATCGACCCGTTCAAGAGAATTCAAGAAAGACTGTTGGCAGCAGGTGGAGACATTTCTTTGGCCCCCTTCCAAATAAATGCGGGCAGGGTAGAGCTCGGCAGAGGGTTCGAGAATAGGGTAGGGTCCTGTCCTAATAAAGAAAATCAAGATAAATAAAGGGGCGGGTCCCTTTATGCATGCATCTTCGTACAAGTGGAGGCCGGAAAGATCAAACCAATAGAACCGCTCACATCACAGTAGTCGTAGTTGCGTAAAGGCCGTTAGTCGGGGGCGACCATAACATAAGGCAACGACTTTCACGGATCTCTCTCTATCTATAGATATAACGAACGGGCGGGTTCGAAAGGTAGGGTTTTCTACGGTCGGGTCCCCTACCACTAGTCCGGCTAGCCTTCTTCGGGCAGGAAGCAGGCCGGGCCCGACGGGCGGGCATCTCCCGCAACGCAAGCTGCATTGTTCGCCACACCACACTACCGGAAACACCTAATTTGCCGAGTGTCCCCACCTTTGCCGTGGGCAAGATTTTGGGCACTCAGCAAACATGGTGTTTGCCGAGTGTCCCAAAGACCACGCTCGGCAAAACTAAAACTCATGGCATAACAATTTACGCCGAGTGCTGACACTCGGCAAATAAAAGACACACGGCAACTTCATGTCCGGGGTAACACCGTCACCTCCGTTATCATTTTGCCGAGTGCCACCCGTTAACACACACGGCAAACCAACCTATATGCCGAGTGTCAAAGTACAACACTCGGCAAATCCTACTATATGCCGAGTGTCAGAATATGACACTCGGCAAACAAATTTTTTTTTTTTGATTTTACCTCCCAAACTTTTTGTACTGTTGTCTTACAATACCTGTTGCTCTGTGTTGAAGTTTTGTACATTTCTGAGTTATTTTACTATATTTCGTCAATTTATTTTAGTCAAATGAATTTTCGGTAATTTTTTTTATTTGAACTGCAAGTGCTTCGAATATCCGAAAAAAGTGAATAAAAAAATGATATTCTTGTCACTGAGTTTGTTTTGAGACCGTATCCAGGGCCAGACCAGAAATTTCGAACATTGTGATCGCGAAACATGAGCAGAAACGCGTGGCGGAAAAGTCTAAAAATTCTATAAAAAGCAAACGAAGTCTGAAAATCACGAAATTTGTCGAGTTGTCATGATATCATACGTGGAGGCTATGGTAAAAAATTGAGAGTGTTTCGGCAAAGTTGACACGTACGCTGCTTACAAATCGGATCATCTTCGAAGAAGTTTCTGAGATTTAAGAAAGATCCGGTAAGATGAGGAGACAATTTGAATGTCGATTTGGAGTTTCACTTCAATAATTTTTGTATATACAATAGAGAACAAAAATCCCTTCTTGTGAATTTTTGGCAATTTTTCGGAGCCATTTCATAATTTTAATTCTTTTGTCGCAATTATTGAATTTTAGATGCGTGATATACACACACATGAAATAATAGTCCAATTTTTGTACAAGCTTGAAATTCACATTTGTGAGTGCACCTAACAAAGTGTAATGCAAGTTCATTTCATGAAATTAGTGAAACATGAAATAGAGGAAAGTAATTAAGTAGAGGAAAGAAAAGGGCAGCATGAAATATAGAAATAAGTTTGCCGAGTGCTGCATAGGTGGCACTCGGCAAAAATGTAATAATTTTTTTTAAAATTTTTTTGTTAAGGGAGAACAGGGATTTTTTAAAATAGAGAAAATAGGAGGGCACTTTTTAAAAAAAATGTTTGCCGAGTGCCCAATCGTCACGGCACTCGGCAACTAGGCGTTTAGGTTTTTTTAAGTAGTTTACCGAGTGCGCCATCGGCCGACACTCGGCAAACTGATGGGATTTTTTTAAAAAAAAATGTTGCCGAGTGTCGTATCGGGCCGACACTCGGCAAACAGGCCGCAAAATAACTAGGCCGCTGGCCGGCTCTGTTCATTTCATTTCCACGCGCACGCGCCGCCGTCGACCTCCCTCCCCTCGCGCCGTCGTCGAGCTCCCCCCCGCCCCTCCTCCCCCCCACTCCATCGCATGCTCCCCACGCCCGCCGCCGCCGAGCTCCCTCCCCACGTGCATGACCGCACACCTCCACCGCAACCCCTCCGCCGCCTCCTCCCCACTCCGCTGCCCCTCCCTCCCCACCCGCCCGCCTCCGCCGGCCGACCTCCACCCCTTGCCTGGCCGGTCTGCCACACCACCGGCTGGCCCACGCCTGTCCCTCATTGTGAAAACCGAAAGCGAGCACGACCCCCCTACTGCCCCCCTCAAAGTGAGTCCTCAAGGCCCACCTCGGTGCCCGCCCGTGAGGAGCCCCTTGCTCGACGCCACTCCGACGACCTCCTGGCGGCTTCTACAATGAGGCCGCCTCTCGACGACAGCTGTTCTACGGCGACCCAGGTAACTCAAAGTCGCCCTGCTCGGTTGCTTCCGATTTGGGACTCGTTTCAGTTTTGATTTTGGTTTCAGAAGTGGCAAATTTTGATTTCGATTAGATAAGTGCATAGGGAATAATACGTGATGCATGCATGCATATGCATCTGTTGCTGATAAAGCTGATAAAGCAAGCAGCAGCAGGATTGGGGGGAGGGGAGGGGTCAATCAACACAGCCATCTGACCCTAGCTATAATTTTGTTGTTGATTTGAAGAACACATTGTTCCTAGTCTTAAAATGTTTATGTGCTGGAGTATTTGGATGCCAAATTCATTTTCCAACAAATCCCACAAAGTAGCTGAAAAGGAAAATTACTGTCGTTGGGTGGAGCATTAGTCCAGATTAGTTCAGCCTTATTTAGCCTACCAGCAGTATTCTCTGCATTTGCTTGCCAACCCTTGTTCTAAATTGCATGGTGATTACTATGCAATATATAGATACTCTGCCATCTGGACTGGATGTGGTAGCAAATAAGAACTGGTTTTAGTTTTTTTTGTCAAAGCTGAACATCTGTGCATGCCTTACTGAAAATCTGATTTCCTGGCATTATCCTCGTGTCTTTGCCAATTTCCATTTCGTGCACTGGGCAAGCTAAAAAATATTTTCTTCTTGGAAAATTTCTAGATTACATTCAGTATTGTGTTGAGAACTTTCACGATCATGTGTACTGCTAGCTTCTTCATTTGAGATAGTAAATAGCTCGTCAGGCGTGCTTCTTGTTTGATTCAAATAGCTATCGTCCCTAATGTCCATATTGGTGGAACAAGCATAAGTTTCCTCACACATGCTTCTTTTGCTACTCTGAGAAGTCCCAATCTTTTCAGTTAGCATAGAGTATATATTTCCACAGTGCAAATAATGTGCACCTCCAACCTTATTTGCGGACATATGCCTCCATGTGGATGATGCACCAATAACGCTATTGAATGGTGTCAGCATCAACATCTTCTTTACCGAAATAAGATCCTCATAAATTTTTTTAGGTGTAGACAAACAGTTTTGAGATCTCAGACCACTTGAGCTTTCCACGTAGCAAGGTGTCAGTATATTTCCTTGTTGATCCCTGCTAAAGCACACATGGTCTTCCCTACTCGAAGTCCCATGAATCTCAGATCTTTGAGTTGTGCCAGATGATTCAGGCTGGCCAACAAGATTCCAGATTCCAACCAATGCAGATACAAACTGGGGAGTGGTCAATCTTCTGCAAGCATATGTTCTGCAAGATTGAGAACTTTGGCTTGATTGATGATTGGCATCTCGCTCCTTAGTAATCAAAGCATCTGGCTCAAATAAGTGGTGCTCATCTAATGAAAACCTGTGGTAATTGATTGTTGACTTTGCCGCTTTTGAAGCTCGGCGTGTCGAGTTCATCTTTTACTAGATTGCAAGGTAGTAATAAGTATATAAAAAAAAGTCCAACTAATCGGCTGCTTGAGATCTGCAGGAAGCAATAATGAACAGAGTATTTAGCTCACTGAAGTAATTCTCTAGAAGCTGAGTCATTTCAGTGGCTACCAAACAGAGAATATAGCTAGCACGTAGTATCCGACAGTAGCACCCTACCCTAGTAAGACCGAATCTCATGAGCATCAGCAATCTACAAAAACAGCCGAGCAAGCAGAAGCAATCCAGTTGCTGGAATAGGATGACCAGGATCTGAAGGCTCAGATAAATAGAGAAAAATTCACGGAAAGTCCGAATGCCAGCTACTCTGCTATACGGGGCATTTCTCCGAACACCGCGTGTGCGCGAGACGAAGAGCAAGCTCCCAGTCCCTGAGCGCCTCATCCCCCAGCATACGCGAGCTAACAAATGAAATTGAGACATGAGACCGATTCAGTTTGCTTGCTTCCGGTAACAGATTATTTTCTGAAGCCTGCCCTTGTACACCTCACCCTACCACATCCAGTCTGTCACATCAGCTTAGATTGGGGTAGCAGATTATATTTGTACATAGCCCCTCTGTCAAACAATTTGCTAAAATCTATTGCTCACAGGTCACGTCAGCTTAGTCTCACAGAAACAATATTTTTCAGAGTTCAGAAACCGATCTGCCAGTAGTTTAGTAGAAATTTAGACTCCCTATGTATAGGCCTAGGCGAGAACTAAAAAAACTCACATCACACCAGGAGGCTGAAAAGTCCAGATCATGGTTTTTGGAGTAGGCCTTGAAACGTAGAGATGCTTTTAGGTCCTGTTTTTGGGAACCTAGCTAGCTACCTTCTATTCGATGAAAAGTCCAGATCTTGTTTCTTTTTACTTTGTTTATGGTGATATAAAGGTAATTACTTACTCGTGTGAAATGACTTATTCTTTTAGGGAGGACTGATGCTTCTGGCTGTTTGTTGGTGTTCCGTGGACCTTGTAGCGGTTGAGGCTTCTCCTGTTTGCGGGACAGCGAGGTGAGGCATAAAACACCCCTCTTTTTCGTATCATGCATGTTTGTAGAGCACGTAACCCGGTTAAGCGTCTTCCATTCGAAAGAGATACGGTTGTAAATATGCAGCTCTTTGCATATCGATAACCGTATCTGTTTCAAATTGTCCACGTTTTTTGGACAGCCCTATGATGCGTAGATGGGGTTAGTCTCCGTGGTCTACTCCGTTCCGAGGCAGAGTTTCGACAGCATCTCCCTGTTGTTCTCCGGATACACAATCTTCCTACCGGGACGTGTATTTGGAGAACAGCGGGGAGGTGCTACCGAAATTCTGTCTCGGAGCGGAGTAGACCATGGAGACTAACCCCAGCTACGCATCCTCGGGTGGGATTAGGACCTATCCTGACCTATTAGATGGTAGGAACATCGTGTACATGCAATTGATTGTTAATGTCTCGCTGGTATATACATATATATATATGTCAGAGGATGGATGACCGTGAGTGGATGTACACGGGCCGCCCAAGTCAGCGTGCTTTGACCGATGAATGGATTGAGAAGACGGAGGCTTTCATAGATAGAGCATTTTCCCTAGTTCCAGGAGCGTAATGTACGTGTTGCGCTGGCAACAGATGGGTTCAATCCTTATGGACTGATGTCTGCCCCATACACTTGTTGGCCAATCTTCGTTATCCCCCTCAATCTCCCCCCCCGGTGTCGTGTTTCGACGACAGAATATATTCTTGTCATTGATAATTCCTGGACACCCGGGGAGTAAGATGGGTGTGTTCATGGAGCCTCTGATTGATGAGCTGGTCCATGCTTGGGAGGAAGGGGTGTTGACATATGACCGAGCTACAAAGAGGAACTTCAGAATGCATGTCTGGTACCACTACTCCCTGCACGACTTCTTGGCGTATGGGATATTCTGCGCCTGGTGTGTTCACGGGAGGTTCCCATGCCCATTATGCAAGACAGCTATGCAGTTCATTTGGTTGAAGAAGGGTGGCAAGTATTCTTCGTTCGACAAGCATCGACAGTTCCTCCCTATTGAGCATGCATTCAGACGAGACATCAAGAACTTTACGAAAGGTGTGGTAGTGACAGACCCCGCACCGCAGATCATGACTGGTGCCGAGGTTCGTGCTCAGATAGATGCTCTCGTCGTCAACCCACAAGGCTATGGTTTTGTGGGATATGGTCGTCAACATATGTGGACTCATAAGTCAGGCTTGGAGAGGCTCCCCTATTATGATGACCTCCTTCTTCCACATAACATTGATGTGATGCACACTGAAAAGAATGTAGCCGAGGCACTTTGGGGAACACTCATGGACACTGAAAAGTCAAAGGACAACGTTAAGGCTAGAGTGGACCTAGCAACGTTATGCGATAGACCAAAGCAAGAAATGAAGCCTCCTAGAGGCGGCAAGACATGGAGCAAGCCTAAGGCCGATTTCGTCTTGACCAGGCCCCAAAGAAGGCAAGTACTTGAATGGATGCAAACGTTGATGTTCCCTGATGGGTATGCAACAAATCTGAGGAGGGGAGTGAACTTATCTACTCTGCGAGTCAAAGGGATGAAGAGCCATGACTTCCACATATGGATTGAGCGGCATCTTCCGGCGATGGTTCGTGGCTATGTCCCTGAGCATGTCTGGCTAGTGCTGGCAGAGTTGAGCTATTTCTTCCGCCAGCTTTGTGCCAAGGAGTTGTCTCAAAAAGTGGTTGAGGACTTGGAAAGAATGGCGCCGGTGCTTCTCTGTAAGTTGGAGAAGATATTTCCACCCGGCTTCTTTGTTCCGATGCAGCATTTGATCTTGCACCTCCCATATGAGGCACGAATGGGGGGGCCCGTGCAGGGCCGTTGGTGCTATCCAATCGAGAGATGTCTAAAGGTTGTTCGAAGTAAATGTAAGAATAAAGGCAAAATTGAGGCTTCCGTTGCAGAGGCATACATTCTGGAGGAGGTGTCAAACTTCACAACAAGTAACTATAGTGACAACCTTCCTAGCGTGCATAATCCACCCCCTTGCTACAATGCTGACGAAAATGAATCGAACCTCAGCCTTTTCCGAGGGCTGCTCGGAAGTGCAAGTGATTGGAAACCCAAGACATTGAGACATGAAGAGTGGCGCACTATCATGCACTATGTGTTAACCAACCTTCCCGAAGTGGAGCCGTACATGCAGTAAGTTCACAACGAACTTGTTAAATATGCTGTCACTATTCGGTATCCAACTCTCTTGTTTCTCATTGTTATAGGGAATTTCTTGATCACTACTGGCATCTATCAAGGGAACCTACCCCGCAGGAATGTGATACCCTTCTTAAACAGGGTGCGGGAAATGGAATGCCCGATTTCATTTCTTGGTTCACACAGAAGGTATTGTCCAACTTTGCTCGTACTTAGTTTGACATTGCAAGTTGCTCGTACTTAGTTTAACGATATATCTTGCTTGAGCTTGCAGGGCCAAACCGATGAGTCTATGGATCCCGAGTTAGCACAGGTGTCCAGTGGCTTTTTGTATAGGGTCAGGTCATTTTCCGCTTATGACGTGAATGGATATCGCTTTCACACGACAGCACATGAGGAAAGTCGGCCCAATCGAAGAACCACAAATACCGGAGTTCTTACGCCCGGCACTGATGGGGCCGATTATTATGGGAGAATCGAAGAAATCTATGAAGTCAAATTTCGTGGTTCCAAACCCCTTAAGCCTGTCATATTCAAATGTCATTGGTTTGATCCTGCAGTAACGAGACGGACCCCTAATCTTGGGCTGGTCGAAATTTGTCAGGATTCCATCTATCTAGGGGAAGATGTCTATGTTGTTGCTCAACAGGCGACGCAAGTTTATTATCTGCCATACGCGTGCCCAAACGACGATCATCTTAAGGGTTGGTATATTGTGCAGAAGACATCGCCACATGGTAGACTACCTCTCCCAAATGATCAAGATTACAACTTAGACCCAAACACATATGATGGGGAGTTCTATCAAGAGGAGGGGCTAGAAGGGAGTTTTCAGATAGACTTAACCGGTGCGATCGAAATGGAAGTAGATAATGAAAGGGTTGATGAAGAGGACGATGGAGATGAGGTGGAAAATGTGCAAGACTTAGAATTACTTGAGCGAGTGCGTATAGGCAATGCCGATGATGACAACATTGGTCCTTCGGATAGTGTTGATTATTTCGACATGTGTGATAGTGATGATGAGAGTTATGATCCGATTGATCCCGATCATGATGCCTATTTCTAATACAAGTAATACTATCATTTTCTAATTATGTTTTGTTTATTTTGCATTTCTTTTTCAGGTTGTCATGTTTATATGTGCTTATTGGTTTACTCTTTTTAATTGCAGGTGATTGACAAAAGATGGTGGGCGATATGAGGTCCGTCGGGTCGTTTTACCGGAGCTCGGCGTCCGCTCCAGCTGAGGAGGCTCCTGCAGCTGAGGAGCCACCGCGGAGGCGCAGGGGTCGGCCGAGAGGCCAGGGTCGGCAGGCGCATGCAGCGACTCGGCCGCCGTCGCCTGTACCTCCCTCACCTCAGGAGGAGGAGGAGGAGGAGCAGCACGAGCACGAGGAGCAGGCCCAACAGGAGGAGGGCGAGCACGAGGAGGGGGAGGTTGAGCACGAGGAGCATGAGGCAGAGGAGGTGCCCTCGGCGGGGGGTTCCTCTTCCTCTGCTTCGAAGATCTGGTTGCGAGGCCCTTCACGCCTCCGGGAACAGCCTATACCTTTCACGAAACGGCCGGTGATTCACCCCAATGGGCCAAGGTAAGTATCTTAAGATGTTATCGCTACTTCTTTTGATATGTTTAACATGGCAAAATACAAACTAATATTTTTTCGTTAATCACTTGGACAGGGGATGGAAGGTTGTGGCTGCAGGTGATCACAAATGCCTTCCCGGTGGAATCATGGGTCTTCTGTGTAGGGAACACTTCCCCGGCCTGGTGGACTGGGCAGGAGGGGTGGAGCTGGCCTACACGTTCGAGCACTACGCGTCTGCCCCCGATGCACGAGATCGAGAAGGCAGGAAATTCGACAACAAGGCGCAGCGGGTTGTGAAAGAGCTATGGGTAAGCCTTCCCCGCACTATCTTGCTCAATACATCGCATTCCTATCACATCCTTGAAATAATGACTACATACATAATGTTTATATGCAGGATTTCTACAGATGTGACGAGGGATACGAGGAGAGGGCCGAGAGGCACGCTCACAAAGCCTGCTACAAGCTCGTGAAGGACATGCACTACAAGGCGCGTATCCTAGCTGTACAGCAATACAAAGCTGTCTTCGAGGAAGTGAAGATCGACAAAGACCTCGCAAGAACCTTGACGTTGACTAAAGAGCAATACATGTTGGTAAATACTGTTTCTTCCTGATATTAAGTACACTTACTGTGTTCTTATATGATAAATGCTTGTTGACGTGTAGGTGCCTCCAAATTGGGTGGTCGGTAAAGGCGAGTGCTGGAGGAGGATGGTGGACAAGTGGTGCTCCCCGGAGTGGTCGGAGACACACGCCGCTTGCCGGGAGCGGCGTTTGATGATGACAGGTGCACCACACCATCAGGGGAACCTTACCCTTGCCGAGTACGCGGAGAGATGGGTACGTGACTTCATTTATGTATTCCAACGCTTGCTTCTGCATAGTTTCTAATGATCGTACTGTTTGTTTCACAGTCGGCGTCACATGGTGGCGCACCTTGCTCCCAGGTGAAGGCATGGGCTATGGCCCACAAGGGCAAGGCGACGTCCGCCGTCGACTTCAACCCGGAGGACCCCCCCTCGGCGTACAACAATCCCTCCATCCACAGCTGTCTCACCGAGTACACAACGGCGGCCAAGGCAGTCCATGGGTCGGAGTACGATCTGAGCACCCAGGATTTCGAAGGAGACCTTGTCATGAGGGTGGGAGGAGGCAATAAGCATGGCAGGTACTGGCTTGGCGACAGCGTCGTCGACATGGCCACTACTCCCACTCTCTCCCAGATCCGAGCAAGCGACACGGGCCAGAGGCCGCCCATACGCCCACGGCCGACCAGTACACAACACGCCATGCAGACTTTGCAGGTTATTACTCTTTTATTCGTCGTTCATTGTTTCTTACATACCTTTGATTTCCATTGTAACATTGGGGTGAAATTTTGTAGACCGAGCTAGAAGAAGAGAGGAGGCAGAGAATAGCGTTGGAGGCGAAGATTGACGCTGATCGGCAGAGGCAGGAGCAGATGTTTCAGTGGATGCAAAATCTCGGCGCGAAGATGGGTGAACCTCTGCCACAAGCGCTATTCCTTCCTCCTCGTCCTCCTGAAGACACTCCTGTGAGTACATCTATCCCCATGTCCACTCACTCACACACACACTCACACACACACACCAGCACACACACACACTCACACACACACCAGACGCTCTTCTTTTCCTCGTCATCAGACGCTCCCGTCCGAATCTCATCTGCATGCATGCAAAAGAGTAGCAATTAGTTCAAATGTTAGTGGAAATCATAGTCATGGATCAAATCTGCGCAAGACTAAAAAAGGCTGGTGCCAAACAGCAGCAGCAATGCGACTTGGAACAAGCCATTTCTGTGCATGCATGATTTGGATAGGCTAGCTGTTGGCTGTCATCTTCAGACTAGCTAATTGTATTCTATCATCTGTGCAGTTACAATATATAATCCGAGTTTATATAAACATTGGTAGGTAGTGCAGACAAGAACAGCCGCACATACCACTGTAATGCTGTCACACCACTACAACGTTGTCGATCTGCAGATAGCCAGATAGTGTATGGTATTACATAATAATTGCACGGCATGGCATAAGTGTGCATACAGTACATGTTTTCATTGACATCTCTCCTACTTCATGGTCAATTTAAAATTTCAAATCAAAAGGTGCCAAATTTGACATCTCTCCTAATGAATTGTGAATGTTGAAATCACAAAGCGCCACATATATACATATGACTTCAGTGGCAACATAAATCCAAGTCTAGAGCACGAGACGTTGAATATTTCGTTTTTTCTTATTTTTGTCAACTGAGACATTACTTTTTGAGATGAGACTACGTCCGACAACACTAGAAACCAGAGCGGTTGAAATTCATGGCCTAAATGAGTTTAAAATGTTCATGCATACTATGATACTACAAATACTAGTTAGTCCTGGAACGCCACTTAGCTACTATTTATTATAACTGAGGGTTCAAATTTAAAACTATTATTTGATGCCGGATTCAAACCGCAGCATAGATGGGTTCGAAGGACAACGTCAGGTCGGATATTGTGCTTGAAGCAGATTTTTTTGTTAAGCTTGAAGCAGTGTTCACAAACAGTTTCTAGATGAAAGCAGAAATATATGTTAACAATGCTAGGCTGGAAATTTTTAGTCTTCTTGCGCAAACAATGGAAGCTCTCTTTCGGAATTTTGATTTGGGTCCATAGTTTATGTATGTATATAAGCATGAAAGTTGCTGCTTGTACAACGCACCCATGCAGCCATGTGTGCGTTTCCCATTCATGACGACAGAAAATAGACCAAGACACTCGGCGAAAATAAATTCCGAAAGAGCAGGACTGCAGTCTGCATTGGATTCAGTCTACATTTTGGGATCCCTTGCATTTTACGTACATGCAGCTTTATCAAGTAATCGTATCTATTCTTTGTGCAGGGTCAATCGGCGGCATCAAACGATGTAATTCATGACCCACCGCAGCAGTCGCCGTGGTCTAATTGGTGATTTGCTTCTTTTCATGTGTTGCACTTATGCTTGTAATGCACTTGTGGTGGATACTTTAAACTCGAACCTTATGTTGGTATTGTGGTATGACATTTGTGTACCATTGTGGATTATTGTGATGTATGTGATATGTGGTGTGTGGAGATGATATATATATGTGATATATGTGCTGTGTAATATATCTGTGCTGTGAAACATATCCATGCTGTGATATATATATGTGCTGTGAAATGTAATGCAAAAACAAAAAAAAATTCATATTTCTGAGGCTTTGCCGAGTGTTATGACCAAGACACTCGGCAAAGCAAACACAATTTGCCGAGTGTTATCACCAAGACACTCGGCGAAAAGATTTAAAAAAAAAACCAAATACTGTTTCAAAAATGTTTGCCGAGTGTCTGACAGTTCAACACTCGGCATATGTTTATCATTTGCCGAGGGTAGCACTCGACGACAAGGAATTCTAAAAATAAAAAATATTTTAAAAAAATTAGTTGCCGAGCGCCTTGCCGTTTGACACTCGGCGAAGTCACTGTTAACGGCGGGTCTGTCGTTATGACCGTTTCTTTTCGCCGAGAGCCAAACTGCACACGGAACTGTTTATAGCGAGTGCTATTCGCCGAGTGTTACACTCGGCGAACAAGTTGCCGAGTGTTTTCTGTATTTTGCCGAGTGTTTCGGGCACTCGGCAAACTCAAGGAGTCCGGTAGTGCCAGAATAAATGGACTCGTAAACAGAATACTTGGAAACGGAGCTGAATGAAGAGTATAACATCCACGTCCAAATCAATGGAATAAAAAGAACATGCTCCAATCTAGTTCAACTTAAGCGAGAGAAAATCCAACTCATGAAGGTCCATCCAACTAATCGAATTAAATAGCAACATTAAGTAACGGTCCAATCAAATGAAAGATGAATTCAGTCAGCGTACCAAACGTATTCACACCCAAACGCTTCCATCGATGTGCACCTGCTGAGCTCCCTTCGCCTTCGACTTCCTACCAAACGTATTCACCCCAAACGCTTCCATCGATGTGCACCTGCTGTGCTCCCCTTCGTCTTCGACTTCCTCGCCTACCACCGTAAACACATGCTACATTCCACCAGAGATATTCAGTGGATCCACTCGAATGGAAGACTACGGGAAGATGGATCAGAAGATGGAATAAAAAAATAACATGTAGAGTAACTACAGTGGTGAATCGAGAGATAGTTATTCCACCTTTATAAATTTTTATCATCCTTCGTCGTCGTCGCCGGACATCGCATCTGATCCGGATGTAGCAGATCTGAGCGCGTCCATCGGGGTGGGACAGGGAGGTCACGCGTCGATGAAGCACCGGCGGGCCGCAGCCGGCCACGGGGTGGTTGTCCTGACCGCGCGCGAAACCCTAGCCACATCAGGAACCAGGGGTGGCGGCGGTGTGGTATTTTTTTCGTGTTCGCTCGAGCGGATAATGGACGGAAAAAGATGACATCCCAAGCGATCTTAATGTGGCTGCGGGGCGTGGGCGTGGAGGACTAGGCGCGGGCACGGGAGGTGGGAGGGATGACGAGGTTGACACACTTAATCCTGACCGTTCGATTTGAGTAAGGAGAGAGAATGCTTAGACTAAATCTGGACAATCTATTTTGAATATGTTGTTTTTCTGGGTACACTTTTCTAGGTGGATGGAGTGGGGGCTTCTTAGCGGGAGACGTTTTGTTTGTGTGGATTTAGGAAAGAAAATGTTGGTGAATTAGTAGGGTAGATACGGCCACACAATAATCTAGTGGTTTCTCCATTGAACCTCCGAAGAAATCCGGTGATCTTAGGCTCCAAACCTGTGCGAAAATCTCCTCCTGAGTAACCTACGAGTGACTCACTGTGGGAGCACTACGGGAGAAACAATGTGCTCACTAAAAAATGAAACTGCTTTTGCACAACCTCTGGCAGTAGCTTTTTTTTTCCGAGGACAATCAGCTACGCTTTATTACTCAATAACAATGTTTACAGGAATAATATTAGAATAGGGTACACCAAGCCACAGATGACGGCCAGTCCCATATAAAATTGTATGCCTAGCTAGATTGTGTGCTTCAAAATTTGAAGCTCTTCCTTCATGGGCAAAACTACACTCATTGAAGAGTACAGTTCAGGAATTTATCTCAGCAATGATCGAGCCATAGCTACCCAGAGTTCCTTCACCAATCTCCGAGACAACTGTCAAACAGTCTAAAACAACAAATAATCTCTCCAAAGCAAGATCTTCAGCAACAACAAGAGCTTCACAGCAGGCCAAGGCTTCCAAAGTTGCAGGATCTGTGATGCCAACAAAGACCACTACAGAAGCTCCAAGATAAGTACCATCATTGTCTCGGCAGAAGGCTGCTGCTGCCCCTCGATTCTCATTTTTCGACACCGCTACATCAACATTAATTTTAGGTATAGCTCTTGGGGGAGGGATCCAACGAGCTTGCCTTGGTACTGGAACCGCATGTGAAAGGATCAAGATGCCCAAGAGGGGGGTGAATTGGGCTAATTCTAAATTTCTTTGCAATAATTAAACTCTACGGTTAGCCCAATTAACCCCTTGTGCCTAGAAAGTGTTTCTATTGATTTAACGCACAAAAGTTTAGCACCCTAAGTTCCGATCCTACTCTAGCATGGCAATTCTAGGAATGTAAAAGACAAGAATTGAATTGCTCAAAGTAAATTCTCAAAGTAAAGAGAGAAGGAGGAACGCGGCGATATTTTGCCGAGGTATCAGAGAGTCGCCACTCCCCACTAGTCCTCGTTGGAGCACCCGCGCAAGGGTGTAGCTCCCTCTTGATCCGCGCAAGGATCAAGTGCTCTCTACGGGTTGATTCTTCGATACTCCGTCACGGTGAATCACCCACAACCGCTCACAACTTGAGTTGGGTCATCCACAAGCTCTCCGGATGATCACCAAGCTCCCAATCACCACCAAGCCGTCTAGATGATGGCGATCACCAAGAGTAACAAGCACGGACTCTCACTTGACCACGACAAGCCTAATGAGAAGGGTGGATGCACACTTTGTTACTCTTGATCTCACTAATGAGGGCTCTCTTTGGGATTCTCAAATCTCAATCACCTCACTAGGACCTTGCTCTTCTTGGCACTCTCAATGGTGTTTCTCAGCTGTTGGAATGAGCAAAAGTGCCCCCACACACGAATGGAGGAAGTATTTATAACAAGGGTTGAAAAATGAACCGTTATGTGCCTCTACGGGGTGACTGGACGCTCCAGTCATGTTGACCGGACGTGTCAGTCAGTTCACCCTGAACTCCAGTGTTTACAGTGTGACCGGACGCTGGCCAGCGTCCGGTCAGTACTGACTGGACGCATCCGGTCAGGATTTTCCATCTCTAGAACCTTACTGGAGTCGACCGGATGCTGGCCCTCAGCGTCCGGTCGCCCCAGACGAAAACACCTTGGTCAAATGAACTGACCGGACCTTGAGCCAGCGTTCGGTCACACCGGAGCCAGCGTCCGGTCAGTATTTGACCCTCCATTCACTTCCAACTTTCGAACGTACGTGAATGAAGTTTGCTCCATTGGATCTAAGGGCTATTTTAGAGCTACCTAGTGCTAGATTTAGCAAGTGTGCACCACACCAAACTCACTAGACTCACCAAGGTCAAGCTACCCATCCATACCCCCCTTAATATTGCGGCCAAAGGAAAAACAAAGTCCTAAACTACTCTAAGTGTCTCTTCAGCTCCAATCGACACTTAGAACTAGTCCATCCTTAACCTTGCCGTTCATCCTTTGGAAGCCGAAACGATTTTCATCGCAGAGGCATGACCACCATGATAACCCAATCGATCTTCATTACCATGACCTAACTTAATTGCTTCTACAAAACACACGTTAGTCATAGTAATCATGTATTGTCATTAATCACCGAAACCCAACTAGGGGCCTAGATGCTTTCAATCTCCCTCTTTTTGGTGATTGATGACAATACTACCTCGAGCATTCTCTCTCCTTACTCACCGAAACCCAACTAGGGGCCTAGATGCTTTCAATCTCCCCTCCTACTGAGCATCCAACTGCTCCTCCTCTATAGCTGCTATGCCCCTGATAGTAGCATCCTGCTGGGCTACAGACTCTGGCACTCTGGACGACGCCGTGGCTGGCTAGGTGCACTCGGTGTACTGTGACGGATCATTTGAGTTAGGTTATATGCAGGGAACTCTGTCGTAGCACCACTGTACTCAGCTAGCATGTCAGGTGGCCTCACTGTAACTGTTGTCGGTGTTTCGAACAAACATCGGCTAGTAAATTTGTGATTATTGCGCGTTAGGCCCGGATGGTGCACTAAAGGACACGAGGTTTATACTGGTTCGGGCAGAACATCCCTACGCCCAGTTTGCTGCTGTTGCTCATGTTATTAGTAACGAAAATGGTTCATAGTAGGGGGTACAAAATAGTCGAGAGAGGGACGAGTCCCAAGTCTCTGATGGAATGATCGAAAAGGTTGTCGAGAGCTTGGTCGCTGCTCAGCTATCTATGTCGTGTCGTGTGTGTTCAACTTATCCATCCAGAGTCGGTCAAATTTGTTGTAGGAAGCACACCCCCTTTTATAGATGAAGGGGACGGCTTTACAAGTGAGAGGGAAAGGGTGCGTATGCCACCGAGCCATGTTGTCCACGTCTACCGAGCCTTGTTGCCCACGCCGGTGGGTACCAGATAATGGTAGGCGCCTACAACACTGTCGATGTCACTGTAGAATGTCAGGGTGGCTGCAGAGTATTGCTCCGCGCAGGGTATGGTCTCTGGTACAGTGGTTTTGACTTGTGAGCCTTGCCGTGCCTTTCTCCGCACGTCTTCTAGTTCCTATGAGCCCCGGTCGAAGGGACGCAGCGTCGGAGTCGGAAGTAGCGCTTTGGACAAGGCCTTCCGATCAGAGAGGGCGCCCGAAAGTAGCTAGAGGCCAAAACGAGTCCTCTGATCGGAGTGGTGGGCCCAAGGGGTCGCCGAGTGGGCGCCGTTCCTTTTGGACCACGGCGTGGGGATAATACATCCGTTACTATAGAGGGTGCGAGTCTCTTCTTGGACCATAGTGGTTGTCGTATGCCTGTGTCGGGTTCTGTGTCTGAGGGCTGAAGGTGGTGCCTACAACACTATTCGGACTCTGCAATGCTGGAATGGTCTAAAGCGCCCATCCCATCGTATCCTGACGGTACCTTTCTGCAGGCGTGCGGGACATGGTCCTTGGTATGGCGGTTGACTCGAATGTCATGTCATATCCTGTGCTCATCGTTATGAAGGCTCATGGCATACTTGTTGGGTGAGGCAGAGTCTGCCCTCGGCCATCGGGTGAGGCGGAGCCCACCCTTGGACGTCGGGCAAGGCGGAGCCCGTCCCTAGATGCCGGGTGAGGCGGAGCCAGCCCTCGGGGGTCGGGAAAGGCGGAGCCAGCCCTCGGGGGTTGGACGAGGCGGAGCCAGCCCTCGGGGGTCGAGCGAGGTGGAGCCAGCCCTTGGGGGTTGGGCGAGGCAGAGCCAATCTTCCATCGTTCGGGCAAGAAGCGTAGTAGCGCTCTTGTCTAACCAGAAGCATCAACATTTGATGGTTATTAGTTCCACCTCATTGGGTACCCCGGTATTAGGTCCCCGACAGTAGCCCTCGAGCCCCCAGGTGATTCGAGCAGAATCGCCCAGGGGGTATTTTGATTTGCCAGACGGTGCGCACGAGCGCACCCGATGGGTGTAGCCCCCAAGCCCCCGGACGATTTGGGCAGAATCGCCTGGGGGGTGCTTCGGACCCTTCGTGGGCAAAGTTATGAGGTTTGGTTTCATCAACCGGAAAGCTTTAAGGGAACCCTGGTGTCCCGTTCGCGGGGATTTTGTCCAGGGTTAGCCTGGCTGGGGCTCGACTTCGGATCGAGGCCCTACTGACGCTTGTGTACCTGGGTCCCAATTGCTTACGGGCCCATCCTCTATTGGGTTGGTCGTCAAGACCGTTGGGCTGATCCCTGGACGTTCCAGGCCTAGGTGGGCCAGAGAAGAAGGTTTCTGACCCATATCTCCTCTGTGGGAAAGGAGTCCGGTCCGCTTGGGAAGGCGAACCGTCCAGCACGGTTTTGGTGGGAAAGGATAGGGATCGCAGGCGCGTATCCCGCAAGATGACACGGCGGTGTGCATGGCAAGCTTAGAGATCTAGGTAGACGGTTGTTCTTCTCGCATCCGTCGCCCCTATAAAACCACGGGGTTCGCCCCTAGGGTTCCGTATTCCGCCTTCTCGCCTTTGCGTCTGACTCTTCCGCCGTCAATCGCCTTAGCCTCATGCGTTCGCACTGCCACCGTTGTCAGCCTCACATCCACGTCGTAGCCGCCATCAAGCTCATGCCCGCGTTGCAGCCGCCGTCGAGCTTGCATCCACCTTTTTCCCCAATGCCTCAATGGAGCTGTGGGGCAGATCTGGCATTACCCCTAGGCGTTTGGAGGGCCTCATCTGCCGTGGCCTCCTCTGCCCGTTGGCCACCGCTGAGGGGTAGCTGCTGCCTGGTGATGAGGACGAGCCATCGCCGCCTGATGGGTATGTCATGTCCTTTGCTATGTTCCATGAGCGAGGATTCACCGTACCTGCACATAGATTTCTTCGGGGGCTATTGGATTACTACCAGGTGGAGTTGCAGCATCTTACTCCAAATGGGGTCCAACATATGGCGGCATTGGTTGCCCTGTGTGAGGGTTTCCTGGGGATCGATCCCCACTTCGATTTGTGGCGGCACTTCTTCACCGTCAGCCTGTCGAAGAGGCGGGTTGGAGGGAAGGAGGTGAGTGTGCCGATGGGATGTGCCAGCATTCATCTACGCCATACCCGGGCGAGTGGCTACCCATTGATGTGTCTGTTGACCTCCAACAAGGGGTGGCATTTGCAGTGGTTTTACGTCAGGGATGATGTGAATGCCCCCCTGCCAAAGTATTCAGGGCGCCTCATCGAAGAGGCCTCGGAGTCATGGAAGTGGGGCGTCCTGACTAAGGAGAAGAAGCACATCACCGACCTTCTCACCGCCCTCCACGCTCTGAAGGACCGAGGCGTGAAGGGGTCGGGGATCATTGGCACCTACCATGCGAGGAGGGTGGTGCCGCTGGTGGCGCGCGTGCTTTCCCTGCACCGGATGGTGCCTGGGGTGTCGTTTGAAGGGATGGTGCTCGTCGATGAAGCGCTTCCTCCCTCCGAGGTGGCACAACGCATCAAGGAGGCGATGGAGCCTTCGAAGGACTCTGCCGGTGTTGTCCTCGATCATGTGTATCCGGTGCCGGGGCATCCCCCAATGCGGCTGGAACTAGGGTTTTTTTGACTTCATAAGCTTTCTTTCCCCGCGCTCCTCTTTTCTCTTGAATTTCTGATCCCTTGATGCTTACTTTGGGATGGTGGGACCAGCCGGGAGACTTTCCTTCAAGGACAGTCCAGCCCTGGTGCCGAAGGACTAGGTCCTAGCGGCGGTGAATCGCACCATGGCCGAATGGGACAAGAGGACAAGGGAACTCAAGAAGAAGGAGATGATACAGAAGCAGTAGGCATGGGATCGAGGAGAGGAGGTAAGCAGTGATGACTACGACGATGATGATGAGGTAGCTACCGACGTGGATTGGGACGTCCTGGAGGTCGAGGACACGCTGACAAGTGCCCACCCATCCATACAGGGGCCCTTCCCATTCCACGTGGAGGGAAGCGAGTCCGTGAGGTCGGCCGAGGTGGGCCAAACCTCCAGCCTGTCCTCGGAGTCGGCGGGAGCCGGAGAGTCTGCCGCTTCACGCGGGGTGTCGGCGGAGGATCGATGGGCGGGAGGAGGTGAACCTGCTGCTGCCCCTGAGGTGTTGATGGAGGGAGGCGGCTATGTTGCTACGCCCCATGAGATGACGGAGGTGGGTGGTGCTGCCGCCCTGCCCGAGGCATTGACGGAGAGGGGTGGCTCCGTTGTCGCACCCTCGGAGATAAGGGAGACGAGCTCCCCTGCCTGGGAGCAGGGGGCAGGCTCAAAGTGGGCCCACCCAGATGAGTTAGGGGGGTCTAGGGCTTCATCCCCAAAATATTCCCACCGTGCAAAGGCGCTAGAGTAAGCCATTGATTCCCCTGTTTTTCCTCCTTTTTATTTTCCCGCTTTGACCTTACGCCCTTCACCTTCGTGTAGATTCTTGCGGACGGGCCGTTCTCTAGAGCTGGCGCCCAAGAAGAGCCTTGCCCTCCAGGCAGGACGGACCGTGCTGCCCGACGTCGCCCCTGTTTCGGGCAGGAGCGGCGCTAACACTGCAGCCTCGTTGGCCGATCCGGCGGCGCCCGCGCCTTCGGTGGTTGCCGAGCAGGCGGCGTCTTCCATGGTGGGTACGACCCCACTAGCCGAGAGTCCAGCATCGCCGGCGGATGTGATCGTGACCATGCCCAGCCAAGAGCCACCGGACATAGCCATGGTGGTGTCCGAGGGGCCGGCGCAGTCCGTGCCTCCGATGGCTCAAACAACGGCGTTCGATGTGGGCTGGACGGAGAGGGATGTGGCCGGATGGTCCCCAACCCCGACGTGCCAGGTCATCTAGATGCAGTCGTGATGGCGTCCATGGGAGCAATGTAGTTTGTGCCACTAGAGACCCAGGCGGTGGTGCCCACGACCGTGGCAAGCCTAGCGGGGCCGGACGTCGCCATGGCGGCGCCCAAGGGAGCAGCGCAATCCGTGCTACCGGAGGCCCAGGCCGCGGCGCCCAAGGTGGGCCCGATGGAGGAGGACATGGACGGAGGGTCTTTGGGTGTTGTGATGGTGGTGGGGAGGACTAGAAGGGAGCCGCCTTTGGCCTTGTTGTTGGGTGGCAGCCGCTCCCCCGCACGGGGCGAGCCACCGCTCTAGTGGATGGCCGCTCAGGACCCAGCGTCGGTTCTTTTTTTGCTTGACGATGCTACCAAGAGCTTGGAGCGAGAAAATCTTGACGTCGGGTTCTCAGCTGTGATGGGTGCCTTGAGGGAGGCCAGTGGTGCCTTGCGTGAAATCCTCGTTCCTTCTAGCCGAGTACCTGCTTGATCTTCTCCCTTGTTTTCTTCTTTCTTCACGTATTTCTGTGTTTTCATGTTTTTTGATATCGGTCTTCTTTTCAGAGTATTGTTGCTCATAGCCAGAACAAGTCCCGGTTCCTCCATGAGCAAAAGGTGGAATGGGACCACCTTACTGAGGAGGCCCAACTACGAGGAGATGTGGGAGCGTAGCTGGCTACCGCCCAACAATGGGAGGCCGAGGTGTGTCATGACGCGGAGGAGATCCATGGGATGTTTGAGGACTTGTCGGCGAGGGTGAAGCTGGACGAGGAGGCGGCCGCCAGGCTTCGAAAGGAGTGGGACGAGCTACTATAGAATGACTCCACGACCAGTGAGCAGGCCGTTGAGCTCCTGGCGGAGCTGGAGACAGAACGGGACCTCAAGCTGAAGGCTAAGGAGAGGTCCGCGGTGTTGCAGCAGAGGGTGGACCAGGACGTCGAGGTGATCGCCCGGTTGCGCGAGGAGCGGGATGAGCTACGCCGGACCGAGGAAAGACTTCATTCGGAGCGTGGCACAGCCCGTGAGGATCACAACCGGGCCATCCGGGAGCGCGACGAGGAGCGTCGGGTGGTCGAGTCCCTCCAGGCGGATCTTGGAACCGCGGTGAACCAAAGGTTGGACGCCGAGAGTGTTTCGGCGGGGCTGGTCAAGGAGCTCGCCGAAGTGCGAGGGATCCTTCAGACCGAGAGCGACGAGCACGAGCTTCTGCAAGCCGCTGTCGGGGTGGTCATCAATGACCCGAGGGTGGCACAGCCAGAAGGAACTAGCTCGCTCGCGGCTCATGCTGCGGGTATCACGGCACGGGTAGGGCAACTTGAGGAGGACGCCTTTCATGCCAGGATCGCCCAAGCCTTCGCTATCGCCCATTCCCATTATGATCGGGAGATCAACCTAGAGGTAATGAGCCAAGGCTTCGCGCCTGTCTACGAAGATGCTGAGCTGGATGAGATGGAGAAGGCGGTGGCTCCCCTTGCACGGAACCTAGCGAACATGCTAAAAGAAGAGGTTCTCCCTTCGTGGAAGTAGTTAGTTGAATAAGTTTGATAAACACTTATCTGTAATATGTGAACAAGTGTTGTTACTTTTGTGTCCAAAAGTGGATTCATGGCTTTTGTTTTGCAATTTGGTTTCGTTTGTTTGGTCTTACCTTCTTCCCTTTTTGCGATGAAAAGAGAATTACACGATCGACCCTTCCGTTTGTTAAGACCGTAGGGCCCGCGGTGCTTTAGAGGAAATTTTGATTGTGCTGGGTGTAGGTCTTTTGCAGTCTTACCGATCTGTTCCCCAAACTTTGCTGCCAGTCTTGGTGTGAGGAAGAGGTCTGCTGTAAAGACTTTTTCAAAAAAGGAAAGGAGGTACCCATACCTTTATCAGCTCCCGAGTGAGATCCGACCTCTTGTGGTTGCAAGGGTCGGATGTTACTGGAGACCGGAGTGAGGGAAGCGAACTTACATTTTGTATTCGCATGTTCCCCTTACTTGGCGATCACTGCGTGACCGTACATTCGGTCTAATTGATGGTCCGGCCTTCCCCGAGCCCCCGCGCGTGGTGGGGATTCAGTCCAGGGCTGGCTTGTTTTGTGACTGTCGCCCCATCAGTGGTTTTTCGCAACTGGAGGGGTTAAGGCAACGTCACTTGCCTCGATGGCTCGAATGACGTGCTTTATGAGCTTGTTAGCGGGGATGTTCAGACGGAATCCGATCCCATTGCTTTGCGATGGAGTCGGCAAAGCCCTCGGGTGGCATTCCATTGCTCCTTGCCCCTCCTTCCAATAGATTCCCCCTCAATGGGGTTTCTATGGGCTCGGCGAGAGGCTAGATTGAACAAGAAGGTTGAGATGACCCTATTCGCCTTAATGCGGGTCGGGCAAAGGCCATTGAGGCTCATCTTTGTTTTCTCCCCTGGCTCTTGTTTGACGCGAGGCAGCCTCGGACCTTTCGCGGGCCAGCCTTTGAACCTTGGTCTCTCGACCTGGCTTGAGCCCCCAAGCCCTTTAGGGTCTAATAGGGGTCAGTTGTGTTTTCACGCGTTACCCTATCCTCGGTTTTCACAATCGGAGGGGCTGAGTTGACGACACTTGCCTCGATGGCTCGAGTGTCGTGCTCAATGAGATCGCTATCGGGTATGTTCGTGTGAAATATGGGTCCATCATTCCCTGACGGGGTCGGTAGAGTCCTCATGTGGCATTTCACTATTTCTTAACTCGCCTCCCGGCAAATGCCAGAGCTGTTCGATAGGCTTAGGTGGCCCATTGGCCTCTCCTCAACGGAGATTCTGTGGGTTTAGCTCGGGGTTAGAATCGAACGAGAAAGGTCGAGTTGTCCCTGTCCACTTCTGAGCGGGGTCGAGCAAGGCCGCTAGGGCTCGTCTCTATTTTTCTCCCCTGGCTCTGTTTGACGCAAGGCGGCCTCGAGCCCTTCGTGGGCTGGCCTTCGAACCTCGGTCGGTCGCCGCTCATATTGAATGAGGCTGCTGCCGCCTCGTGATGCGACATGAAGCGTTGTGATGCAAAGATTTGCATATGCAATGCACGGATGTATGGCTTTAATGTATCACTTAATTGAAATGAAAGTGGGGTTTGGTAATGTTACCTTGGTGATATGAGCGATGGGAAGCTTCGACCAGATGTGTCCATGCGGGGTTTGGGCCCGATGTTTGCAATGAGGGTGGCGTAACCAGCATAAGCATCGCTATTTTTTGTTTCCTATCTCTCGGCGGCGATTCGAGCGGCTCGATTGATTTTAGTTGACCTGACAGCTTCCCCCTAAAGGAGGCTCTGTAGGGAGACCCCTCCAAACCCTTCTCGGGAAGGCGAGAGCCGAGGTTTGCGGTGTGAGGGACTATGAGTTCGATTTATGTTAGTGAACAAAAGACACCGTAGCCATCGAGGCGTAGGGTCTGGCGGTTCGTCCAGTTGTATTCAAAGTTTTATACCCACACACCGTGCTTCTGGTTTTAAACGTAAGGAGGGGTTGGGCGAAGGGGGCATCTAAACAAATAGACACCCTCGGCAGCCCCTGAGCAATGTCCATGCTTCTGCTGTTGCTAGGGTCAGAGGCTCGGTAAAGAAATTAACACTCAAAGTAAGTAACAAAGGTGCTTATCTTTCAACGGTCATTCGTTTGTTGTTCTGCCTGGGCCACCCGTTCGACCCAGGCAGCCCGTTGGGCTCCCCTGGAGGCGGGTTCCATTGTTGGGTCGTTCCACGGTTCTACCTGGGGAAGCAGAGAGTTGCCTGCATGCGAGTGTGCCCCGGTTCTTGCGCCTGGGGCGCATTAGTGGCGGGCCACGCCTAGGCGACGTTTTGTCTAACCAGGCGATGTCTTGTCGACCAGAGCATGTCCCTCTGGCTCCGTCGTGTCCCCTCAGATTTCTGTCAGCATTGATTTCGCATTTGCATTGAATAGAGGAAGGCAAAGAGTTTTTTGTCCCAACCTTTTGCCTTTCCTTAGCTGCTGAGCCCCTTCCTTAAATAGGGGGGGAGAGGAGTTCTTGTCCCACCTCCTCGCCAGCCTCTGAGCCGCCACCTCCTCTCCTTCCTTTCCACCAAATGCAGCGGTTCCTAAGTAAGAGAGGGTAATGCCAGGGAGAGAAAAACTCACAGATCCGCTCATGAATCTGGAGCGTGGTGTCAAGCTAGAGGTCATCCAATGTAGATGAGATGGTGCGAGCCGCCCTTGTTGTGGAGGGACCACCGCTGCCGAAGGAGGAGGGGCACTGGAGGGTGCCGAGCGTCGTCGACTTTGCCGTCGTTCGTTGTGGCCTTCCTTCGGCGGGAGGCGCTTCCTACCCCGACGTCGCTGTTAGGGTTGCGGCTGATGACGATGGCATAGTCCCTGGATGCCCCGGCAGAGGCGCCGCTATCAGGGTTGCAGCTGATGACGATGGCGTAGTCCCTGGAGGCGCCGCTGTCGGCATTGCGGGTGATGACGATGGCATAGTCCCTGGGCGCCTCGATGGAGGGACCCCGCCGTCGCCGGCGTGGTGCTCGATGTTGCAGCTGACGGTGCCTTTCAGGATCCCGCGAAGCAGTAGGATGTCATCGATGGAGGGCGTGGTGCAGCGGCCGCAGTAGATGAACTGGCCCGTGCACATGGCCGAACGTTGCCGATGGAGAGCATGGCGCGGTAGCCGTAGTAGTACTCATAGCAAAGCTAGGTAGATACTTTAATTGAATAAGTTTGTGGGGGAGCCCCCGAGTGAACAGTCCTTTGAATTTAAGAGTACATTAGTCTTTTTCATGATGAAATCACTTTGTAAGTGGCGAATTTGTGCAAAGAAAGTACAAATTTTTATCTTTTGTTACGGCAAATAGTTTTTCAGTTTGTTACGGCAAATAGTTTTTCAACTTCCTCTTTTTGTAGAAGAGGTTTTGGTGCTCTTCGACCCTTGCCATGGCCAAGTTGCAAAAAACTAGGAGTGTGGGTGAATTAATTCTGATTACACTGGTGAGCAAGGAGGTCATAGCCGCTGGGGCATGGGTTTCCCGCAGTCCTACCAGTTGTACTCAGAGTTTGCTCCCAAAATCCTAGCCCTTAGGACTT